>CM029501.1:10753886-11281265 GCA_017140595.1 Eucalyptus curtisii | reverse complement strand
TTTTGCAAAATGCATCGATACGTGAGCTAATTTTAATTCCCCGTCAGCCATTTATTTGACTTTTAATCTTTGTTATTATTATCGTCTTGTTTTTGACAATTGCTTACCCATGATTGGGGGTGAGCAAAAATACCCAAAATTACCTATCATTCAACTGTTGGTCCTGACTTTTGTCTTCTCCCGCACGGTTTGCATGTCTCGCTCCTCTCTTCCCGCCTGCCTCCCTCCCACTTTCGCTCGACTTCCATCTCTCTTACTCGCAGTGGGCTCGAGGCTCGTCGCTCGTCGCTCAAGCCAAAGCCTCGACGGCCCTCCCTCTCTCGCTCGACGCTCGTCAGTCAGCCTCGGCCCTCGACAGTTTTCAGTACCAATTTTGCTCTCCTGGCCTCGACGCCAGTAGCCTAGTGCCCGAATTTCGTTTGTCGCTTATTAAAGTATGGGCCTTTCTGGGTTTTGATTTCTGTTGCGGCCCTGAGTTTTTTTTCTCCGCTTTGGTCAATCACTGTTTTTATCTCGTCGTATTTTCTTTTTTCATAGGAGGATTTGCTACTGTTTTATCTAAATCAGTATTTTCTTTTTCAGCAAAGGAGAAATAAATCATGCCATGCGCTTAATATAACCATACCTGGATATAGATTCCTCACCCGCTAAGCCAGCGGTGGGGGCAACGATTCCATGTGTCCACATATATTCTCACGTAATAACTATTTTATTGCCAGCTCTCCTAGTTTTGCTTTCATTGTCTCGATTAGCTTTTGTGCACTGGACGAGGTCCATCCCCAGATATCATAAGGGTCCGCAACTCTTCTATGCTTTTGAGTAAATTGACCACACACTAAAAATCTATTCTTGCTCTGCCACTGTCTTTGATTTGAAGGATATAAATGCGTTTTTTGTTTAGCAGGGTCCTCGTTTAATATTATGAAATCTAAAATAGAAAATCTCACTTGGCATTTGCTCAAATCTCATTTAGTGGAGTTCTTAAATATGGAAGAAAAAAATGAAAGCAAGGGAGACAAGAAAAGAAAGCAATAAATGGTCCATACTGCATCGGACTCTCATTGTGTCTCTGTGGATTAGTTTTCTGTTTTTGTTTTGTTCTTCTTTTGGGTATCTTGCTGTACCTGCATTTAGAACATTACTAAAGCTTGTGAATTTGTAGGGATTAGGAAAAAAAAACAAATTATCCTGGCTGGTCTGGTTCCGGGTGGGTCTAGGACTAGATGGGTGGGTTTTCGGTTCCACAAATTGTGAACCAACCCACTGAGGAACGAGATCAACCCTACCCCATGATGTCATCTTCCTTGAATCTTCATGACATTGCCTTAGGAGAACTCGATGTCCAAGTTTAAGTTTCTTTTGTTGCTTAGTGCTTGAGCGAATGTTTTATTTTTTTCATGATTCGTCTCCGATTGACCTGTCCTATCACTTTTTATGATTGGTCAGCGAAAGTCAATGATTCTTTATTTGAATGGATTCTTCTATTGCAAGTTTTGCCAATTTTGTTAGTGGCCAGGGAAGAGGATACTTCATGGTGATGTATACGCAAGGAAATGAGAAGGTGAAATCTAGACATAAAGCTAGTACTTGGCAAAAAGGCCTTGAGAAGGGCCAATGTCTACTGGGTCAAGGTCTGCATTCGCATGATGAGAAATTTTATAAATTGAAAGACTTGGTGACACAAACGGAAGAAATCAAATATTGAAGTCTTTCGTATGGTAAATAAAGATATTTGATTATATTAAAGGCTAATTCAACTATGAATAATCAAAGTTATTTTAGTTATTATCAAAGCAAGCTCATTGTCTATTTTGTCCAGGTTCATTCTGTCTCAAGTCACCCCGCTATAGGCGACGGCACCAGCCACCATTACATCAAGAATGGAGTTCGAGGTGTTCAAGTTTCAGGAGACAGATACTCGGGACCACTTTACTAGTTGCCTCTATAGTGAAATGGTGGAGAAAGGAATCCCGCGTCTTCAAAGACAAGGAAGAGCTCGAGTCGGTCAGAAAATTGGTGGAAACCTTTGCGAGCCCTTGACACCCACTCAAATCTATATCCCTATCTTCTCTAAGGGCTTCGCTTCAGCCCGTGGTGTCTCCGTGGTTGCGCATATGGTAAGATTGCACTTCAAAAGTCAGACGGGAAGAAGGAGATCCTCCCCATTTTCTTTGATGTGGAGCCGGATGATGTGAAGCTCAGAACCAAATTGTATAGAAATGCCCTGTTTGAGCATGAGGTGAGGTATGGCCCTAACGAGGTGAAGCGCTGGGAAGCTGCTCTTGTTGAGGTCCCAACTAGAATAGGCTGGAGGCTGGAAGGAAAAGGGTAAGTTTTCTACAACTTTTCTGAGTTATCAAATTTAATTCAATCTGTCCAGGACCTTTTTTTCTTAATTAGCTCTTAACATAACAAACATCTCCCCCCCCCAAAAAAAAAGGAAAAGAAAGAAAAAGGAAGAAACTCTCTCTCCGGTAGCGATGGAGTGCACACTGCTTGATGCAGCACCCAAGCTTGGCTTGTCAATGTTTAACATCTTCTCAAGATCTGGAGGCAGCTTCATTAGTTGTGGACTTTCATCTATACATTGACAGTGTCTCCATGGAGTCACGTAGAATCTCATCCATATATCTAGATATATATATTATTGAGAGAGAGAGAGAGAGAGAGAGAGAGAGAGAGAGGTGTCATGGAGACGCAAGTATAAATTGATACTTTTTTTTTAATGAGCACTAGACGAAACAGTCATTGAGGTATAATTAGATCCCTTTCACTCTTCTCTCCTCTTCAACGAATTAAGAAATGACCTAAGTTCCTTCTTTTTTTCTCTTAATCAATGCATTTAAGCCCAGTCAATGAGAGTCTGAGCTGCGGTTAGTGTTTAAATCCAATCGATGGGAATCTGGACAACGACGACAGCTAATTTGAGGCCTTTAATATTTTTTAGAAAATTTTCATTGTAACTTGAGATTGTTATGTTTAAATGGATTCAAATTTTTATATGAAAAACTGTTGCCTTTTGTAAATCGGTCTTAGTATATTCAACTTATGTTATTCAAATCATATGCTTGAAAGTTAGGAATAGTACACTGTCATTATTTTATCATTCCTGAATTCTTCCACTATCGTTGTCCGATAGGTATGGGAACTTATAAATCATTCTGAATTCCTCCACTATCGTTCTCCGATAGGTATGGGAACTTATAAATCGATTGTTCAGGAGGTTCTACTGAAGTTGAATGGGAAGAATAGAGCTATACCTGACCATCTAGTTGAAGCGGATGATATAAAAGATATAGAGGAATTGTTGGATGTTGACTTTGATGATCATGTACGTTTCATTATAATCCATGGGACAGAGTGGTATTGGTAAATCAACCCTTGCTAGCGTTGTCTTCAATCAATTCCGGTCTGAATTCAGTTGTAGTAGTTTCCTTGAAGATGTCAATGTCATAGTCTTCTAGACATACAAAGAAATTGCTATCCGAAACCTAAGGCTCGACCTCTGCTCAAGAAATCTATGACACTAACGATGGGATTGATCGCATAAAAAGAGGACTTGTGAAAGGAAAGTTCTGATTGTTATAGATAATGTAGATGAGAAGAAGCAACTCAGAAACTTGCTGGAAGATGCGATTGGTTAGAGTTGCAGGAAGTAGGATCATTGTCACTTTTAAGGACATAAGTACAATTCTGAAGCGAGGACAACCTAACACGACTAGCAATTACTTGGCCTGTGCCCAATAAAGGAGGATGCCTTTGGATCGACGATTCAGCTTTTTAGTAGGCATGTTTTTAGTGATGCTCCTCCAGTGGATTACTACAACTATAGGAAGAAGTCGTTTCAAGCATAGGGGAAGGCTTCCTTTGACTTTGGAAGTTGTGGGTTCTCTTTGCCCGTAATGACAGATCGAAGTGGAATGAGATATTGTGGGACTTAAAGCAAGTACCTTGTGGGGAATTCAAGAAACGTTGATGCTAAGTTTGAACAAATTGGACCGCAGACAAAAAGTCATATTTCTAGAGATAGCATGTTATTGCATTGGGGAGGATGAGATGAATGCATATTACATGTGGGATGACCGCGGATATTCTCCACTTAGCGCAATCGATGTTCTTTCTCCTCATGTCATCGATAAAGATTGATAAGAACAATAAGTTCTGGATGCATGATGAACTTCGAGATCTTGGAAGGTACATTGTCAAGGAAGAGAACTTCGAAGATGCTAAGCGCCCTTGGGTGTGGATCGATGAGAATACTTCTTCAGAAATATTGATGAGCAACGAGGTAAAAGTTTTTAAGAGCGGAAGATACAGTCAATCCAGCAAAATCTTTCGTCTCATGCTTTAAAATCGAGTTATTGAGGTTGATGGTGTGTTTTGTTCTCTAATTTATTAAGGCACTGTTGGTTAGTTGAAATTCTTCATTTCTTGTTTCAGCAAGAATGAATTACGAGTTCTTTTGTTCCCTTGAAATGTGTTTAAAGACAGAAAATCATATTTAACAAACATTTAGACATGCTTGGTTTTGTCTTATTTTCAAATTGATAAGGATAAAAGAAAGGCGATTGTTTTGTTAAAACATGCATTTGCTTTAATTAGTTTGGGGTCGAAGAAGAACTACTGATATTGTAGACTAGTTCCTTGGTTTATTGCTTTCTATATTGAGCACTCATCTTTATTCTCTCCTGCTGCTGGCAGGAAAACCGCATGTACGAGCACTCAGCCTGGGTATTAGTCATGACGTAACACCTAAAGGATTAGCCCGTTTCCCAAACCCGAGGTTCCTTGGAGGAGAAAAAATGAATTTCATGGGTGACTTCAAAAATCTTCTTCGTAGTCTGAGATGGCTTTCTTGGCCTCATTTGCCCGCTGGATCTTTCAGCAACGAATTTTCACCTGGTGAATTTGGTCGTGCTCAACCTTTCGAATAGCAACATCACCTATGACTGGGGTGGATGGAGGCAAATTGAGGTATCAGCACACCTTGCTCATGTTCGCTTCAATCTATCAATTGAGCTTCGCTAGTTAGTTGTGTGCTGCTGTTTTCTCTACTTTTTTGTTGGCATGTGATTGGCTTTTTATTCCACTGCAGATGATGAAAAAGTTAAAAGTTCTAGATCTGACACGTTGCGATGAGTTAACCACGACACTTGATTTTTCTGAGTTTGGCAAATTGGAGAAATTGATTCTCGCTTGGTACGTGAATTTGTCTACGACATTGATAGCTCGATTGGTAAGCTAAAACTACTAATTACTCTGGATATCCAGGGATGCCATTCCCTCCAGAGGTTGCCCAATGAAATTGGTTCTCTAGAATGCTTGTTTTAAATTATTATGCCCTCCTCCGAGGCAAACCCAAATTCAAGCTTTCTGAGACGCGCTAGGCAATCTAAAATATTTAACAAAAGTTTGAAATTCGATTTCATTATGAGTATCACTAATTCCCTCACTCCATTGGAAGGTTAATGAATCTCACAAGTTTGAGTTTTGCGTGCATGCAAGAATCTACATGAGCTTCCGGACTCTATTGGAGAACTAGAATCATTGATCGAGTTGGATTTACAATTGTCAGGGGATCTCCATTCTCCTGATTCTATTGAAATCTGAATAGACTAAAAAGTCATTAGAGTTGGACACACAAAGATACACTCGATACCTTGTGCTCTTGGAGGGGCGAAGACACTTGAAGTGATTGATGCCTCATTTTGTCTGTATCTCAACAATGAAATACCATGAGAAATGTGGAGCCTGACCCGTTTGAGGATCTTCGACTTATATGGGACCCCAATTTCTAGAGTGCCGACAAAGATCAGTGGTTTCTCTAGCCTCCAAGAGCTTAAAAATTTCAAGCCACCAGCTTTTGTTGCTAGAGCTTCCTTCGAGTTTCAAATACCTTGAAGTTGAAGCTGCTCAATACCCTGTTCTTCCTGACCTCTCAAGCCTGGTTCATTTACATCATCTCAAATTGTGTGGAAGCCTATCAAATTTTGCATGTAGGAGTGCAGACGGGGATTTCTGGCCTGAGGACGACGATGATGTCCCAACCTGGATACCTCCCCATTGGCTACTTCCAGATTTTACGACAAAATCGTACCCTTGCCTGCCACTTGCATACTTGGAGAGGTTAAAGGGAATTGAAGATATCGTCGTACGAAGTCTGTTGAGCACACCCGATCTATCGCCTTGAGGCTACAAAAGTTACAGCTCAGTGACTTACCAAATCTGGTAGAGATTCCAGGTGTGGGGGAATTGGAATCACTAAAGTTTTCTACACGTTACCAGGTGTAATGCAATTGAACAATTGCCTAACCTGTCGAAGTTGGAAAATCTGCAGCATCTCAAGCTAGATCATTGTAAATCGATGGGGACAGTTGAAGGCTTGAAAGAATTGAATTCTTTTGAAAAAGGTGGAGATCAAGCAATACATGTCCCTGAAAAAGTTTGCCTGATGTGCCAGCATTTATCAAGTTGGAGACAAATTGGACGAGGTCAGAAGTTGCACAACACACCATTCAGCCGTGAAACCGATTTGACTTTCAGATCATAGGACAAAAAGCATCATCCTGCCGCTGGACAAGTACGAAAGGCACGCAAGTATAGCCAATTTCAAAATTGTCGGTGCCTTTGGATTACATCAAAGCATAACAAAAGTTTCATTTCTGCTTTTGATACCCTGCATGGAATAAAGCCATATTTGTCGCTTTTAATACTCTCATGCTTTATATATTATGAGACTACACTTAGGCAAAGAAAAAAAAAATGGAGACCCTGTCTTTCATGGGCAGTTATATTTCTTGCTTTGTAACTTCTTGGCAAGGCTTGCATACGTTGGTGTTCCTCTTATTTCTTTCTTGTTTTTTGGGAGTCACTGATGTAGAATCTGGCTAGGTCTTCTGATAGATTCTCTCTCATACATATAATGGTGACCCACTAAGGAATAAAAGTTGGAGCATGAAAACATAAAATGAGACAGAACTCAAAGTGTTACAAGATGTGAAAGGTTCTGGGATGACCATTCTCTTTGTAGCCTTATTATAGTCCAAAACGAGTTACACTTTACCTTTTGCATGACTTGAGTTGTAACGTGGCTAACATTTTGCTCTTAAATGTTGCCAATTTCTTTGATGCTATTTTTGATCAGGCTGTACATGGTGGACTCTGAATTCATTAGTCTTCTTGCAACAACAAAGTCCGCTTCTTTTTCATATAGATGCTTTCCCTTTTTCTTTGCATTGTCTATATTATAGAAGAAGCTCCTAGAAAATTATGATATAAATTTGATAGTCAACATATGTTTCTCCTGTGGCATTCATCTGTTGCTTCTGTTGCATTTAGTAGAATCTTTAATCGCCAAATCGAAGAATGGCAGCCAGAAGGTTGAGGGCACCAACGTCTAAAATCAAGTGATGTAGCTTCTAAGGAGGTTGACTTGGTGCTGCTCTTGTGGTCTTTGCTCACCAATTCTCAAGCTAGGGACATGATAGTCAACTTCCTTGAAAGGAATCAAGCATTGCGCAAATCAAAGCTAGTCGAGGCTGGTTGCCGTGAGCTCACTTCTAGCTGAAATCAAGACTCGGCGACAAAGTATAGACATTTAAAGCAGGAGCTTTCGCACAAGTGAAGCAAGAAAATATGACATATTAACTGTCAGTTGTCCTATGCTTGTGTTGTGTCATTGTACTGGTTGTGTGTAATGAGAGAGTTGGTGGGAAGTTTCTAAGTCTTCCATAGTTTATTGAGATGAATGTGCACATTGTGTTGGATTCTACTTCCCTCATCTTCAGTACTTGTTCACTTCACGCTTCAGAAGGGTGGCTTTACGGCTGAAGTTAGATTTCCAATGGAAAGTTGTTAACTTTTTGGCAATCTAACAGTAAGCTTTCATCATTCTTACCATTCTTGTTGGATGGATTAAGGGATGCATAGTGCAAGGATCAATATGCTGGCAATTTTATTGCTGGGCACAGAGACTTGTCGTTTGACTCATAGATACACGGTTGTGTTCACGTCAAACATCTGTACAGCAATATTGGGCTTCTATAGCAAGATGCATTGAAGAACCTCTAATTCCTTATCATTTTGTTTCGAAAATCCTAGTGAACTTAACTTTGGCCTTATGTAGTCTGATTGTAAGATATGTCCATAAGGTGTTTGCTGTTGCTGGTCACCAGAGTGTAATTGACGCGTGCTTATTTCATATTTAATTGCGCCCCCCGGGACTATGTGGGCAAAATTTGTGGACAAATTTTGCTGTCTGGATTCTATCAAGAGGTGTCCAAGAAGCGACAATGAAGTTCCCAAAATTTTATGTCAATTATCATGCAACCTTGCTCCCAACAGATGTATTGGACATTCAGATTTTCAAACAACTAGCGGAATGTAAAGGCGAGAAGACGATCACCGAGCAGGATACTTTCCACCATAAATTTGACCGTGACTGGTCAGAGCAGGAGGAACAAAATGATGTCCATTATTTTCTTTTCTTCAGCCCAACGAAACTTCAACTCCAGTTAACACTAACAAACCAAGTACTCATACTTCGGCTTGGTCCCTACCGAATGCAAGCAAAACCAAGTATGCAAACTTCAGGCATATGTCCAGTCTGCCGATGAGAAGTTATCTGAAATGCAGCGAAAGGAGTTCCTCCGTCTGTCGTGGTTCAGGCATTCGTTCTTGTACGCTGCCCTCTGCACGCCAAACCATCTACTTGCTCGATTCCCCTGTAGCATTCATGAATCAGTCTGTTAATGCAGCTGGCATTCTCTATGTCCTGCAACAGCCGGAGACATTAATAAGCCTGTGTGTATCACCATTTTTGCGGCCTCAACAGAGGAAGGACACCTAATTCCCACACGTTGGCCCTACTCAAATTCGATTTGACAAAGACCTAACTAGCCCAATTTTAAAATTCATAAACGCATTTTATTCAGGTTTTTGTTTCAAATTCGATTTGACAAAGACCTAACTAGTCCAATTTTAAAATTCATAAACGCATTTTATTCAGGTTTTTGTTTCTTTGCCTGAAAGGCTCCAAGCAACCAAGTCAGCAACATGAAAGAAAATCAAGGAGTACTGTCTTCCCTAATCTAAAGCTGATGGATTGTAACACTGAAAGCACGCTTGTTTACCCAAAGCAGGAATGGTCCTCTACCAGTAAAAGCTTCGGCACCTCAGACCAGATTGTCCTTGAAAATTGGCCCTCCAAAATAAATAGCACTCGGAAGAAGAGGAAGGACACTCGGACAAGGAACCGGAGGATCGACGGCGAAGAAGCGGACCCCACGAACAAGGACACTCTGGATGAGAAACACGGATGAAGAAGTGAAGAAAAACTTGAGAAGAAAACTCAATTAGGGCTTGAAAATTTGGGCCAACCCTTAAATCACGACGTTTTGCCCGCTGACTTCTTTCATTTTTAAGCTCCATGCCAATAAAAACATACCATGTCAATATTTTCCATTAGCTAAATTAGACAGAATTAACGGAGAAATTCGATTGCATCAAATTAGCAAGTTTTTAAACTTGATAACACTTTTGTAAGGATTATAAGATATAATTATATTTTTGTCATAAGTTGTAGGATTTTTGATGCATTTATCCTAAATAAAACTTCACGGCGCAAGTCTTATTGCTCCCCCTTTCCCAATTGAAAGAAAAGATTAAAGGGGTCTGAGCACCCTTTGTACTGAAGGAATGTATTAAATTTTGCCATTTTAATTCTTCAATTTATCATTTGTAATGATGTTTTAGCAATTAGTGTACTCTTACTTTTATTTTAAAATAAAGGTACTTCAAGTAAATATTCTATTTTTGTTGAGTTAATTTTTTCAGTTTTCTGTATTTTTTAACTAAATTATTGAGTTGACTTCATTTGAAATACCTAATAGTAACAAATATTAATTATAAAATTATAAAATTAATTGAGTTGACTTTATTTTAATTTTTAATGATTAAAAAATTTTAGATGCGACATAGTGAAAATTTCACTTTCGTCCCTCCAAATCATGGCTCTATCACTACTTCCTGATAAGGATTTGGATCATTCGACCAAAAAAAAAAAAAGATAAGGATTTGGATCTATAGCATTGTCGGCCCAATTAATTCATATAGAGGTCAAGAAGCGTAGAATGAGCTTTTGGTCTCGTTTCCGAGCCCATGAGTGATAGAGAAATACCCGAGATATATGCAAGTTTTTTTTTTTTTTTATGTTTTTGGTTTCTCATCCCGTAAATTGTTTTTCTGGCTTTTTTTGTGGGGGATTGTATCTATAAATGTGCATTCTCTTTTCTCTATTCGAATATGAGGGTTACCATTGGGCATGACCGCTGGCAAATTGAAAGTTAATATAATTCAGAACGCAAGCAAAGTTTTTCTTTAAAAGTAAATTTAGTGCAAAATGCAATCTAACTGTAATAATTTTATGTCCGTTCAAAATAATAAATGAAAAAAGCATAAGGAAAGATACCAGAAAAGCGCGCAAAAACAATAATTGAAAAATTAACTTAATTTAGGAGAAACATAATGGTTTTATTTAATATAGATTTACAGTATATGATTATCATTGGATATATAGTTCTCTCCAAAATATTTTTCTTAAATTGAATTTAAGTTCCAATTCACATGGCTATTCAATGCTTATTCCGGTGGGTGTTTGAAATTGGTACAAAGTACCGAGCAACGATATTAAGGTAATTTGCATGTGCGTAGATTAAGGGTGACTTTAATTCGGCTTTTCCAATAGGCTTTCACCTACAAAACCTCTTAGAAAAATGCAGAAGCGTTTGGTAAACAATTTGAAATAACTTTCAGCCAAATGCTGGCATTGAGAATGTTGAAAGCCTAATGCTATTTCCACCAAGCATTCCACCGGCATTCAAAGTAGCATTTGCAAAATGCTGAAACTAGGATTAAAATATATTTTTTTTTCCTTTGGAAACTACCCTCACCAGTTCTTTTGGTTTTCTAGTTTCACCGCTCCTTGTAACTATTCATCTTCTTCGCAAGAGGGCGGCTAGCGAAGGGCAGTGGTCGGCAAGGGTCGTGTGACTCGGTGACCTCCACCAAAGGTCACACGACCCTAGGTGACAATCACTTAGGTCTTGTGTGACCCTCGCAACCTAAGTGGCGGCCGCCTATGTCGTGGCGCAACCCCGCGGAGGTTCCCCGAGGTCATACAACCTCAAGCAGCCCTCGCCTAGGTCTCGCACTATCACGCCCTGAAACCCCGAACACGCGAACAACCCGCCATGGTCATGCAAAAGCGACGTTCACAGGTAGTGTCGCCGACCCCATTCATTTATTATTGCGCAAGCGGGACGTATCATAAAACCCCTGACAAAAACTCACGGGATAGGAAAGCGGAAACCAACTCATTCATAAACAAACATGCTTTCAAAGGTAATCACACTAGGGTTTACACACATACCAAAAATGGTCGATATAAAAAGGATCATCCTATGACCACTAGTCGGACTTGTTCTTCGATCCCACTCGAGATCGACCTCCGGGGTTTGCCATCTACGGTTCCAAATTTTGGCCCACAATTGGGTGAGACATTGTCTCGTAAGTTCAACCCCTAAACCCCTATTAGAAAGAAAATACGCCCAAGGGTGGCCTAGCCACATCACATAAAAGACTTACCTCGCCTCATTTCTTTCCGGGTTAGTACAATTCAAAATCACTAAATCACGGTAGTCATAAGAACCTAAACAATTGAAACGTTATCATTTTTATATAATTAGTAACCACACTCAAGACACGTTCCAATTTTCATTTATCACCACACAAGAACATAGCCTACTCGTAGTTCGGTTATCTACCGGGCATATACCAGGTATCGTCCCCACCATGGAGCATGGCTTCGTCAACACATTGATGGCGTTCCCGAAGGAGCATGGGCCCGAGAATCTGCGACCGCATCCGTTGTAAGGGGCATCCCATATAGGGGCAAGTCCGGCTCAACAGCCCAGGACGATCTCCTCTTAATTATCACACAACAACTCATATTCGGCCCGGGACACTTTGCATTTTACTCAATGCTTCCACTTAAAATAGTGATCCTAGCCATTTTTCTTCATATTAAAATATTCCATAAATTATTCATGTGTAGCACGTTAATTTCGAACGTAAAGCCAATATCTCACTTTTTCATACCCCACTATTTATTATAATCCTTAAAATCAATTTTGGTATCAAAACTTGACACTTGGGATTTTTCGAATAAAATCCATATTTTCCACAATTAACACTCAATTTGCAATATCCAATCATCAAATTAAAAATTTGAATGCACAACAATGATCGGCGCGAAATTCTGAAAAAATAAGGTCCCGAAATAATTTTCGGAATTTATTAAATAATTAATTGTATTCCGAAAATTAATTAAATAATAATATTTTAATCATTTTCGTAATATAATATATTATTAAATAATTAAATAATTTCGAAATACATATATAATTCAAAATTATATATTTAAGTCAAATCATCAAGAAACTAACATAACCATCCATTTAACTTTAAATAAACACACCCTAAACTAATCACACCCCTTAATCTAATCCACATTTAAATAAATTAAACTAACCACCTAATAACACTTAACATAAACTAAATATCTCTACATAATTAACCCTCTAATCGAGGTTTAGTGAACTAAACTCACCGGAATCGCTTTCCAGACGAGTCTCCGGCGAAGAGGACGGCGAGGCTATCGACAAATCTCCTCGGCGCGACGCCAAAGGAGGATTGGAAGCGCCTAAAATGGGCCTTGAAGGTTCGGATCTTGCTGGAAATTCCGGTGTTGCTCCTTGCTAGTCAAAGGCGGTCCGGTGGCCGGTGAGGCGCGAACGCGCGGAGAGGGACGGCTCGCACTCGTGCGGGCAAGGTGGCGGCTCTAGCGAGACTCTCGCGACCCGGTGACGGCAGCGAAGAGCTAGATGGAGGAGAGGCGATGGCTAGAGCTCGGGCGGAGATGGCGTGACGGCTGCCGGCGAGCGCGCGTGGGCCTTCGCGTGTGGACGGGCGACGACGGTGGCAGAACGGCGCCAGGCGCGCGTCGAGCGGGAGAAGGGCGTCGGGCTCGGCTGGCTTCCGGCCGGTCGAGCTCCTCTCTCTCTCTCCTCTTTCAAACTCCAAGAAGACTCAAGCTTGAAGATGATGGAGATGGGGTGAAGTGATGTCCCACCTTTCCAGAGCCAATATCCACCATCCACTTATCAAGATCCTAGCCACACAAGTCCCACCACGACATCACTTGATGATGTCACACCCCACTATCTCGTCTCCCAAACCTTATTCCAATGGGTGCATTTCATTTTCCGCCGTGGCATGAATTCTCCAACATCTTGTGCAACACATTTCATTCAATCCACTTCCAATCGAGCCAAATTGAAGTCCATAAAATTAATCCAATGTCACCACACTTCAATTTATAATTTACTTAACCATAGAACCATCTTGAGTCGTAAAGCATGACCAAAAGCGGGCCTACCAATTTCCCAAACCAAATTAACCATACTTTGATTATTTTGCCGAAAAGCTCGGTTTGAATGAGAAATCCTCCGAAGATGAGTCAATGTTCCTAAAATGATTTGTGATACATCGGGACTTCCAATTTCTGAATTCGATCTCAATTTCACGGTTAATTTCACTCGGCACGATACTAGCGCGTCCTAATCTACCGGGTAGCTTTTAGAAATTTTCGTGCATTTGACCTGTGGTTGATTATTTTCAAGCCATAATGTACATCTTTGACACATTAACGACTCTCGGTTGTCGTGGTAATCTCAAAGTTTCAAATACGGACACGGGATACCCAATCGATTTAAAAAGGGGGTCTAGTGCCGACCGACAAGAATTGTGAGATATGGTGGAATCACCCACACTTGATCACATGCCTCGCCGAGTCGACCTATCTCCGGTCTCTAATAGATTTTTAACGTGCCGTAATGACCTTTGTAGATTAGCTCGGTCAAAAGGCGCCCGGTCAAATTCTCGAGTCCGATGCATTAGAATCTCTTACCGACTTCACATGATAGACTAGTTTTCACATAAGTGGCCAACTTAAGGAAAAGAACTATATGCATGCAGATGAAATGCCCCTCTCATTTTATTAAAAACAGAATTGAAAAATCAGGATGTCACATGCACAGCCCTCGCTGGAGATCGTCCGAGGTTCGGTGACCTCGGCCAACAACTACCGAAGCCAAATGTTGCTCACCGGCAATTATAGCATTTCCGCCAACTCCAGCGAAGGGATTCAATGATGGTTTTGTTATACCTTATAAATCGCAAAAGTTTTTTTCCCAAAACACTACTTCAACCTAAAGTCCATTTGTAAAGTGTGTTTACCAAATACAATTTACATTTCTCCAAAGGATTATGGTTTCAGTATTTGCATCACACGCAAGCCTATTTACAAAGTTGAACCAAACGCACCACTAAATAGATTGTACATGTATGGTAACTCAATTCCCACAATTGGAGAGTTGCCCTCTGTAACTTGATGTGGTTGTAATTGGCACGCTTTTAACGGACATGAGTTTATTTTACAACTTAGTTATAATAAAAAGGTGATGTTATAATTTATTTGAAACGGTCAACTATGATGGTTTTGTTATACCTTATAAATCGCTAAGTTATTTTTGTCGTGATATTAACCAAGTATAAACAATAATGTAGAACAATGGAATCCTACTTATGAATAGCATAACAAGACCTCATCTGTCCAATGTGGAACTCTTGATATTACAAACTCTTCATAGTTTGAAGAGGAAAAACGAACTCGGAATATGAAGTGCTGTGGTGGGAGAGATACACCGACGGCCAACCATTTCAGATCATTTCGTGAATGTTACCTGAAGGTTCTTCATTTTAGATAGTCTTTGAATTTGACAAGAAAAATTAGTTGCTTCTAGCTCAAAGGGATTCATGTCATTTTGGAGGACCTAAGAAAGAGAAGGAAAATCGTTGGTTTTGACATGGTAAGATGCAAAGTTTATTGAAGAGTGGCTGTTTTAATGGGTTGATGGTGATGAATATGTGTCTATATCCTGATGAGGAGGCGTCCAAGGGCAAGAATCACCCTTTGAAGGCAATTTGATGAAAATGAGCACATTGAATTCCTAGGTCATTCTAGTTAATCGAAAGGTGGAGGAAAGGTTGGAATTGAGAATGTTTAGGATGAGGAGGATCTTAATGTTATGAGAAACCTTCTTTTGATTGTCGCCAACCCTCTTGCTAGCAAGGTTCATGGAGGTCGACCTATGGTTAACTTTGTCCCCAGTGAATAAAGGAAGTGCATAACTCATTTGAGATTCCAAATGTTTACTTATCAATAATCTTGAATATCATTACTGTGTACAAACTTGGTATTTTAGTTTTGGGATAAGTGCTACGAAAGTCCTAAAAAACTTGTCACGAAAATGCATTTGAGTCCTAGTTTTTAAAAAGTGCAAAAAAGTCCTAAAACTTGTCAAAATGTTTATTTGAGTCCTAAAATCGCGCCGTTAGCCTTTTCCGTTAAAAAATGATGATGTGGCATTTAAAATTAATTTTTATTTTCCACGTAGCTTTTTTTTAATGATTTTTTAATGATTTTAAAAAATAGATTTGAAAACTAAAAAATTAGATTTATTCATTTTATCTTATTTTCAACAAAAAAAAAGAAAAGTGAAAATTTATTTAAAAAAGAAAACAGTTCAAAAAAAAAAAAAAAGGTAGCTTCGCCGGAGGGGCCGGCGACGGTGGTCGGCCCTCGCCGGCCCTAGGCGAGGGCCGGCGACCCTCGCCAAGCTCGGGCGAGGGTGCCTAGATTTGGGCACGCCCGCCTCGCGGGTCGGCGGCCGTCGCCGACCCGGGCGAGTCGTCGCCGGTCCGCGGGGGTCGGCGAGGCTCGCAAGATCTGGCGAGCCTCGTCTAGATCTCGCCCGGATCCGTGTGAGCCTCGCCGGCCTCGAGCGAGGGTCGACGAGGCGTCGCCAAGGCGGGCGACGGGCCGGGCCCCCACAAGTGGCCGGGACGCCCGCCCGTGCCGAGCAACGGCCGCCGGCCCCTCGCAAGGCCGGCATGCCCGCATCTCGGCACCTCGCCCGAGCTTGGCGAGGTCGCGGCCCTCCGCCTAGGGTCGGGCGAGGGCCGTGCGTTCGTCCTCCGGTGGGTCGCCGACTCCCCCGGCGACGCTGCCATTTTTTTCTTTTTTTTTGAACTATTTTCTTTTTTAAATAAATTTTCATTTTTTAATTTTTAAATCTAATTTAAATATAAAAAACCATGTGGAAAATATAAATTAATTTTAAATGCCACGTCAGCATTTTTAACGGAAAAGGCTAACGGCGTCGATTTTAGGACTTAAATTAAACATTTTGACAAGTTTTAGGACTTATTTGCACTTTTTGCAAGTTTTAAGACTCAAATGCATTTTCGTGACATATTTTAAGACTTCCGCAGCACTTATCCATTTAGTTTTCCAATAGATCGTTAAGCGACTCTCTTAAATTTTGGCATTTGCAATGGGCCTTCTTTTTATATCATTAGCATGATGATATTTAATTAAGAATGTATGCAGAGTTTTAGCAATGTACACAATTAATGATTGTTTGAGCAATGTTGAAAGTGCTGAAAAATCATTAGCATATTTATTACACAACTAATAATTGTTTTAGCAATGTTTAAAATGTTTGAGCCATCTCAAATTAAACATTTTTCACATTAAATACATTGATCATAAACTTGGTTTTGAATTATTTTTATAGAAAATTCAAAATAAGAACTTAAAGTGCATTCATTTTCTCAAATAAAAGTTTGAAGTAAACTTTGTTTTAAATAATGACCTAACATGCCTTCATTTTTTCAACTAAGAGCCTAAAGTGATTGTATCGTTTCAAAATAATGGCCTAACTTCCGCTAGTCAAGGGCATTTTCGTCCTTTAATTTTTTTCTTATTTATTTATTTATTTATTCTTTCTTTTTCATTGGTGGCCAGTGGTTGGGCAAGGGCCTCACCTAGATGAGGCAACCCTTGCCCTAGGGCCATTGGCGAGGTCCGATCTAAGTGAGGGTTCCTCGCTACCGCTAGCGAGAGACGTCATTACCTCGTTCCTTTGTGGTGAGAGGTCGCCAAGCCCTCGCTAGAAAGTAAAAAAGAAAAGAAAAGAAATAAAAATAATTTAAAGTTAAAATTATTTTTGGAAGAAAATGCCTTTAACGGTCGAAATATTTAGCCAACGGCTACCAACGAGGTCAAAACCTTATTTAGAACTACCATGACCACTTTAGGTCATAATTTGAGACTTTTTGTCTACTTCAAATCTTTATTTGACATAGCATCCACCTCAGATTTTTCTTTGGAATTTTCCCTTATATTTATACATACTCTTCAAGTGTCATTAATAGCTAACTAATGGTGGTATTTATGTGAATTTATCAGTTGTCAATACTTATTTATTCGTCGGAGTTCCCTAGTAATGGGACCATATAACAATGATTATATTCGGGGATTATTGTTGGGTCCTACTCGAATCTCGATGGGAATTTTCTGATGAATTCCAAGTGACCGTGTAAATTTAAATTCCAATTGGCTGCATTCCCTGGGAGCCAATACAATATCCTCCTTTTAAGTCTTCAGAGACGGATTTTCGACAATGGTTTCTTTGCTTTTGACATTCACCGTCGCCTTCAATACGGACCTAAAAACGGCAAAAGCCAATCGATTTTTCTCTGGCCTGCTTTCCATGAATTTTAAAGTTTCAAATCCAGTTAATTTTGAAGCCGAGTCTTCTCACCAAGTCTATAAATGCTCCAAACTTAGCAGATAGAGCCATACACCATGTCTTGTAGATTGTTCTCTTTCTGCCCGCCAAGGCTATCCACATGTCTTGACAATACCATGTCCCATGCTCCATTCACCACTTGCATTTGGGTCCTTCAAACTGCAGTGAATACAGAACGCGCAAAAGGAGCTCATGGCCTTCGCCAATCCCAATTTACGTTTGCTCCTTTATGATGTACGATATTCTTCTATTCACAGTACCAAAAAAGAATCCCAGCATATTCACAGTAAGATATACATTCATCAACCCCCAAATGTTATAAATCTATTCACAGTACAAAAAAAGAATCCCAAAATAAATAAGATATACATGTCATCCGCATTCATTACAAAGACGATATGCTCTTTTTATCTGAATACATGTGAAACCCTAATGAATAAGGTCCTGACACGAGAGCATGCTACGAATTATGCCTGTCATTATCTTGTACCTTCTATGCGTTTGACATACGCCGCTCCTATGGACGTTGTCTCGAGTTTGAACACACTACATCGAAGATCAACATGATCTCCAAGGGCTGTAAAAGGAAGAAATCATGATTGTTTTGGCGCTGGGGTTTTAATCACTCCCGGTTCGAAACATGAGAGATTTTTAGGGTTTTCTCACGAGAAAATTATCAAAACAGTCATACATCTATTACAATATTTCCAATTCAATCCTAAACATTATTTTGTCAATTCAATCCTAAATATTTTGCATTTATATCAATTTAGTCCATCTGACCAATTTTAACCGCCCGACACTGATGTGGACGTCGGTCATCCGACCAACATTAACATGTCAAATTTTTAAAACTTTTTATCTTTTCAATTTTTATTTTTATTTTTTCTCTTTTGTTTATTTACTCTTTTCTTCTTTTGTCAAACCGCCGGAGGCTCGACCTCACCGGCCACTCGGGTGGCGAGAGCAAGGGCGAGTCTCACCATCGTCCTTGCTATCACAAGCTTAGCCGAGGTCTTGCCCACCCAAATCTAAGCTTGCCCTCATCGTCACAGCCGAGGTCTCGCCCAGCCAAATCTAGGCAAGCTCAACCTCGCCCAATGATGACAAGGCTCGCCCTTGCCGCCCTAGTGGCAGATGAGGGCGACCTTGCCGACCCTAGCCTCTCGCCAGTCCAACGGAAGAAGAAAATAGAAAAAAAAAAAAGAAAACAAGAAGAAATTAAACAATATGAAAAAAATTAATTAAATTATTGACACGTCGGCGTCGGCCACCGTCCACGTCAGCACCGGCCAGCCAAAATTGAGTAGATGGATTGATTTGGCAAAAATACAAAAGATTTAAGACTGTTTTGGTAATTTTTCCATTTTCTCACCAAGAAGTGCATATATGATCGTCAATCTATGAGATTATTACTAACAAAAGTTGTGATGATGTTCAAATATTTTTACCTGTTTTATTTTTCCTTCATTTTTAAGAGGGCCATGCGTTTTTCCTATCCCTAATTAGAGGAAACCTTCTCCGGTCAGTCTTTTTTAGTCGGTTACAGACATCAACATTATCCACATCACAACCACCCACGCATGGCCGCGCTGGTTGAGGCCTCGCCTCCCCGACCCCTAGGTCAGGAGTTCGACTCCGGAGTCCGCTACAATTCCCAAAGTAGTTTCGTGATTTAAGTGGAATCAGGGCCTCTTGACCCTCGGGTCGGGGTTCGACTCTCGGAGTCCACAACAACTCCCAAAGTAGTTCCGTGATTTAAGCGGGGGCCCGGTGGTGGGTTCTTTGGGTCGGGGTCTCCTCGAGGTATAGTCGGTGTTGTGCTCCCGTAAAGTGAGCTAGGCTGGATCTCGGCATAAAAAAAAAATTATCCACATCACATTTCGTTAAATTTGCATGTACATGTTACATCTCACCGATCGAACCGTAATCGGTGAAATGAGAGTTTATCTCCTTTTTCTGGTTTCTTTATATGAAGTTAGATCATCGCTTGAGTTTATCTCCCTTTTTATTGTAAGATGGCATGATGCAGGATGTGGACGTGTAGGTGCATCTGATTGAAGAGTGGGAAGTTGCTAGAAGTTATCAAGCAGTGAGTTGAGCAAGCGATGCCCAACATGAAGACATAGGAAGTTACGGAACATGTGAAGTGCGGGAGCTTGAGAAGAACGAGAGGACTCGACCAATCCTGGACACGCGCACAAACAACATAAGAACTCGCACCGAGTTTATCCTTTCAATTTTCTTGTATTTCCCCTTTCATGTACTTTTTTATCTCTGTAATTTCCTCAATGATTTCAATTCCAATCCAATGTATTTCCTTCAGTGTAATTTCATTTCCAATGCAATTTACGTTTCTTCGCCGCACATTTCTTGAAATTAAAAACTAATCCATTTTCAATGTACTGTCTATGGATTTCAAAATCTGAAACATGCTTTCCATATATTTCAGGGCCCTGAACCAGTTATAACATACCAATTTAAGTGCAAATTAAATTCTGAAGACAGATTCCTTTCACCAAGCCTGTAGATGCTCAAAATTTAGTTATAGAAATCCACCATGTCTTGTAGATTGTCGACTTTCTAAAATCACTGTTTTATCTCGTCAGTATTTTCTTTTTCCTTAGGAGGAAGCCAAACTTATGTCATGCACTTAATATATCCACACAGATGCTTGTTCCTCATCCGCTAAGCCAACTTGTTAGGTGCAACAATTCAATATTATATTATTATTAATCTCCATCTTTATTCATTTTAAGTGTACTGGTTTTGAAATACATGTAGTTAGATAACGACCCATTGGTTTAATGGCCTACCAACAATCTTTCACATTGTTTACAATCGCCTAATAAATAATAATCTTTCACATCATTATAATGTACCAATTTTTATATATTGACTTTAGTATAACTGCATTATTTCATCAACTTACTCCACTCTTTCATGACTTAAAAGATGGGCATCACAGGTTAATTCAACAACCATCCGAAGTGCACGTTAGAATCATGCGGCGGCTTCTTTTTGGGACCTCGTCACGCATGATTGCCGGTCGTGAAGTTGAAATCAGAACAGGTGGTCCCCCGCACCAGCACCGAGGAGCTGAACCCCAGCCTCATCTTCCCGAGGACGAACTGCAGCAGGTTGTCCTCCATCTGGTGCCCTCCGATCAAGATCGCCGCCCGGAACTCGGCCCCGCCGTCCACGAGCCCCAGGCACCACACGTCTGTCCCGTTCCTCTGGATCCTCACCGTCGAATTCACCCCAAACAGCCTCCAGACCACGTTCTCGCCATGCATCACCAGGTTGATCGCCGGCACGGCTGGCCTGCGCGGGTGATATTCACGTGTCTGGCGGAGTAACACAAGCCGAATGGCTTCACCGGCTGTGTCGCAGTGAGGTTGAATGCGGCGGAGGCCTCCCACGCAAACACCCTGGCGACCACCCCGTAGATGGAGGTCTGGAGCGTGGTGTAAAGGGCAGTGGCAGGGATCTTGCGATCCTCCGGAAATGAGCCGAGGTCCAAGAAATGTTCCTTGATTGAAGGGTCACCATCCAAGTCATCCAAGCTCTTTCTGAGGCAATCTAGAATGTCACTGTCCAAATCTGAACTGGACCAATCAAGAAGCTTTGTTTCCCAGAACGAACGATCCTTTCCACGGAGAGACGTGGCAATGACTGTAAGAGCCAATGGCAATCCCCTACAGCGTTTCACTATCTGCCACAGGGAAAAAGAAAACAGAAACAATTATGGGAACTTTGATAGGATCTGTGATTAGTACAAAACAAGGCCTCTATTTGATGAAAGAGAGATCAAAGGATAGGAAGGTTGAATTTCATTGATCAATTTCGTTCAAGAAAAAAGTTAACTCGGAGTTTCGATAACCATAAGAAATCCTATAATGGATGTACTCAAGCAAGTATATACTGATGGGAGAACGGTAACAATTCTAACAATATCGAATTAACGCAGCGGAATAAAATAATATCCCCTCTTGTGTAAACCTAATAGGAATCGATATAGTAGAGTAAAATAAATACCAAGCAAGCGAACACAAAACGATTTTTTTTACGTGGAAAACCTCCTTGATGTGAGGAGATCAAAAACCACGGGACCGGAGTCCACCCGAAAATCTTCACTATCAACAAAATTGGGTGAACAATGTTCTTCTCTAGCAAATACTAGAGGTACATAGCAGCAAAGATCTCAAGAACATAATTCTTGACAATACACATGAATTTCATAAGAGATCAATGATAAATCTGACCAAAAACGTAAGTTTTGATCAATCCACAAAAAACCTGATGGAGGCAGCTTCAAACGAAAATCAAACCGTTCAGATTCGAGAAGATTGCGCCACGAACATGCTGACAAAATTTCAGCTCAATCGGACCACGTATCGACCTCCGATGTCAGCTTGATGTAAATCGATATTGCCTCAACCTCCGCATTTTCTCGCTTTCTCTTTTTCTCTTGTTACTATTTCCTTTTGCAGCTATCACTCTAAAGATAGTGAGAAACCTTATTTCTCCATATAACTTATTATATGGGCTCAAGCCTTTTTGGGCTTACAACTCATTGGGCTTCCTCCACATGAGTGAACCCGGCCTAACATATACGGTCCAACAGCTCATCATCCGGGTGCATCCATGCTAGTATCATCAACGAATGCATCGACGAAAAAGTTCCAGGGCTTCGCCATGAGTTAGTGGGTTCAGTGATGCACGGGACGATAAGCAGTGAAACTCATATCTTGATGTCACCACAATCTTGTAATGTTTGATCTTCTTGAAGACAAATTTCTCAATTATGGATTGCAAGTCAGTCCATACATCATCCAGCACAAGCAACACAAGATTCTGTCCTATATTGATGAGCAGTTGCTGCAAGTAATGAACTGCATGATCTTCTGTTTCAATCACAGGTACCTCGAATCCCATATGTTGAATCATTTTCCGAACAATATCTGTCAGGTTGGGCTTCTTTGAGACAGGGACGAACATGATGTTGTTGTTGAATTTGCCTATATGCCAACCGCCGTAAGTCTGACTCCCATCGCTTGCAAAAAATATGAAAATTTGCTGCAACGCAACTAGTTTATTGAATTTGGTAGGATAACAAACAGAGCTAAGCAAATACCATATAGCAAAAAATGAGTTCGAATAAAACAGAGGCAAGTCATTGCATATCTAAAAGCTTGGGAAAGATCTATCGATTGGACATAATATCAAAACTGAAAATAAACCATGAGAAAAAGATTTTTTTTACTCAATGAAACATCCATATGCATAAAACGCAAGCAATTCTTTGTGCAAACATTTACATCTACAAGGTAACTGTATTGCTTGACAGAGAGAACAGGTAAAGGGATTCAATTATTCCAATATGTGCGCAAATGGAACATTGTTCTGTGTAACCGCTCCTATACACATAAATGGCTAGCCGAAGTTATTGAGGTGACCGATTGGCAAGGATCAATCGATGAATTCTTCCCTACTTTAATTAGTTCTAGATCAATCAAAACACGCATACCTTCAATATCCATGTCATGACACAACTTCTTAAGCATAGTCGTCTTCCCACACCCACCTGGGGCGATCATAACTATCACAGACACTCCCTCCTGCAGCAACCACTCCTTGAGCTTCCTCGAGGACGCCTCCATCACTGACCCGACAATGAAATTGGGCGCCTCGGGAACTGCAAGGTTGGCTGAAACCCCGAACCGGCTCTGGAGGGCCCTGTCGTTTGCTTGACCAGGATGGATCAACTCCTTAAGTTCTATCTTCATCTCCTTCACCTCCCACAATATTTCCCCATTCATCCTCATGTTCAGCAAAGTGGCATATAAATCGGAACTCCTCAGAGTTCCGCATCAAACTTGGTCAACTTTTTTGAGTGCCTATACTTGTTCCAAAAGTTAAGATGATGGATCCTTAAACACTTCTTAACCAGTCTTTTACCTTTAAGAAATAGCTCCTTGATCAGATTAGTCTCATTCCGACTATGGTCGAGCCGTTTATTGTACTCATCCCATTCCTTGATGATTGGGTCTATTTTGCTCAAGGTGGCCTCAATTTTCTTAAGCTGGCGACCAAATGCTTTAATGGTTTGCACTACCTCCTTAACAACCGAGGAGAGCTCACCGAATGCTGTTTTTGCATTTTACAGCAAGTTCTGCAAAATCAACTGGCATACTCTTGTTCTTTTTGTCTTCACAGACTAAGCAAAAATCCAAAGGGTCGATGCCAGAACTGAAGCTACTTGCAGAACCAAACAAGCCAAGCTTTATCTCACTCGAAGTTGTGTAAACCGAAATGAATTAACAACTATGAAGCAAGACCTACTCCTTGATAATTGAAGAGATTTGGCTGCAGAATGGAATTGGGTAAAGAACGAAGTGAAGGAGGCGACCTTCTAATTACAAAGAAAAGACAAGAGGACTCGGGTGATATTTCATTAGTAGGGGAATGAATCCGTAAAAGAGAAGAGGACGCCGACAAGCGAGACTTTCGCAAAGCTAGAACCCCAAGACTTGCGAGAGGCCAAGAAGCCAAGATTGGAAAAACTTAATGGGTGACCATGATGCTAAAATCGAAACTACATGCCGAGACTTGCATTTCCCGCAAATGGGAATTTGCCGGAAATGCAACTTCCGATTCCGGCAAATTTTGCCGAAATGCAAATGGGACTCCGACATCGCCCGAGTATTGGGATCGCCAAACGGGTCATGCGGGAATTGCGGGAAAAGCATGAATCGAACACGAGTCACGAACCAGGAACTAGCAAGAAAACGGGAAAATAATCCGAAGGGGTAGCTATGGACGGAAGTGTTACAGAGGTCGACGGATGAGCGAGAGGTGAGCGCGGCACACGACGTAGAACACCGAATTTGGCCAGCCGCTGCTGTTCCCGCTCATCTCCCTTTCTCTTCTCTCCCCAGAACGAGAGAGGGGCTTTCCCAATGGGCTTTCAGCCCCAAAGCCCATTGGGAAAAAAATTTGGTGTTTGGTTCAAAGATTTGGAGCCCCATTCCCCAAATGCCGACATTTGAAATGCGAAAGCCCAAAGTAGGTGGGGACCGCTTTGGGTATTTCAGCATTTTCGGCATGCTAGTCCAGGGGATTAATGAATTTTTGCTAATTGCCTATTTTACCCTCAAAATTTTATTAAAAGTCCAATTTTACCCGATACTAAACAAAACCTGACTCTTTCCACATTTTCCTCTCTTCTGTAGCGTTCTCCATCACGCGACGACGGCTCTCTTCTCGTCTCTCTCTCCCTGCAACCCACACCACTACATCACGATTTGAATTCGAGCACCACTCCATCAAGGCTGAAGTTCGTCGCGACGAGCGAGCGAGATCTCGGATCTTCTACCCTCTTGATGAGCGAGCGAACCCGAGATCCGAGCAATCCGAGCACCACTCCATCGGGATCGTCTCTCACCCATTGCTGTGATCGAGGTCCTCCTCTCGTGGATCGGCGATGGCTCCGCTTCCTCGCTCCCCGCGACGGCGACGGCTCCACTTTCGGCTCTTGCGACGGCGACGGCTCCACTTCGGCTCTTGCGACGCCGACGGCTACGGCTCGCTTCCCGCTCCGCGACCGACCTTCGACCCGGTCCGAAGGAACTCAAGGCCGAGCTCGCCCTCCTCCGCGTTGCCAAGGTCACCGATGGCGCCCCAAACAAGCTCTCCAAGATGTACGTCGATGTTCTTACTTCATTTTTAGGTGAGTGACTCTAGGGTGTGCTGGGGGTGGGAATCGACGACCAGGGTTTTGGATTTTTCGCCTCGGTTATTGATTGGGGGTTGCTTTTTTTTATTGTTGTTGTTGGAATTCTAGAGATTGGTCAAGACACCAGCCCACCCAAGCACCCGACGTTGGAAGAGCTAAGCATCGGGAAAATCAAGTTCAAAGCTTTTGATTTGGGAGGCCATCGATTGCTCGCGAGTGTGGAAAGACTATTAAGGTATGCCCGGATGTGAGTTTGAGAGTTTGTTTTGCGCCTTTGGATGTTTCGCGCGAGGGTACTTCGGTTGATTGTGAAGTGTCGCATTGTAGCCCTCACATAAGCTGTAATTGCTACCTTGGGCTTGGATTTTTATCTTTGTAGGAGCTGAACCCACATTACCGTCAGTTCCGTTGATGCACAAATATCATTTGATCCATTTTTGGTTGTTGACTCAGCCACCGGCGGGCACCACTTTTTTAATTTTTTGTCCGGCGTTATGTTTGGTAGTGAGATGTTTTCAAAGTGTCGCTTTCAAAATCAGCTTGTGTAGGGCGAAGTTGGCAAGTAGTAGTTGGCTCATTGTGGACATTTGGAGGGGTAAATTAATGTAATGATATCTTCTCACAAATAAAAGAACCTATCCTAATTTGCAGAGGGGGAACTATCCAAAGCATGAATCATTGTGTTTTATAGGTTGTTTTAAGTGTCAAAAGCCATGATTGATGAGTTAGTTTATCTTGTTCTCTTATTTAGGGTGTAGTTGTGGCATGCTTTCAAGCAACCATTATGTGCTCGCCCTATAACAGTCTTTAGCTGCTTATGTTTTGTAGTACATATCAATTGCTGCTTTGTCTATAATTTATTCAAATGGACTTTGCTGGCATTAGCTTAAAGTTTATGCTCATGATAGCATAAAAATTATGATTTTAGGTTCTTGAAAAACTGTTTGATTGTAGCAAGTATCCTTAATAATATAAGCATAGATTTGATTGCCTAGGTCTTTTTACCAAAAATCATAGGGCTATTTCTTGTTGTTCATAGCAGCTTTCGTGATTGCGGTAACTATAGGGAGATGGAGGATATGTTGCTAATAATTTGTTCTTAAGATGCACAAGTTGGGAAGTTATAAGTGATCTTGAAGGTAGTAGAGACTGGATAGGAGGCTATAATAGGGGATGTGGACGGAAGTCCCCGATTTGTAAAACAATTCAATAAATTCCCCAAAGTAAAGTCTAAATGAGGCGCTGAAACTTTCATTACAAAAACAATGTGAATTAGATGAGTAATTAATCTTCTCGTGGGTACAGCAATAGAAACTCGAGGATTCATATTCACAAGTGAGTGTTATATTTATTCATTGGAGCATAAATCTCATAAATCAAGTAAGATGGCGGACCTAGGCCTCTTCACTTTCATGTTTGATATTGTTTGTTTGTGTCTCTTAAATTTGTTCTTTGTTCATGTCACTTTACTAGTAGATGAGTTCATCAAAGGCATTTTGGAGCTCGGAAGATGTAGAAATATTTTGTAACTTGTGCATCGAACAAATTGAAAAAGGCAATCGTCCCGCAAACAACAAAAGAGATGGATAAACAAGTCATAATTAGTAAGTTTGAGGAGCTAACAAACAAAAAGTATGATAAACAAAAAATGAAGAGTAAGTGGGATAACCTCAAGGAAGAATGGAAAAGATGGAGGTCGTTGCTTTACAATGAAACAGGACTAGGATGGGATTCAAGGAAGAAAACCATTGATGCGAGTGACGAATGGTGGGTCATTGCTTTACAATAAAACTGGACTAGGATGGGATTCAAAGAAGAAAACCATTTATGCGAGTGACGAATGGTGGGAGAGTAAAATTCAGGTTTTTCTCACTTCTTTTTTTACTTTCATGTTAAGCTCACCTTTAATGATATAACTTATGCAAAGTTTAAGGCTTTTAGGATGACAGCATACATCATGATCTTGAAGTAAAGTTAGATATGATGTTCGAGAGATACAGATTTACTCGGAGGAATTTCATGGAATCCCGCACAAGGTTTATGTGTTGATAATGATGTGGAGACCACACAACCTGGTATCGATGATGTTGTAGGGTCTACTGATGAAAACTTGGAGGATCATGTGGATGAAATCGTTGTTGAACCAACTGGAACTCAAAACTCGTAAGAGAGCTACACAGACTTCAAAGATGCAAGCTCGAGGAAAGAAAGATAAGAAATTGAGCACAAGAGAGGAGCTCGGAACACAAATTAACAGGCTGCTTACAGTTGTTAAGAGTAGGAGCACTACCAGTGCTGCATCCAAGGCAACTAGTTTAGTCGGTCCTTATAAGGACCTCATAGAGATATTGGATTCCATACCTAAGATTGTGGAAGACGAAGACTTGTACTTTTTTTCAATTTCTCATTTAAAGGAAAAGATAGACAATAGACAAGTTTTCATGAGCTTAAAGGATGATGCAAAGAAAGTAAAGTATCTCAAATATGAGATGAAAAAATAATCAAGTCTTCGTAGATAGGAGGATGTTAGCATCTTATTGTTTTTATGTTTGAAGCTTAGTCATTCCACCTTGTTTCTATCTATGGATCTTTATTTGCAGCCTTTGTGAACCTAATTTCAATTAATATTTGATATTAGAATTGTTTTCATTTGGTGTTTTCTTAATGTGATAGTTTGCATATATGCGATGGTTAATACATTGTTTCTCTTTATATTTTGTTACTTGAAACAGTTATGAATGATTCACATACAAGGGAAAATCATGAGCAAGAGGAAAATGAATTATGGGATCTTATCTCAGTCACTCAAGCTGCAATTCTTTATCAAGCGACCAACATTTGCAAACAATCTTGCATGACCTCAACATATACAGGTTATGTATGGTTAAAATAGTTGATTGGCGAATATGCTAATCCAATAAGGTGTTACAATATGTTTAGAATGCATAAGATTGTATTTAACAATTTAACGCATGATTTAGTAACACGTTATGGCCTTCGAGAATCTAGGAATACTGATGTTAGAGAAATGGTTGGTATGTTTATTCATATTCTAGGACATGGTATAGGTAATAGATTAGCACAAAAGCGTTTTCAATGCTCTGGGGAAATCATAAGTAGGCACTTCAGTTTAGTTTTAGATAAAGTATGTGATATGAGAAAAGATTTGATCCAACCAACTAATCCACAATATAGAAAAGTTCCAGAGAAGATCAAGAAAGATCGACGATTTTATCCATATTTTAAGGATTGCATTGGAGCTATTGACGGTACACATATTCCAGCGGTTGTACCTAAGTATGGTCAAATTCGTTTTATTGGTCGAAAAGGAACAACAACTCAAAACGTGTTAGCCATATGTAATTTTAATATAAAATTTGTCTATGTTTGGGCCGGTTGGGAGGGATAAGCTCATGATACCCGTATATTTTATGAAGCTATTGGAAGACGTGACGCACATTTTCCCCATCCTCCTCCAGGTATGTTAGTCGATGGTTTAGATACATCCATATATCTAATTGGCATATATTGATTAAATTTACAATATATTTATGTAGGTAAATATTACTTAGTAGATGCTGGATATCCAAATCCTACTGGTTATTTGGGGCCATATAAAGAAGTTAGATATCATTTGCCAGAGTTTCGAGAATGTCCTTCACCTATGGGATATCGAGAAGTGTTCAATGGTGCCCATTCCTCGCTACACTCGACAATTGAGCGAGCCTTTGGTGTATTAAAACAAAAGTGGGGGATTTTAACTCATATGCCATGTTATCCATATGAAAAACAAGTGCAAATTGTGGTAGCGGCAATGACTTTGCACAATTATATACGGAGAAATAACGTTACTCGATACGGATTTTGAACGAGCAGAATTGAATCCCGATTATGGATATTCAGTTGACCATGATGATGCAAATGAAGGGGTGGGTGCTTCAAATTCGTATGCATCTCTAGACATGGCACGTTTACGTGATGAAATAGCCATAAGTTTACAAAGTCGTTGAGGTTTGTAATACTAAGTATAACGTATTTCTTTTTTCTGGACATATATGACCATGTTTACTATCATGAAATGACTCTTTCTAGTCAAATTTGTATGAGAGGAACTTGGTTTTATTGAATAACTTTCTAGTCAAATTTGTATGAGAGGAACTTGGTTTTATTTTTCTTAATGAGGACCTCCCTTTTTATATGCGGTGCTTACTAAAAAAAAATAGCATCCACAATTGGTCGCTTTATCATCCACCGAATAAGTTTACCTTTTTTTCGCTATATCATTTTTATCTTTTGATGATCAATGGCACAACTTTTTATTAATACACTAGAATGATCATTAATTAACGAAGATGATTAATACTATAATAATTAAAAAAAGTATTCAAAGTTGAAAACAAACCTAAAAGAACCTTAGGCCAAAAGTTGAGCTTTGCATATAATCTATAATCAAATTCTTTTAATATAATTTTTAAATAAATTTACTAATATGTATCTTTTACATTATTCTCAACATGAAAATGTAAAAGGTTATATAGCCATTGTTTCTTTTTTGCAATTTTAAAAATACTAAAACTAAAAAACTTAATTTGGTCACACCCAAGGGCTTTTCAAATATATGTTTACCAAACAGTCTAGCATTTTGGAAAACTCATTTACCTTAAAGGTATTTGCATTCTCCCGATGGCATTCCCCCAAAACTGAACCAAACAGGCCCAGAGTCTCCCTCGGAACGTAAGCGCAGCAAAAATGGGCAGCGAAACAGAGGAGACGGGAGAATGCTTTTTCTAACATAAAATAAGTTAATAACCAGTACGAGAAATTTAATTCCATGATGTACTGAACTTTTTTCGAGGTTCAACGCCTGTTTTTTTATTTTCCTTAGCGCGATCAATTTTTCATGGGCTTATGTTTTATTATAATTGGTATGCTTCCACAAATTTGAAAAACGCTTACTTTATAGTTGACCCCGCAGTTTCTAATCAGAAAGAACTTTTCTCTCTAGCTTTATAGATGAAATCAATATTCGTCCGAAGATGTGAACCTTTTAGAAAAATATGATTTTGCAGCTCGTTAATTAAACTGGGGTTGGACCGGTCAAGAAATCTAAGACCAAAAAGCGAAAATAAAAAATCCGAACCAAACCGAACCAGCACTGGGAAAAATTACTCTTATAATATACAACAAAAAAACAAAAGTGAAAACCGAAGATCGAAAATCCAAATCGTGGCATGAGAAAATTGCTCTTACACTATATGGCAAAAAAATAAAAAAATAAAAACAAAAGCGAAAAGCAAAAATTGAAAATCTGAACCGAACCAAACCAAGGTTTTAGTTCAGTTCAGGTCGCATTCGGTTCGGTTTGGCAGTTTTCCCTAATGGTTCGGTTCAATTTGGTTTTCCGGGAAAATTGAACCGAATTGAACCTTGACACCCTTGGTTGGCTCTATCTCTCTCACTTACTCTAGCCCTTCCTACTAGGGGTCAAAAACCGAACTGACAATCGAATCAAAAGTTCGGTTTTTTCGGTTCAATTCGGATAATATTAAAAACTGAAAATTTTGTAGCCAATTCGGGTTTTATCAATTCGATTAACTGAACTAAATTGATAGAATCTAATATTTTTTTCCTTTTATTTTTTCTTTTGTATTTAAAAAAATCAATTCTACCATCAACTAGCCTGTGGTGAGGCTCTACCTCTTTTGATCAAGCGAGGCCAAGCTCGCCCTCTCTATCGCAAGCTCGAGCCTTGCCAAATCTCGACCACCTAGGCGAGGCTCAAGACTTATTGTAGGTCGCTAGATGTCGGCAAGGCTCTAGAAACCTCTGGGAAGCTAGACCTCACCCGCGTCTTCATTGGCCGATTGCCAACCATATGGCAGCTGGCAACTGGCCAAAGGCAACCGGCCACTGGCTAGAGGCTAGCTGGAGCCTTGCCATAGGTCGATGAGGCTCGAGCTCGCCAGATTTCAATAAGGTCAAGCCTCACCAGCCTTGGCAAGGTCGATTTTTTGAAAAAAAAAAATTGAAAGTGGTGTATTCAAGAAAAGATTTTCCTTACTGAACAACAAAAAATAATTTCTATTGCATTTTCAGGTTTCAACTGAGCAATGGAAAATATTGTTATATTCCTGTAAAATCGCATTTGTTTTCACTAATTGTCTAGTTTACAATTAGTAAATTAAGATTATATAAAATTCATTTATCTTTTTCGTAATTAAAATTCATTTATTGGTACCGTTGATATTTCTAATTATATCCACGGAGATATGCAAGACCAATTCTTCTCTAAGCCTAGGATGTGAATTAATAATACAAAGTACGCAATGATGGATTGTGTCCTCAAGCTTTCATTATCTACTAATGTATTATTATACACCTAAAATGTTACATTAGATTTCATGCAAAAAATAAGGATTTTGGTGTCTTTTAAAGTGATAAAAAAATTAAGTAAAATACTAATATTAAGGTAATTGAATTGCTACTGAATTTAATATTGCATTTTATTTATTTTCACGTGGTAGCATTCGCAAAATTGTTTTCATTTGGAAAGGTAATAGGGGTATATTGAATTTATTTTTCACCTAATTAAAAAAAATGAAATTCTTATGAAAACCAATGAAATTTTTATCTTGCTGGACAAAAGACAATTTAATTGGAAAATTAATCTTATAACATATAATATCAAAAAGAAAAAAAAGTAAAAACCAAAACACTAAACCGAACCGAACCAAGTTGAAAATTAATCTTATAACATATAATAGCAAAAAGAAAAATCTTATCTATTTTGACAATCAAAGAGGACTCTACAGCACCATCGAGCCTTCATCGCTAGACTTGCAACAATTGTCCAACAACTCTCGGTGTCGTTCCCTACCTAGTCCTCCCCAAGCCTTTGTTGGAAAGCATCAACCACGAGCCCGAGCACCACATTGCATCGCGAGTAACTATTCGAGGATTGGAATTCGGAAGCCAATATTCGAAATTAGGTAAAAATCTTATCTATTTTGATTCCCAAAAATTTCGTTATTTGAAATATTCGTTGATGCACGTGATTGAAATTTCCGACATGCTATTATATCCGTAACTTCGAGTAGCCTTATAAATTGGGAAATCTCCCTAATTTCACAATGTGCATATGATTGATAATCCGATTTCACGCTCGGAATACGACTCGCAATTGCACAAAAAAATCGTCAATCTGATCTCACCCCCGGATTCGATTCGCAATTTAAACCCGATCTCATGGGCGAGATATGGTTCGCCAATCTTTGGATATCAATCCTAACTTGTCTCGATCTCGACGTGGTGTTGGTTGAATCAATTTTGTTTTCGTAAAAAAAAAAATTCCAAAAAAAGTAAGTTAGAATTAGATTTATTTCTTGCTTTAGAGTTTACATATTTAGAATAGGAATTTTATTTCGAATTTAAAAAAAAAAATCAAAAAAATCAAAAATCAAAAATCAAAAATCAAATCAATCAATTTAGGTTGCTAGATTTTTAATTTGATTGCATGTTTAATTGATGGCAATTATTAATTTCGAAATTAATAAAAAAATAACAAAAAATCATCATGCATACGTTAGGGCATTTTTTGTACGTCATTGCATATTAGGGTAAAATTGCACTTAGTCTAATTCCAGATAATATTTTTCTTAATTTATTATAAGTTTAGGTATTTTCTTAGATAGATCGTATTTTAGAATTATTTGGGTTAAGTTAATATTTTAGTTTAAATTAGGATTTGGCTCAACCTAATTCCTAATGCAAATTGAATAGAATCTTAATCTAGTTAGATAATTTTACATTTTTCCTAATTCTAAATTTCATGAAAAATACAACAAAAAAAAAGTCTTAGAATAAATTAGTTCCATTCTCTAGGATAGATTGCATTTTTAGGAAAAATAAAAAATGTCATGTAAATGTCATATATGATTAGATTCATGAAATGCATGTCATTTAGAGATTGTTATTAGGTCTATTTAATTAGAAATTGCATGTCATTAGAATTAGGTCATTTAGTTATATTGTATTGCATATTGCATGATTTTCATTAAATAAGTGAAAACAAGACAAAAAGAAATTGCATGTTACTTAGAAATTATATCTAGGACTGTTAATGTGAATTGTAATCTAACAACGCAGATGCTTTCGATATTATGAGGTAAGTCCTGCAATTTATTCATTGTTTTTATCTGGATGTTAAATTGGTGGTTTGCGTACTTTCGCATGGTCGCCTCACATGTTAGGGAAATAGATTTAAAATCAATTCAAATTCGGGCCGCAAAAACATTTTTTTAAAATAAAAAGAGAAAGGTATCGAAAGGGCATTCGAAAATCTAGTGTAACCAAGTCCCCGTACCGTAGAAGTGAAATAATCCTCCCATTATTTTACTTAGGTCAGCTAAGTTAGACTTAGTAATCAATTAGCCTAATTTTAGGTGGTGCACCCGAAATTTTGGTCGTGACATGTATTGATACTAATTCAGTCATCAATTAATCAATTTAGTCCTAAACATTGGTACCAATTCAACCTATCCAGCTAATTTTGGCCGCCAATTTTGGCCGACTGGTGCTGACGTGAACCGATGGCCGAATTCTGATATGGCAATTTAAAAAAAAAAAAATCTAATTTTTTATTACTTTTTCTTTTTCCTTTTCTTTTCTCTCTTCTTCCTTGTTGCACTTTCCTTGCAAAGGCCGATGAGAGCCACAAAACCCTCTCCCAACCCAGCTAGGCCGTTGGCGAAGGCAACCTTGCCCGCAGTTGGCGAGGCCACGGTAGCCTTCGCCCAGGCCTTGGTGATGGTTGTCATGGCCTGACTAGCCATAGGCGAGGCCGGCCTTGCGCAAATCGCCGCCTCGCCCGCAGCCCTAAATGAGCCCGAGCGAGGGCCGTGACCCTTGCCGACAATCAGCAACGGCCACCGGTCAACATCCACGTTAACACCGTTCAGCCAAAATTAGTCGAATGGACAACCAATAAAAGTTTGTCGAATGCTTAATAGGAAGAAGAAGCATTTATATATAGTTAACAATTGGACATAATCGTCGCTAGGTCCAAATTCCGAACCCTCAATTCAAAGAACTCTTTTGTAAGCACGAAGACATGGCTCGTGAATGCATTACATCACTTTATTCCCTATGATATAATTTAGGAATAACACGAGAAAGTACCACATTCATGAAGAAACTAAAACTTAGAGAATATGCATGATTTGATTCATCATCAGAACGGAAATAGAAATCAATCGTTCGCCTGGCCGCTCGACCCACCTTGAGATCCTTTTTCACTTGCCGAGGAAGAACTTTGCTTCGATTGCTCTTCCTTGTACTTCTTCCATGTTTCTTCAAATCGCACCACAAAGCCCGTGTACTTCTCATCCGATTTGCTTTTCTCATCCGATTTGCTTTTCTCCTCCGATTTGCTTTTCTTATCCGATCCCTTACTTTTGGAATCCATTGAACAACTTCGAATTTCGAATCTCCAAGGGCTCTTCTCAGTGATTTTAACGCGCGTGTGTATATATATATACCACCCCATGCGTCATCGTCGTCGTCATCATCGTCATTATAATATAGTTCAACGAATGAAGGCAAATAAAGGAAATGTAATGAAGGATTTAGAAATTGGATAATACTTTCATATATATTTGTTTGTGGTCGTATCTATGACTGTATATATTCTTAGACATTGTATCAGACAAATTTCAAAGTGAATGTATCGATTCTGCCCGCGTGGTGAATTGATTTCCTTTTCTTTTATATTCTTAATTTGGTTGCAAGAAAAATGGACAGGCAAATAGAAAAAAATAAATTAATTCAAAGATCTTGTTTAATTCTATGCAATAAGAAAGTTTATAACTTACCAAGTATAAAAAGGATTTGAATTATGTTTGGAAAATGTTATAAATTGAAAAAAAAAAAAATCACGATCTTCACTTGGAAATACGATTTTTCTCCTTATTTGATATTGTAGGAGTGTGGTTCAACAGCAAAATCCTATGGAACTTAATGCTTTTTTGTACCGGCATCGTAGGCCGGGGCCGCGGGATGGGCAGGTATCTGCAGTATTAAAGTTTCAAATTGTATTACTTATATCGCATGTTGGAGGATATGCTTCATCAGTCCGGATTGTAATTGATCATCTCCAGATCATGATTGATCATCCTGATATTATGGTTGATTGGATAAATCAATCTTGGGATAGAATTGATTCACGTAGGAGATATTTGTAGGAGATATTCTTTCCTTTTGTATTTGTAGGAGATATTCTTTCCTTTTGTCATTCTTTTTCGTATTATTTAATGTACGTTGTACATGTTCAATCGGTTGTATTTGTTCAATCAGTACTTTCAAAAGTTCTAAAATTCTAAATTATTATTTAATTAAAAATATTTATTATTATTTTATTTTGACTTTATATGTCTTTACAAAGTAACCTTTATATACGTACCCATTCACTTTGCAACATTTCCTGAAGGATTGTCTTTGTTTATTAAGACTAAGATAAATACACCAATTTTAAAATGAATGAGAATTAAGTCTTTTCGAGTTTTTTTTCCAAAAATACAATTATCATTTCAATTGATTTCCTTGAGAGATCTTGGAAAAATACTAAAATTGTCATCTAGTATTCTCAATTATTATATTTTGGAGGAAATTTGTCGATATTCATTAGCAACTTGTGGGCAAATAATTCCTTAAGGAAAGTAATATCGCATTTTAAAGTTTGATTCCACTATTCTTCCAATCGTTAATCATATTTTCCCAACACATACTCCTCGCCTCTCTTTCCACCGAGCTGCTTTACCTCATTCTTTGCTCTTTCTCGATCTTACGTTGTCTCTCTCTCGAACTCATTTGGTTGAATTTACAATGGTAGAGGCATTCGATATCGTCATTGTAAAATATGGGTTTTGACCCAGTCAAAGAAAAAGAAAAAGGTAGAAGCTACAGCAGAGAGAGAGGAATCGAGAGTTTTCGGGAGAGAGGGAAAAGAGAAGAGAGAGAGAGAGAGAGAGGAAGAAAATAAAGAAAGAAAAAGAAAACAAAAAAGAAAAGGGAAGAGATAAAAAGGAAGGAAAGCCCACGTTCGGGCACCATAAAGAAAAGAGAAGAAGAAGAAGAAGAAGAGAAAGGGGAAGAAAGGAAAGGGGTTTTGGCACATGCACGCCACGGATTCCTCGCCAAGCTGACTCTACTCCATAACGCAGCACCCGGTAAGAGATTAGGCCCCTCGTTCGTCCAATTGAAGTTATTTATGGGTTTAGGGCTCAAATTCGGAGTTGTTGGAAAATCAAGTGGCAAAGTCCGATTTTGGAGTCGTTGAGCCGTGTATTTTTGTAGGAATGATATTTTAGGGTGTTGTGGAGCCGCGGGATTTTACGGATCGTGATTTGAGCTTGTGGTTTGTCCGAAACAAAATTTCAAAGTTTCTTGCGCGCAGTGAACAGTACGCGTCCAGCAGTTTTGGGCCTGTATTTTGTCACCTTTCGGCTTGATTTTGGGACGGTGAAGTTGGGATTCTTGTAATATGTGTCAAGGGCTTTCTATTGACTATAAATTCATTTGGATCGGGATTCGGAGGAGGAAGTTAAGGCGTGATCAAGTTTTGCGTTTAAACTCCGTGTTGCGTTTTGTTAGCGCATAGAAGTCCTTTTGTTAGAGTTAGATTTTAACATTATTCCTCGATTATTTGATAGGGCCTTGAGTTCGACGATACGGGTATCGTTCATCGTTTGGTTGTAGACGATGAGGTGAGTGGTACTATATCTTCTTTGGTTTTAAAAAATTCATGTCTTAAAGTATATATGTATATACATTGAATTGATGAGAGCATTTTTATTGCATAAAAGCCAAATCGAGCAATTGCTACTCTTTGGTTGATTATGAATGTTTGAAAAGCATGTGGAGAAATATATATGAAATTGCTTTGCGACTGATTTATGGAAAGATTTATGATGATTTAAGAAACTGATATAAAATGGATGATGGGTTATGCTGCAAATGTTATTTGTTTGGTTTAAGATATTGATTTCTGGATTGGATTTTTGGTATTGGAGGATGGTTATTTATGCTCAATATGACTGTGATTTTTGGGGTATGCATACCAGGTTTAGGATATCCTTCGGGGCCCAGTCATCGGCTTTGTAGGTGGAGACCTCGCCAAGGGGAAAAGCTTGGTCGCCTTGTCACAAGGTGTTGTGTCGTGACCATGGTGGAATATTGAGCAATAGATTAATCAATGGATGGACCATTAATATGTGATATTTGATGGAGAGATTATTCAATGGACTTGACCATTGATACTTGACTTTTGATGGTGATTTAAATGAGTTTTCCATATTAGTATAAAGCTTTGATGATATCAAATAACTCTTTTATGATTTGATATATATTTTATATATTGAGTTGGCATTATGAAGTTTGGTATTGCTTTGTATACATGCATAGTGATTGTTCGATCTGCTTAGAAGATATGTACTACTCACTGAGCTGTTGTTGCTCATTTCACTCCTCCTTTAATCTTTCAGGTTCCTCGGTTAGCGGCGAATAGAGCGAGTGCGCCGTCGGTGGGAAACTTTGGGGGAGTCTAATTTTGTTTATGGCCAAAGGAAGTGGTGCACTTTCCTTGTTAGTGGTTGGATTGTCTGAGTTCTAATTGTATATTTCTTTTTGGTGGATTATAGAAACTCTAATGTTACAACCAACCGTTGGTCTATCTCGATATGTATATATGGTTTGATATATATATAAGTTAATATCAGGTTGTTAGTTGTGTTTGAGGCTACGTCCGTCGTGTGGAAGGACGGCCGTGTCATCCCTATTCTTTGTAGTTTTGGGGTGTGACAGTCATCTACCATTTTAGTTGCTCCCATAGAAAATATAAGGGTGGGTGCTTTTTTCAGATCATTTGGAAAGTCGGGATTATTTTTGTATGATAGGCAAAAGTTCAAAGTGTTTCTTTGGGGACTTAGGCGCCTTATAACTACAAAACATGCATTTTAATATGCCTTGCATTTGCATGCAACAAAGTGAGGATATAACGCATATTTCGAAGAAAAAAAAAAAGATAGACAAAAAAAGTTCGTGCACGGTAAAATGGAACGAACTTCGGTCTTTTTAATTTTTCGTTTTTTGGACTAGCCAAGTGCTTGCTTTTTTAGCTATGGGTGAACATCCGAACCGGTTTAATTTGGGAGCAAAATTGAACCGGCCTTACTCGATTGGTTTCAAGTCAGTTTACATGGAGATCGGTGAGGATTGAAGAAACAAATTTAACTCGTTTTTAAGCCATTTAGTAATTATCCAAAATTTTCTAATTCTAGAATAGAATTGTGTTTGATACTGTGCTCAAAATTTCTACTCCAAATTATTTTTTTAAAATTTTTAAATAATTCTTTTACTTTTTTACTTTTTCTTTTCTTTTCTTTTTTTTCCTTTCTCTCTCTATTCTTCTTCTTCAAGTGGCTGGTCGCTAGTCCGGCGGCCGACGAGGGCCGACGACCTCACTAGAGCGTCACCGGCCCTCGTCGGCCGAGCCTCGCCGATGGCCAAGTAGGCCTCGCCGATCGGGCAAGGCCCGCCTAGCCACCGACGAGGCTCGGCCTCGCCGGTGGTCGTGGGCCTCAATAGGGCTGGGCTGGGCAAGGCTCGCTTGGCCACTAGCGGGGCCGGGCAAGCCTCGCCGGTGGCCGGGCTTGCCTCTAGTGAGCTCGTCGAACCTCGCCCTGGCCTAGCAAGCCTTCGGCGAGCTCGCCGAATCGGTTGCCGACAACCGGCGACAGTGGGTGGCGGACCGCGGCGGCGGTAGTAGATGAAGAAGAAGAAAAGGGAAGAAGAAGAGAAAATATGGGCTTGATTCTTAGATTTGTTCCCGAGAACAATAATCAATTTTTTTTTTTACTTCTTGATTCTATTCCAAATCCACTTCCAGGAACAAAAATGTAGAAATTTATTTCCGAGAACAAAAATTTTACCAAACACTATTATGTTCCAAACAGGCCCTTAGTGTCCAGTTTTGTACCATGAACCACCAGTTCTATTGAGACGTTTTTGAATTGGCTTTTAGTTTTTTTTTTTAAACTTTGTTTAAAGAAAATGTAGATTTGATGGAGATAATTTTTGAACCCATTGATGGAGGGATTGTCACAAATGTACCTATTTGGATTTTACGATAGTCAAAAAATTAGTTTATGATAAATTTGTTATCGATGTATTACTTTGAAATTTTTGACAGCCAAAAAATTAATTTTTGGTAAATTTATCACAGATGTACCAACTTCAAAGTTTTTCTTTTTTATGGTATTAACCCTTTAATCTATTGTCCCACACAAATGAGATACATGAACTATATTCAAACATGTGCAATTACACTTTTTTGGTTAATTAAACAAATCTTAGATTAGTACACATTTGTCTTTGAAACTTCAATCGTCACACAATAACCTTATCAACTTTCATTTTGTTACGGCCATCAACCATTCGTTATTTTTCCAATAAAAGCGTTTTTCATTTCATTTGCAAATGAAATCTTTTTTTTCCCTTATTTGCCTTGAAAAATGCAAAAAGAGAGAGAGAGAGAGAGAGAGAGAGAGAGAGAGAGTAGAAAACGGGAGAAAACTAAATTAAAAAGAATAGTAATGATAGAATAAATAAATAAATATCAAGAACAATATAAAAAAAAAAGTTTGTTTTGATAAATAGAACCACTTTTATCGAACTACATAAAAAATCCTAAAAAAAATAGAAATAATGAACGCAAATTAAATAAGAAAGAAAACGCCTGTTTTTATTTTACTATACAAACCATATTTAAAAAAAAAAAAAAAAAAAAAAAAAAAAAAAAAACTTCATGCTTTGTCGCCATGGGTAGAAATGGTTAGGTTGCCATTGAGTAAGGAATTACCCACCTTAAATTAAGGCTTGCGCTACCCTCTTATTGGCTCTTAATACTATATTTTACATTAAATTGGTTAATTCTCCCCTATAGGTCCCATTCTTGATATAAGATTATTTATTACTTTTTTGTCTTTTTTCTTTTTTTGTTTCGATTTTACTAGAGATGAAACTACCCATGCTCCTTGAAACAATAGTTTACTAAAGGTAAAGTGGGACCCACTCTTGATTCAAATTAATGTGGGTTAATACCCCGAAAAACCCCAAACTGTTATACCTGTGACAAATTTACCTAAAATTATTTTTTTTTAACCATTAAAAACCCCAAACTAGTACACCTATGACAAATTTACCCCGACTGACCATAAAAAACCCTAAACTGGTACATCCAAAACTAATTTATACGACCGCAAAAAACCCAAAACTGGTAAATTTGTGACAAATATACCCTCCACTAAATTGGATTAATACCACAAAAAAATCACAAAAATTGTAAACTATGACAAACGGCGCGTAAAATCTCAAATTTGTATACCAATCAACTGTCATGTGTCATTTAACTTAATAATTTGATAATAAAATTTAACGAAAATTAACAGAGGGTAAATTTGCAAAAGTGTACAAGTTTGGAGTAAATTTGTCAAAGGTATACCAATTTGAGGTTTTTGGTGGTCAAAAATATAGTTTTTGGTAAATTTGTCACGAGTGTACCAATTTATGATTTTTCAAGGTATTAACCCAATTAATGCTTGTCTTCTTTCTTTCTTTTTGGGTTTTTTTTCCTTTTCTTTCTCCATTTGGAACAAAGTTGGTGTACCTCTTTTCCAAAAAAATAGTTTTTTAAAAAAGAAAAAAGATACTTATTTGGTAGATAGCTAACTTATTGTGCTTCTCACAAAAGAAAACTAATTATTTTGTTAATAAATTATATATTTTTTTGTACTAGGAAACTGTTATTCAAAAAATAACTTAAGCACAAGTAAGAGGATATTCTTTCAATAAATTGTGCATAATGCATACATCAACCACAATATCCAATCCTTGAGTAAAGAAATGTTAGTTTTATTTACAAATTTTTTACATCAACCACAATATCCAATCCATATGTGGCCGATCGGCGGCCTAGGGTTAGAAAAAAGAAAACAAAAGAAAAAATAATTCAATTTTTTTAAAAAATAATATAACATTATTAAAAATTGTTCATTTTGGTGCTAATGGTGTCATGTAAGATAGTAGGCATCCAAACTAGTGATTTTCAGTTAAATTTGGCCAAATGGACTCAATTAGTATACATGAAAATATTTATGACTCAATAGGTAAAATTTAAAGATTTAGGACATTGACAAAACTACAATAGGTTTATGACATTCTAAACAATTTTCCCCTGAAAAATCTTCGCACTTGTTTACTTATTTAATAATCATACAACGTTGGTAACGTCATGGTAAGTTCATTAAAATGGTAGTAACTTATTAACCTCTAACGGGGCTCATTTTTTTTTTTTTTTTAAACAATTGGTAGCTTACTAATTAATTTGATGGTGGTAAGTCTTACATAATTGGTAACTTACTGACCTCTAACCGGACTTATTCGTACAATCTAATAGAAGATGGTAATTTATGAATCAACTTGACGTCGATGAGTTGTTAATAAACTTACCAAATAGAATGTCAACCAAAATTCTAACCTTTAATCGTGCCCTCTGGTAAAATTGTTAATAAACTAATCAAATTTGAAGTCGGTAAATCCATTTCAATATCATCAACTTCCTATCCTCTTATCCTGTCTACGTAAGCAAATTACTTACAATGTTGATAATCTACTAATCTCTACTCAGAGGTAGTTATAAAAATTAAGAAGCTTGTAACTTGCTAATCAATTTCCCGTCGGTGAAAGTTAAAGAAGTTGGTAATTTACTAACCGGAATTGTGTAGTCAATATCCTTCATCAGATTCTTGTCGTTTGAGTTTAATTATATATTCAAAGTTTAGGATCACTGGCCACTATTAGGAAAACGTTAAACTATTTGGTAAGTGCGTAATATATAAATATGGTAATTACCTTCAGATTTTGCAGTTATTTCAATATTCTCTAAGGTCTTATGACATGAAAAAATGAATATTAGATGTAGGGGAAATTGAACGCTTCTCTTACTATTTTTTGAGGAAAATATTCATAAAAAGGCCAAGAAAACCCAATGACCGAATGAAAATCTCTTTATGGTAGATACCAAAGGAACATGTAAATGAAATGAGTCTATTACTCTCAGAAATGTATTGCTCGTAGATACCTGAATTCAATTAATTGCGTCATTTCTTTTAACGCTAATTGCAGGACCAACCGAAGAGATTGGCCATGGCAGACAAGAAAAGGGATCCTATTTGTTAAGACGAGAATGGGTCAGGCTGCTTTAGGAGTAAATCATCAAGGAGTCTTTTGGATTCTTAATTGTAATGTTAGGCTATAAGTCATTTACTCGAGAAAAATTTCCAGTTCTTATCATACCATGTACACAGTAGTCACTTAGATAGTTTGATATTAACTAAATTATGTACAGAGTACTCATTTCGAGGACTGAATAGTTTGATTCTAACTTAAAATCTTGTTTATAGTAGTCATTTGGATGCATCATCACTTGTACATACTAAATGCAACGTTACTAGTAGACTTCTATCGTGACTTTATTTGTGTTAAGCATAACTGGAAACTCTTATCTCGACTTTATTCATATCAGCATAATTGTTCAATTCTATCAAAAGATTCCATTAACCAACGAATGTGGTTTAGAGAGATAAATATCCATGCTGCAGCTCTAAAGAAAAACTTTGTTTACACCACTAGCCATAATTATTAGAAGAGCAAAAATCATGGGAAACTAAGTTTGCAAAGCTTCTTCCTAGTTCACTTTATCACACCACTAGCAATTGGTACCAATAGTGCTATCCATAAACACTAGAAGTAAACCCGCAGGCTATGAAAGTAATCGCCACACTTTGCGTCTCAAAACTTAGGATTTGCTTTCACGAATTAAAAATTTGACGAACCTCAGCTCAGCTCAATACTTTTGACCCGACACCTGCAACGACCGTCCTACCTCCCTCTATCGAGGCAAATCTTTGTCCTACTATACGAGGATTAACAAGAAGTTTATTGAGAAATCATTTCCAAGTTCTCGGCTACAATGAAGTCACAATGAATAGTGAAATTGAAACATGAGTCCACGTACCTGCTTCAAGTGGAGCTGGTGAAATCAGCTCGAAAACTGCTGCCACGTTGTCTCCAGGCATAACCATCTTAACTTCTTCAGGTAGTTCAACTTTTCCCGTGATATCTGCAGTTCTCATGTAAAACTGAGGCCTGTAATTTGAAAAGAAGGCAGTGTGGCGTCCACCTTCATCATTTGTTAGGACGGATATTTCTGCCTCGAATCTCTTGTATGTTTTGACGGTACCTGGTTTTTGCAATGACCTATTCAAAGAGAGGAAACTAATTACATTCTCTCAAAGCATATCCTCGATATCGTCATATCTGATTGTTTATATCCTACTCTGACGTAAGTAATTCTACACATTTAGAGCAAAATATACGAGCCTTGACATCGTTTCTAAATGTTCCATCTGTAGGTCACACGTATAATCACAGCGCCAATAAATAGCCATCACTAGAGCATAACAAGAATGTGTGCGACATCACTTAACTTATTGATAAAAAAATCCAGGTTATATAATTTAAGCCCGCGACTTACCTGACCACGTTGCACATCATCCCACTTCAAACCACGAAGGAGGCCAATATTGTCACCAGCCTAAAAGTTTGACAGGATGTATCGGAAACATTGCTGCATAAGGTTCTGGAGAGGTCTGGAAAGAACCAGAGCCTTACCTGCCCCTAATCCAATATCTTCTTAAACACTCAACACCAGTCACTGTAGTTTTTACAGGAGCACCCTACACAAAAAGCTCAGTACACGTTCGAGTTCACTGTTCAATGCATTAGAAATGATATTCTCGCCTTTACGGTGCTCGTTCAGCAAAATGAACTCACCAAACACTCTGTCTCCCCACATCATCCCGAGCTTCAAGCAAGGGCAAGAAGACTAAAGTTTAGTACTTCCACCAATTGCTTCCATGTTCTGAAAAATTCATCATTTTTTCCGTCTGGCAAAGCTTAATCAAAAGAACCTTCTTTTTTGACCAGGCCAGGTTAAGATCCCCATTGCTTAACAACAGTCAGTCACTTGCAGAATGTCAAGGAGAGAAAACTCTAAGCTCCATTGAAACAAAAGCTAACGCGCTGGAAACAAAGCACAAATTCTCCGCTCTCACAAAGCCAAGAATAAACCAGCAGGACAAGCTCCAGAACAAGCAAACGCCAATGACGATTAAATCTAGGAAAAAAAAAATGCACAGCAAATCGACATCCTCTAGGATGCGAAAGAGCATGGACGGAACGGGCCAATCGGAGGGCGCGAGAAACTCACGTCCAGGTGAAGGTGGCCATGGATCTCCACCATGGGAGCGACGCACCAGGTTGCCGGTCATTGGCGCGAGCAAATTGGTGATCGAGCGGCCAGCAACGAGCCCCCTGCAGCAGGAGTAGATTCAGGAGGGAAGCGGCAGGAGGCGCTTCGAGTTGCGGTGCCTCGGGCGACAGCAGCCATTTGGAATCGGCAGCGGGGAGGGAGGGACAGAGCTATGAAGTTTTTTAATCAAATTCATGCACGAGGGATTTGTCCGAATCAAAAGTTGGTAGATGGCTTCTCCCAACAAGAATTATCGAAAGCAGACCAGTTTCATGGATTCACGGGGACCGGACCGGACCAATGATCTGATTCTTAGATGAGTCCATAAAACTACTGAGCAGTTTTGAGTTCCCATTTTATGGCACCAGCCCTTAATGGGCAGTTCTCGATGGAACTAATCACCCCTAATTTTGATACGCTGAATAATTTGATTCTAAATAAATCAGGTACATAGTAAACATCTGGATGCATCACCACTTGTACATACTAAATGCAATGTTTACTTGACTGTTATTGTGACTTTGTTCGTATCAGCATAAAACGCTCAAATTCAATCGAAGGACTAACCAACGAATGTAGTTTTGGAGTGATACATATCCATGCTACAGCTCAAGAAAGACGTTTACAGAGGACAAATGCAGTTATAAATTATTAGAAGAGCCAAATCATGGGCAACTCACTAACTTTGCAATAAAACTAACATTTCAGTTGACCTTCTCCTCCTAGTTCAATTTATCACACCACTAGCAATTGCTAACAATAGTGCTCTGCATAAACATGAAGAGTAAACCCGCAGGCTATGAAAGTAATTGCCGCACTTTGCGTCTCAAAACTCAGGATTCGCTTTCATGAATTAAAAATTTGACAAATCTCAGCTCAGCTCAACACTTTTGACACCACACCTGCACCAACCGTCCTACCTCCCTCTCTCAAGGCAAATCTTTGTCCTGTCATACAAGGATCAACAAGAAGCTTATTGGGAAATCATATTCTGAGTTCTCAGCTACAATGAAAATCACAACAAATAGCAAATTTGAAACATGAGTTCCACATACCTGCTTCAAGTGGAACTGCTGAAATAAGCTCGAAAACTGCTGTCACGTTGTCTCCAGGCATAACCATCTTAACTTCTTCAGGTAGTTCAACTTTTCCCGTGATATCTGCAGTTCTCATGTAAAACTGAGGCCTGTAATTTGAAAAGAAGGCAGTGTGGCGTCCACCTTCATCTTTTGTTAGGACGTATATTTCTGCCTCAAATCTCTTGTATGTTTTGACGGTACCAGGTTTCGCGATGACCTACTCAAAAAGAGGAAACTAATCACATTCTCTCCAAAGCAATCGTTGATAATGTCACATCTGATTGTTTATATCCTACTCTGACGTAAGTAATTTTACACATTTAGAGCAAAAAGTATACAAGCCTTGGCATCGTTTCTACATCGTCCATCAGTAGGCCACACAAGTACAATCACAGCGACAATAAATAGCCATCACTAGAGCATAACAAGAATATATGCGACATCACTACTCATCAATAAAAACTCCAGCTTATATAATTTAAGCCCGGTTACTTACCTGACCACGCTGTATATCATCCCGCTTCAAACCACGAAGAAGGAGGCCAACATTGTCACCAGCCTACGAGTTTGACAGGATGTATCAGAAACATCGCTGCATAAGGTTCTGGAGAGGTCTGGAAAGAACCAGAGCCTTACCTGTCCCTGATCCAAGATCTTCTTAAACATCTCAACACCAGTCACTACAGTTTTCAGAGGAGCACCCTACACAAAAAGCTTAGGTATCAGGCTCAAACTTTCCTCTTACTGATTGATGAGATGAGGTCAATCCAAGTAAAATCACCCATGATATGCCATGCTGACATGAAATAGCTCCAAAATAGATGATAAAGGAGAAGATTTATTCTGATTTTCACCTGCATTAAACCCAAAATCTCAACTTCTTCACCAACTTTAATAATTCCCTGTTCAACGCGGCCAGTTGCAACAGTACCACGTCCCTGAAACACAATCAGAGTTGCGAGATTAGCAATCAGTAATACTACCCCTTTTGGTGGCATGGAAAGGGAATTCAAGACAAAAAGCATCTATGCTGGAAAAGAGCAAGTACTGTGATCTTAACGGTCAGCTAAATGGGCCAAAGAAAGGAGCATCCTCTTTCAAATGTTCAAAGTGCACAAACATAGTTAATGGTGGGGATTTGGTTGAGAATATCTGTAAATGTAGTCTCTTATAAAAATGTAAGACAACACCAAATGATATTGTGTCATTGACAAGTGAACGTGCACTTCACCTGGATTGAGAAAACGTCTTCAATTGGCATGAGGAAAGGTTTATCAAGTTGACGCACAGGATCAGGAATGTACTCATCAACAGCCTCCATCAACTTCAAAATAGCTTTCTTGCCTATGTCTTCATTTGTCCCCTGTAAAGCGGACAATGCCGAACCGCGAACAATAGGAATTTCATCCCCGGGGAACTTGTAGAAGCTAAGAAGCTCTGGAAAACATTGAAGTTCATATAAAACCTTTCTAGCTCAACCTCACAACAAAAAAGAGAAGATATCCAACAAGAGAACTTCCATAAGCACCATACCCCTAAGTTCCATTTCTACAAGCTCCAAGAGCTCTGGATCATCAACAGCATCAACCTTATTTAAGAAACACACAAGGGATGGCACCCCAACCTGCTCAATGCAATAAAAAATGCCTATTATTTACACTGCTACTCAAGAATTATTAAATGACACACATGCTTAAAAATCTGCTGGATATGTATACAGCTTTTACACGCAATATACAGACCTGACGTGCCAAAAGAATGTGCTCCTTTGTCTGGGGCATTGGACCATCAGGGGCAGATACAACAAGAATACCACCATCCATTTGAGCAGCTCCAGTTATCATGTTCTACAAGATGAACAAAGCATGTTGATTATTGCAAGGAATCATAGCACACACGAAATTCCCATCTCTAAATTAATATATCAAATACTTAAAAATATTGACATTAAAACTATGCTGACATTAAAGCACAATAGCACTTTTATGAGATATATCCCTTGCTGATAATGTAACATCTCATAGCTCTCACACTTGCCCAAAATTGTTCCAACCGAAAAGATTGGTCCATTCACATCTTACTTTAACGTAATCAGCATGTCCTGGGCAATCTACATGTGCATAGTGCCGCTTAGCAGTCTCGTACTCTACGTGAGCCTGCAAAATCATGTCCAATTGAGGTTAAACAGACAACATGGAGTTTATAACTAAACAAACTACAAAGTGAATTAAGATGCATAAAAGAGCTTAAATGGTGCCCATAAATTAAGCAAGCAGTTGATATCTTACAGTTGCAATAGTAATTCCTCTTTTCTTCTCTTCAGGAGCCTTGTCAATTTCATCAAAGGCAACAGCCTTTGCTTTTCCTTCTTCTGCCAGCACCTAAACATACCATTAAACGAAAAAGTTAAGCCACTTCTTGTCTTTATGATTCGAGGCTTTCAAAATCAATCTTTAAATAAACAAAAGAGAAAAGTGACGAAGGATGGCATAAGCCATCCCACCCAAAACCCACCCTCGTAATTGCAGCAGTAAGCGTAGTTTTTCCATGATCGACGTGGCCAATTGTACCCACATTTACATGAGGTTTTCTGCAGGAAAAGAAAATTATAGAAGTAAATTCAAGATGTACTGGAAAAAAATATCACAACTAATCTTTCTCCTCTCACCACTGGAAATTGCCCATAGCATATTTTTTAAAGAACAGTTTTTTATATCGATAGCTAAGACAGTGAAAAGGAAAACAGACAATATTGTAATGGAAACAACTTTACTTTTAAGCAGGGCAAGAGTTACATTTCTGAGGAATTTAATAGCAGGTCACAAAAATAATGAAAAAGCACAGTAGGGAAGTCAATTTATGCCAAGTGAATCAGCTAAAGAAGAACAAACACCATGCAGACAATATAGGCACACTGCATTCAAATTTATGTCCTAAAATCCCAATATCATGCCTGCCATTAATATTTCTACATGGTGGGATCAGCCATATTTCTCCCTCAAAGATGATAACAGCACACACACAAGTTGCTACTCAAAAACCCCAGTACACATTCAAGTTCACTGTTCAATGCAGTAGAAATGATATTCTCGCCTTTACAGTACTCGTTCAGCTAAACGAATTCACCAAACACTCCATCGCCCCACATAATCCCGAGCTTTAAGCAATGGGAAGAAGACTAAAGTTTAGTACTTCCACCAATTGCTTCCATGTTCTGACAAATTCATCCTTTCTTTTCCCTGTACTATCACTTTTTTCCGTCTGGCAAAGCTTAAACAAAAGAAGCTTCATTTTTAACAATGCCAAGTCAAGATCCCCCTCGTTTAACAACGGTTGGTCACTTGCCGTATGTCAAGGAGAGAAAACTCTAAGCTCCATTGAAACAGAAGCTAACGCGCTGGAAACAAAGCACAAATTCTCTGCTCTCGCAAAGCCATGAAAAAAGCCAGAAGGACAAGCTCCAGAACAAGCAAACGCCGACGACGATTAAATCATAGAAAGAAGGAAAAAAAATGCACGGCGGCAAAGACATCCGCCAGGATGCGAAAGAGCACGGACGGAACCGGCCAATCAGAGAGCGCGAAACTCACGTCCGGGTGAAAGTGGCCATGGATCTCCACCACGGGAGCGACGCTCCGGCGGGTCGGTGGTCATTGGCGGCGAGTGAATCGGCGATCGAGTGGCCGGCGGCGAGCCCCCCGCAGCAGGAGTAGATTCGGGAGGGGAGCGGCAGGAGGCGCTTGGCGTGGCGGTGCGTCAGGGCGACGGCGGCCATTTGGAATCGGCGGCGGAGGGGAGCGGCGGCGGCGGCGGCGGCGGCGCGCGGCGGAGCAATGAGGGGTTTTAGGTGGGGGCTTCGCTCTCGCCTCTCGTTTTTGCTTTGCTAGCTGCTTCGAAGGGTTTAAGGAGGAGAGAGAGAGAGAGAGAGAGAGGAGGAGGAGAGAGAAGGAGAGGGGATCTGGCAAGTTTGTCCATAAAATTACGGAATTGCCATTGATTGTTGACTCAATAAGAAAAAATTTTACTACTTCATTATTTTCTGTTCAATGATGCCCTAAACTTTCATAATGTTGATAAAAATGTCAATTCGCCTATTATATTTTTCTTATTTAAATATTATAATTTTTTTTATTTTTTTATATTTGTTCTTTAACGGTAAATGAATGACCCTAACTTCTTGCTCTCTCTATCTTTCTTTCCTTCTTTCTTTCTTTCTCTAGGTAAAATGAACATTGCATAAGATATAGCTTCCAAGTAAAAAAGAGTTATGTAAAGCTCCATTCATTTAGCGAAAAATATGGCATTTTTTTAAAAATATTTTTTTAAAAAATAATCATATTTTCTATTGTTTGCCTATAACATAAAAATGGACTAAAAAATATTTTTTGTTATTTGGTAAGAAAAATCTTTTCCTCTATGCACCTCTTAATAATTTTGTTATTATTAATTTAAAAAAATCAATTTTTTAACTTTTTCTTTTCTTTTCTTCTCCTCCTTTGTTAGTCGATCTCTAGCCACGGCAACGATCGGTGATCAACCACAGCCGGGCAAGCTCGAGCATCGCTAAATCCGACCACTGGGTAAGGCTCGAGTCTCATCGAAGGTCGCTAGAGCCTCATCAACATTTGGCAACCTCAAGCGAGGATTGAGCCTTGCCCAAGTGGCTAGATCTGTCGAGGCCGAGCTCGCTTGAGGGCGGTTGGGCGGGCCGGGGTGGGCGATGCTTAAGTCTTGCCGGAGGTCGCCAAAGCCTTGCCAACGTCCCGGCAACCTCCAATGAGGGTCAAGCCCCGCCTAGGTGGCCGGATCGATGGGACTCAAGCTCATCGGCGTCGAGCGAGCTTGGCATCACCGGCTTATGGTAAGGCTCCAACTCGCCTATGGCTGGTCGCCGGCAACCGCCGTGGTGAAGATTGGCAAATAAGAAGAACAAAGGGAAAAAAAAAGAAAAAAAAAAGAAAAAAAATTAAAATTCTATTTTTTAAAAAAATTAAAAAGAAAAGATAATATAAAAATAAAATGAGAATTAATTTGGTGAAAGAAAGTGACATGAAAGAAAATGTTTTCCTTGACTAATTCATTTTTTATAAAACAAACGTCAAAAAAATCGGAAAAAGCTTTTCGGAAAGTTATTTTCCATGAAACAAATGGAGCCTAAAATCATGGTCAATTGATCACCAGCAGTTGCAAGGTTGATTTTTATGGGGCTTTTATGGATTTGCACATTATTATTGATTTTGATAGATCCAATTTAAATTAATTAGTACATCAATTTATTGAATAAATTTTGATATAGCTTATATGATTGTTCTCGACATTTCTTATTTCCTTTTTGTAATAGAATTGCGCTTCTTGGTTTGGCCATTTGGGCTTCCGTTTTCTCAATATGCTTTATACTTTCCATTATACAAAACTTTTATGAAGATTAGGTTTTGAAAAAACATATCAATAATATTAAATCATATGTTTCTTAACACATTCTCATGAGGAAAAGTACAAAAAAAAAAAATTATAAATCTATGGCATTGGTATGAATTGAGCCATAAACCTCTCAATTGAACCAATTTAGCCCTAAAAATTTTCGCATTAATATCAATTCAGTCCATCTAGCCAAATTATGTTGACATGGCAATTTTTAAATAAATTTTTATATTTCAAAATTTTCATTATTTTTTTCCATTCTTTTTTTTTCCTTTTCCATTTCTTTTTCCTCTTCTTCCTCTTCGCCTTCTTCTCCAATAGTGGCCAACAAGTCTCTCACAGCTTGCTAGCCAATGGGTGAGGGCTGCAAAGCCCCGCCACCACTAAAAGGAATACAAGGGAGAAGAAGAGAAAAAAGAAAAGGAAAAAGAAAAAAGAAAACAAAAAAATAAAAATAAAATTATCAAAAATTGCCACATCAGCCTTGGTCAGATTGCTAGCATCAATGTCAGCACCAGTAATTGGTTAGATGGATTGAATGTAAAAAGATTTATAACTGAATTGATCCAATTAAATTTATGACTGAATTGATACCATTGTCATATATTTAGGACTTTTTTGGTGCTTTATCCCATTCACATGTGTAAATTCCAGGTCTTACATATGAAAACTATGAACATAAACCATATTTAGTAGCTTTTTCCCTCTAGTTAAGTGAACCTAACATGGGTGAGATAAGAACATTATCATTGTTTGAATGTAAATACAACCATCTCAATCGGTTAATTAAAGGGATAGCAAGCAAAATAACAACATTGAGAACGAACGTTAGAGAGCATCGAGAAGCTTGGGTTAGTATGATGGACAACCATTTTTAAGAGGGTTGAAAAATTCAATCTCTTTGGAAACGAATCCGCAATGTTTGTAAATCAATCATTTTCGGTAGAATTCTATCTAATTGGGAAAAAAAGCCACTTGAATATGGTTAGTGTCTTAATCTCTTTGAGAGTTGGAGAAAATGATAAAGATCCAGGGATGATCCAAATAAAAGATGATCATAAATTTTCAGAGTCTGTTTTTCATATCATGTTCCTTAGACAATGGTCAATCTAAGAGAATTTTGAAGCATAATATTTTTCAATAAGCATTCTACAATATTATTCAATGCCAATAATCTATCAAGGGACAAAACCCTTTGAGCAAATAAAGCCCGCATGTCGTGGTATGTGACGATGACATAACAACTAAAAATGACATATGTGACAGTCCAGGATTGACCATGAACCGACTTTAGACTAGCCAAATCTAGCTGGTCCTAGTATGATTCCAAAGGCACTGGGTTGGTACTTGCTCCTAGGATCTCTAGACCTCGCATTACACGGGTTAATCCTTAGTCTTGAAAGTTTAGGCTTGATATAATCCGGACCAGTTTTAAGCATATTATATATTATATATATTTTTATACTTTTATCTATCCTAAAGCCTAGCGTCTTTTCCCTGTTATCTTGGCAATTCAATCTGCTGTGTAGCTTAAAAGTAGAAGGTACTCCAGCCCTAATTTGACAAAAAAAAAGAAAGAAAACTTATCCGTTCACCTCGCTGCCAACCTCTCTTCTCTCGCCTAGCCACTCGCTTCTATTCCCTCGCTTTGCGTATTCGTTTTTATGGTTTGTTGTTTTTAGCAAGTGTAAATTTTTTTCTATTGTTATCTTATTTTATATTTATGTTTGATATGTATTAATGCTCATAATTTGATTGCTCAATGTGGCATATTGATGGACGTATAATTTGAAACAATATGTTTATTCTTTTAAAGAAAATAAAAAATGAAATAAAAAATAATCAGTTGATTTTGGATTGACCTTAGAACGGGACCGACCCATAGAGTCGGTCCTCAGTCTTCAAAATTGAGGATCTACACTGGATCTACACTATGCAGATTAGTCTCTAGATAAGGTGCTGGATCGACCCAACACAAACTATATTCACCCATAATGACGGGTGCCTCGAGGATATGAAGTAGTGACAAAATAACAATGTGTTGAAAGAAATGCATGTGATGTAGCATTTGACATGCATGAATGTAGTATATGGAAAAACAACATGGAGTCAGGGTGGGTTTGGGAACCACTTTTGGGAAAAGTCTTTAGGGAAATGCAAATACCTTTGAGTTAAAGGTGTTTTCCAAAATACAAATGTATTTGGTAAATTATACTTTGAAAGCCCTTTGTGAAGTACTTTGAGCAAAATGGTGTTTGGGGAATTACACTTACAAAGGATCTTTGTGGTAAAAAAAAAATTATTAAAAGAAAAATTAAAAAAAATTGACCGGCAAGGGCGGTCACCGGCGAGGAGTGGCGAGTCCGGCCACCTCGGCCACCTCCGTGACGAGGTCGTGGGTCGCCGAAGGTTGCGGCGAGGTGGCGCGCAACCTCCTCCACCTCGCCGCAACCTTCGGCGACCCATGACCCTCCGCGACCTCGGCGACCTGCGACCGCCGCGACCCGAGCGGTCGCGGCGAGGTGGAGGAGGTCGCCCGCCGCGACCCAGCGACCTTCGCGAACCAGATCTGGGTCGCGGTCACGTCTTGGGTCGCCGGAGGTCGCGACCTAGAACCTAGATCTAGGTCGTGACGAGGTGGCAGAGTTCGTGCGCCGCAGTCGCTTGGGTCACAGCGTGCGACCTCCGCCACCTCCGCGACCCAGGCGGGCGACCTCCGCCACCTCGCCGCGACCTAGATCTGGGTCGCGCGACTAGTCAGGCCGACGGTCGCCGGGTGCCGCGACCAAGCCGACCTCTCTTGCCGTCGCCGACTCACCACAACACCTCGCCGGCCTCCCTGACGAAGAAGATGAACAGTGCCGGCCATTCCCATTCCCGAAATGCTGAAAGCCCAAGGCTGCCTTGGGCTTTCAGTTTTGGAATGCCAGCATTTCTTGAAGGCAAGTTTCATTGGGTGTTCCCAAACACCCAATATTTGGGCAAATGGGCTTTGGGCTCTCAAAGGGCTTTGAGAAGCAGTTTCCAAATGGACCCTCATTACAGTTTGAATCCTGGAAATGTGAATCGCAAGCATGGGGCCTTTACTCGCACATTCGCAACAATCGACACCGCACAAGCCGGGCCTGGGCCTACATCCGTCCTAGAGGAGCCGTTTGAGGCGGAAGCTCCGAGTATATTTTGAACGGGCCTTTACTTCCTAACAAGCAAGTCGGACTTGGAGCTTCAACTCTAAAGGAAGGGTACATTCGACTTTCGAGGACTAGTTAACTGCCCTTAGTTAAATGCGAACCGCAGTTAAGACGCCTTACGATTCTTTGATATCGTCCGTTCGATATCACGACCTATGAATTAGCCAATATTACGACAAAGTAATTTAATTGAACATTCAAGCATTCAAATAAGCAGCGCAAGAGTATATTACATTGAGAAATTTTGTAGCAGCATTTCGACTTTACAATGGTCCATTTGAACGGATAATTGCTCTTTTAAATTCAGTTTAATGATGGCACGGAAATCAAGTAAAAATCTATAAGAATTAAATCAAGCATCACAACAATCTAAAAATATGCATTTCTAAGCATTAAATTGGACATAAAGGCAATTTGGTCCTAGAAAACTTACTTGATCATCCGGTAGAGATTCAGATTTATAAGATATTGAAAAACGAATAGGGATTTTATGAAAATTAGAATAAGTATTATTATGTGTATTATCATATCACGAATCACGAAAGATTTGCATGTTGTCAAGGACTTTTGTCTATTGCATAACTGTTGCATATAATCAATCTCGCAGCATATACAAATCAAAACATAATAAATATTATATTAATCTCAAAAGATACTATTGGAAATTTTTAATTTTCTTGACAAAAATCCTGCACTTCCATTAGGAAAAGAAAGGTTCCGTTCATAAGTATCAATATATTAATTATGCATGAAGTCTCTTTCACTGTAATATATAGATGGTTCACGGTTGACACATGAGGGATTGAAAGAGTGCAAATCCGACTCATTTCCATATCCAAACCCGAAGTTATAAGAATCGATTCCATGTAAGATCGTCAAAAGGTCCCCAGATCAAATTATAAGATTGAATTGAGAATTCTTACAAACTCTTAAAAATGATATTAACCCTAGGAGTGTGACTAATCACTCAAAGGGAACCACGCTTTTAACATGAAAAGTCAATGGTGCATTTCATAATATTTCTATTCTCATAAATAATTTCATTTCAGAAATAACATTTTTCTATTTTTATTCTCCGGAACAATTTTTTAGTAAAATAATGCGTTTGGTATCGTACAAAATTTCTACTCCTAAAATAAGAAAAAGAAAAAAGAATATGTTTGATACAACCCATAAATTTTTTTATGATGTAGAATTTCTTTCAATTTTTCAGTTGTTGAGATTTTTCTTTTTATCTTTTTTTTTTCCTCTCTTCTTCTTCTTCTTCCTCCTCTTCTAGCCGGTCACCAAGTGGCGATGGGTGGCGGCAACCGGCAATAGTGGACGATAAGTCTCACCAACCGATTAGAAGAGGAAAAAGAAGAAAAGAAAAAAAAAAGAAAAGAAAGAAAATGACATTTGTTATTTCTAAAAGTTGTTCTCGACAACAAAAAAGCTAATTTTTTATACTTTTTATTTTTGTTTCAAATCTATTCATTGGCTACTTTTCTTTTCCGGAGAATAAAAATATTAACTAACGTTACCAAACGGATTTCTACTCTATTTCGGGAAACAAAATAATAAAAGAACAAAAAAATTGGAATATTGCCATGCGGATCTTAATTTGCACATACTTGATGCTAGCTTCAAATATATAATAAGAACAGTGAAAATATGCGACGAAAAGTGATATTAGCAAACTAAACTTACCTTCGATCACCTCTATCGGTATACTCGCAAGGTGATTATTGTCTTTATTGTATTTTTGTTCCCCTCCTTAGAAGTTTTTTTTAAAAAAAAAAAAATTAAGGAATTATCTAATGATTTTATTTGCTTTGTAATTTTGGGTCCTTATAAATGGATTCCATCGGCATCAAAATGATAAAAGTCATAAAAAATCCTAAACTATATCCACCATAATACATTACCCTCAAATTTTATTTAGTGATACCAAAAACTTAAAACTTATACCTACGTGACAATCCCGAATTTTATCCATATAAAATCTAGTGTAACAGAAAAGAAATTTAGAATTTTTGAAGCCATAAAAAGATTCGGGATAAAATATATCTCAGGCGAAAAGTTTGGAGTTTTTTAAAGCTTTTTCCACGCAACAAAATAATCCTCAGAACTTTCGACGACGACAACGGCGTCGTGTCGTGACTGTCGTCGCTACAAAGCGTCCTCCCGTCGGGCGTGCATCCCAGGATACTCTCTCCCTCTCCACACGGCCGGTTCCTCACATCCCCCACCTCCCACTCATCGTATCCGATCCCTCTCCCCCCGCCGTATTCCTCGATCGTTTCTTGTTCTTGTTCTTCCTTGCTCGTCATCGCCGGTCCCGCTCTCCCGTCGCCGCGAGAGATCAGGAGGTCTCGTGTCCTTCCGGGCTCCGTTCGGGGGGGCTTGATCTCGGACGGGCGTCCCCGGGGTTCGGTTTCTCGTTCATGGTAAGGACGCGGGTCGCGGTCGCTTCCACACATGATTCCCTGGGGCGGCCTGAGCTGTTGCTTGAGCGCGGCGGCTCTGTACGTGCTCGGCAGGAGCAGCGGAAGGTAATGTGTAACTTCGAGCGCTGCCCGAATTGCTTCGGATGAAGTCGGGGTTTCGAGCTGTTTGTTTGACTTTTACGGGTGTCGAGATGAGCTAAGTTGTGGAGTGAGAGGTTCTGCGACAAAGCGTCGATGAGGCGTCGAGGGTTTTCGATGGTTTGGCTAAAGTTTGGATTTTGAATCTTGTCGCAGGGATGCGGAGGCTTTGAAGTGTGTCTTTCGGGTGAACCAATTGAAGGAATTAGGTGAGCGCGCTTTCGAGGTCTTGGAGAATGTTCCTCCTTGCTCTTATTGTCTCTCCTGGACTGAGTGGTTTATGACTTGTCGCGAATTTGACGTGCGCATTTTTCGGGTTCATTTTCTGGCGTTCTTGCTGTGTGCTCCGGCGAAGAGATTTGGAAATTTGTAATCTTATGACTGCAGCATTTTGGAGATGGCGATCTCTTTTGTTAAATTTATGCGAGTATTGGAGGCCTAAGAATTTATGCAGGGTGATATTGTTAAATTTAGCATTTACCTGACACGGGGCAAGGCATTAAAAGTGAATTTGTATATCTTGCACGATTGGGCCACCTTGGGGAAAAGGGAAGGGGGATCGGCTTTGGGGTTGGGTTGGAGGCCCCAGTAAGCCCTCCCTCAGCTGGCCATGACCTAAAGGGAGGAGGGAAACTTCCATCATCCAGCCTACATGCTTTTAAAATACTTTGTCATTTTATAGTAGCTGCTGTTGTAGTCACTGGAGTGCTCTGAACATATTTTGGATCAAGAAATCAGGAAAAAAGCTCTGAGAATTCAACATTCCTCATTTTCCATGTTCACTATCCTCTAGTTGGGGCGTTGTGTTCTTTCTCTATCATATGGATATATTCCTGTCATGAAGTGAAAGAGTAGTGACTTCTGAGTGCAATTCCATTTTGCTTACCTGCATAAGTTTCTATAATAGCTGAAATGACTCAGTGCCTGTTTGCTTAAACTTATCTGAAGAATGGTTTTTACATTCCCTTTGCCTGAAACAGCGCAGCTTTTGGATACGGAATGTAAGGTGTTACCTTTGGTTGTCACACTTTCTGGAAGAGTTGGCTCTGACACGCCAATTAATTGTGAGTATAGTGGTCTACGGGGTGTGATAGTGGAGGAGACGGTAATAACCTTTCACTTGATTGTAATACTTGCTTAGTTGGTCTTTTGTTATACTCTACCCTTTGTGATACTAATGCTGTTGGCTTGTTCTCAGGCAGAGCAACACTTTCTGAAGCACAATGATGCTGGTTCTTGGATTCAAGACTCTGCGTTGATGCTATCTATGAGTAAAGAAGTTCCTTGGTACCTGGTGAGGAATGGCTGCTCTCTCATGCTTTTCTTATCTTCCTTGTTCACTTAGATTTGGTGGTCCAAGTAAGTTTGCTTACTACTGATTGCATAGCTGACTAGTTGCGAGTTTGTCTTGTCTAGAAAGATTGGAGCCTTCTCTTCTACTTTTTGAGAACATCTTGTTTTCTGCTCTATGTCCAACTGATGATCTGAAAATAGGCTTTGATTATGTCTTGTTCTTATGCGTAGGATGATGGTACTGGCCGTGTGCATGTATTGGGGGCCCGAGGAGCCTCAGGTTTTGAACTGAACATTGCAAGTGAAGTGTTTGAAGAGTCTGGACGATCTCTTGTACGAGGAACATTAGATTATCTTCAGGGTCTCAAGGTTTGTCTGTCTCATGGCTTCCTGTTTAGCGAAGACTTTGTTGATGGACCATAAGCCAAGCTCATTGAGGATTCACTTGATTCTTTTTCCATCTAATTCACCTTCTGTTTTTATTCCAGATGCTTGGGGTCAAGAGGATTGAGCGCGTTCTTCCTGTTGGTTCCTCCTTGACTGTTGTTGGTGAGGTAAGGTTTCTGCCATCTCGTGTTGTTTAATGAGCCCGTGCTGTTATATGCTGAAAAATGAAACATTGGCAACTTAACAGCTACTTGTGTGATAATGATGGATTGACCAATGTGTTGTCATTTGATAAGCAGTTCTGTTGGGCTTTTCAAGTAGTACTTTGTGTCATTTCTTATGACATGATTATTGATGTGAAATATTGGGTGTGGTTGAGTAAGAATCAAGCGCTGAGGACAGTGTTGTGAAGTACCGTATCATTTGTAACTTAAATGCTTTAGGATGAGCTGCAATTCAATGGGTCTGCTGCTGAATAAGATTGGGTCAATAATAAGTTGCCAATAATCTGTAGCCTGGATGCTGTGCGATAACTGGTAGCTGCTGCTGAATAAGAATTCATAATATTAACAAGAGCCAAAAAAAAAAAAAAAAAAAATTCTTGTTAAGCCTATGATGTAGTAAAACCAACTTGTAGACTTAGAAGTATTTAAACCGTGAGTTAGTAACTAACATTGTGCTACTATGCTCTTCACTGTGTTGATCTATTGATAATGCTGATTTTGTCTTCCATGAAAAAGACGTCAATCTCTTGGACTTCAAGGCACATGATTTTATGAGCATTGTTTGGAGCCAACAGCAAATTTATGCTAATTTTTTTTATTGAACTTGTTTAGGTTGGTAGTTAGAGCCTATGGTGGTCTGTATAATGCTCTTCATTATCCTCACAAAGAAAACCTATTTTCCAAAATGAATATGATGGGTAGTAAGGGCCACTGATTGTGTAGATTTGTTTCTGCTAAAAAATGGGCCCCTATAAATCTTACATTTATTATCCTCTTGAGCTGATTTCTGACTGCGTCTGATTAATCACAATTTCATAGTAAGTTAAATCGTCCAATTGTGGAGTTGGCAGTTTTGAGAGATTTAATGTACATCCTCCTGTCTCCTCCTTAGAAAGGAATGTTTCTGTCAATTGATTGTACCCTCATCAGGATACATATAGCCACTTATCAGGAAAATCGGCAGTTTATTGAAATATGACCCTTGTAGATTTTCGTGAGGATGTGTGTTACTTAGCTAATGACCAGCCAGTGGCTTTTCTCTAAATTAATTGCAATCAGCAATGCAGTGAAGTTGACTTACATTTTAAGCCCCTCCAATGGGAAGGCTTGATCTCAATAGCTAAAGCCAAAAATTGAGAAAGCACAAACTAATGGAGCAACGGAGAGATTACTAACACACTCTAGAAAAATGTCACTTCTGTCAGTGTATAAGCATTTTAAGCATAAGCATTTTAAGCGTCTGAAGAATCAAGTCATGGAATCAGGTGTAGTCATCATGTATGGTATGGCAACACTTTTATGAGTTTAGGTTGTCTTAAGTGAGTTAGTATGTTTGAATTGGTCCTCGTGAATGCTTTAAATTGTAAATCGAGTACTTCAAGTTCTATATATTGATGAACTGGGGCAACTTTCATGGAAGAGCACTGCGGCGTACTACTGTACATATGCAAACAATTTCAGAGTACAGGATTTAACTTGTCTACTTTGTTGAGGCATTTCTCACTCCAACTCCATCTGATATTGTTTCTTCTATGAATTTACCATATTTGCTTCTTTGCTTGAAGTCAGGCCGTCAAAGATGATATTGGGACGGTGCGGATCCAGAGACCACACAAGGGGCCCTTTTATGTATCTCCTAAAACTATTGACCAGCTCATTTCAAATCTTGGCAAATGGGCTAGGTAAGTATATTGGGGGACAACTGTGGCCTCATTAATTTCTCTGTTTCTTTCAAGTGCAAGCTAACTAGAAGTTTGAACAGGTGGTATAGGTATGCTTCCTATGGGTTTACAGTATTCGGCATTTGTTTGATTGCAAAACGAGCTATCCAATACATCATGGAGAGAAAGCGACGCTGGGAATTGCAGCGAAGGTACATTTAGTGAAGCTTGTATTTTTAGAAATGGAGATCACTGGTTTGTCGAAATTATCATTCTTTGTTGTTTCTTCATTTGTCTACATGCTCTGAAGTATTTGATGGACTGGATGTGGCCATAAGTTTTGTGCCAGCGACTAAAATTGGATGACTTTTTTTTGCATCTCACAAAATCCTAGGCCAATCTTAGCCTTCTCATGTCATTTATTTTGTTCAAAACTGGACTTTTGGGGAGATATATTTAGCTATTTCCTTCTCTTCGCACTTTACATTCTATTTAACATCAGAGTTTTATTTGATGACTGTTCTTTGTTGCTTCCTCTTCTTCTCCACTTTTGTTGTTCTTAACTGCAAGGTATATTTTAATGGATATTAGTCAGGAATGAGGAGATTGGGATTTTGTCAGCATCTCTCGTGCTCTATAAATTGAGCTATCTTGTGTGCCCTTTCATCAATCTATTTTGTAAAGATTTACCCTCTGAATTTCTCTTGCTCCCTCTTGAAGATCCTAAAATATTTTATGGTATTAGAGTCACCAAGAGAGAGGGACCCAAATTGAGACCCTAGAATGCCAATACACAACTTTTTCTTGCTGTTAATAATAAGAAAAAAAAAAGAAGGGTTTTTGTTTTCTCCATCAAGCCAAGTATTGTGTTCTTTTGTTGCAAGCTCTACTCAGTTGCTTGCTGTTACTTTTTCAAGCCCGTCTTCAGTAACACATCAAAATCTCCTTCTCTGGCAAGGACTCAAGCTTCGTCCCTCGCTGTCTTCTTTCTTCATCAATTTCTTCCCGTCATCAGGAGGAGCTTGTCGCCAACCCAGGTCATCCAGATCTGGGAGCCGTGCGTCTTCCTAAGCTCACTGCGACCAGTCCCTACTGGACGACCTTCCTCCATCAGCTACAATTTCTCTCTTGCGGGCCATTGTTCTTCTTCATCTTGGTCAGCCTTCCATTATCATCATTGCAAGCTGTCCTTCTGGCCATGAGCTCATCCTCCACATTTGTCTCTGACAAGCACATCCTGTTTAATTTCAGCGTTTTTCGTCATTTGTCTTTAGCAAAATGCCCCAAGTTTTGGTCCTTTAAAATCTTAACAACCTCTACTGTGAATGTCTTCCGTTGTGAGACTCATCTTTGATTGTGAGCATCATCAACTAGCAAAATTGGTGTCAAGTTTTTGGGTGGCTGTGAGTGTTGGAGTCAAACACATCTTTATCGAGCAACCAGAGTGGGGTGATACAGTACATTTTGCTGCAATGATAAAGTCATGTTGTCACACACACGATTTTATCTTCATTGTTTGAGGAAGCGGAAGGTGTCAACTTTCCGGTCTTGATTTGTTTTTTCAGGGCTTCTGTCAAATATGATGTTGGCTTACTTATATTTTGTCAGCTTACACACTTGTCATTGTCTTAAATCCGTTCAGACAGGACCCTTCTGATGAGATGAAGAAATTATTATTCAAGACAATTGCTAGAACTTTTGAAGTTTCTTCCTCACACTGATTGATTTTCAGATATTTGACCTTTTCTTTATCTAGCTCAAATTGCTATCTTTGCTGGTGGTCTCTGATTTGTCCTCAAATGCCTCTTCTACTTTTCAGAACGTCTCTTTTATTTGTTTTCTTGATATATTTCCTAGTTTTACTTGAGATTTTTTGTTTGCTTTTTTTTTGGTAATCGATCAGGTGCTTTTCCTTCTGGAGACTGATTGTTTATCAGTAGCATATCTCGGTTATTGTTCTCTCTTTCTGCATAATGTTGGTTAAGTCTTCTGCATGCAGGGTTCTTGCAGCTGCTGCTAGGAGATCAGGACAAGATACTGAAGGTAACTTGTGTTACGTAATTGTTACTTCAAGCAAATGATCTATTCACATAGTAACGGTTATGATTTGTTCTCAGGCACAGATGACAAGACCAAGAATGCACCAGACAGTGCTAAGAGAGACCGTTCAATGCCAGATCTCTGTGTCATATGCCTTGAGCAGGAGTACAATTCCGTTTTTGTCCCGTAAGCAATCTTTTCTTTATTAGATACAATGTTATTGGAGTTTGCTGTCGATGGTGCCTTTGTATCTTTACCAATTCCACTTTTCCACGTCACTGCAAGCCTCGGGTGTCTAGAGGGTTGTGTTCAGTGAATAGATGGAAAGCTTTGATTTGATTTTCATTGTCCTGGAAGAAGTTTTATACGATAGATGGTTAATTTCCATGTGCAGGCTTTGCAGTACACGATATTAGTTAGATAGCATGTACATAACCGTGTACTCTTTTAACATTTAGTAGCTTTGGAATACACTGATTCTCCAGCTTTATTCTGCCAACTTTTGTGTTTTAAGTTTTGGCCTCTGATGTTTGAGCTTTCTGCGGTCCTAATTGTGAAATGCTATGGCAATTGCTTCATTATAATTGGATGAATGATACTCAACATTATAATCCCTGTGGGAGATATCTATCAAAAATATAAAAGAAATAAATCCCTGTTGGAGGTGTATAATTTTTATCCATGACCTGAAAAACAAGCGTCTCTCCCCTAGTGCATGTTGGAGTAGAATTGAACCTTGTAAGATGGTTCATCTTTGCTTCTTCTGATTGCCTTTTAAACTTGTACTTAGCATGCTACATGCATTTCTTCAACAGGTGTGGGCATATGTGTTGCTGTACAACATGCTCATCGCACTTGACAAATTGTCCACTTTGTCGGCGGCGGATTGAGCAAGCTGTGAAGACCTTCCGCCATTGAATTAATTGTATTGCAGTTTGGATCTGATAAATTTGGATGTAAAGATTGGGAGGGCTAAATTCCGCTCTGGCTGCATTGCTTCTCATCTTGCCATGTAAAAATTTTCATACTACAGAATTCTTGCATTATGCTGGTGGTTAACAGGCCAACTTCTTGGATGTCATTAGCAACTCCCACATAATGCCTCTCAACAACAAGTCTATCGGTATACTCCACTATTGTAAGTTCAAGGTCAGTTGTTGCTTGTCCTTGTATATTTGACACAGGGGCCAGCAGCAATTATGCGGGTCTCTGCTGCTTCTACCATTTTGGGATCTTCCATTCTCTACAATTTGCTTATAGTCTGGCGATTTTATCATTCTGGTGGGCGTTCATGGGCTGCACTTAACCTGGCCTTTATTACTAATGTCAGCAGTGAACTCGAGTACATTCCTGATGTAAGAGTTGCGCCTGCTAAATATTACTTTTGCAAGGGTTAAGCTACTCTAGCTGTTAAATCCACTGATTCTTGAGTTGGATGCCTCTGGTAGTTGGACAAAATAGAGACGATTTATTCGTTAAATTTTGACGAGGCATGTGGTGCCAACTCAGAATTTCTCTTTCTTGCTTGTCATTGTTATCGGAATAGCTTTTTACTCCTTTCATCTGTACAACTCTTCTAGTAGATTGCTGTGGCAAATTTTTCCAAAGCAGTAGCGACAGGTTTGCCAATCCCGAGTTTGATGTGTTAGAATGCTTTTGTTAGATTCTCTTTCTAGTTCTTCTGGATTGTTTATGGGCAAGTAAAGTGGGAATTTGATCCTATACTGCCAATTCACTGGGACAAATTGGGAAAAGCCTGCTTTCTGGCTGATATTCTTATGTTTAATTCTCGTTTAGATCATGGCATCTTGATCTTCCACGCAACCAAGTGCTGTCTGCACCACCACGCTCTCTTTGTTCCATTCTCACTAGGCTGGTTTAATCTCGGCTTCATTTTTCCCTCACATGACTCGGTATATAACACCCGCACAAGCACTTATTGCACACTCGGCCTTCCTCATTCCCTTGAAACTCCTCTAGAGGGAAAAGGAACCACTTTTGACTTAACTTCCCATCTCTAAGCCCTTCGTCGTGCCCCAATGTACCCGCGATCCGTCACTGCTTCCGAAGCAGTTCCTGTCGAGTTTGAGTATGCGAATCCGCCAGAGGCAATGTCCAACTTTGAGGCCCCTGTTCACAAGAACAATCAAGTGGGAACAAAGCCGACCACGGTCGAGCCTGGGAGGCAATCGTCTCCTGGAATGGCCAAAACCAAGTTGAAGGCCAATTCGGTTGTTTCTCACCAGGGACGTGGCCAAGCAGTCGGATTTGCACCGAATCCCCAACCAGGAGCATCTGTTGCTGTCGTCCAAGAGAAACCGAAGTTCAAAACAGAGATGGCATCTCCTTCAAAGGGGGCCGTTGGCCAAACTACTGGCGCTAGGAAAGTTGAGTCCCATCCTCACGGCTTGACTCAAGAGGAGACTCATCAGGAGAAAGCTAAGCCCGCACCCGAGAAATTCCCGATTATGAAGACTATTGGGGGACCTCGAAATGCCCCGAGGAAAGATCAAAGTAGGGAAGCGAAGGAGAAAGGACAGGACATCAACACCCGAGTGTCCAATTTCATTGATCGCGCCAAAATAAGAATGGAAACCATGTCGAATGCCGGAGGGACGAAGGGCGCCGGGCAAAAGGACAGCGGGAGCGACCATATTGAGAACTTTATTCAACAAACTAAGATGAAGATCAGAACGATGTCTGGCATCGGTGGCGGCAAAAATGCTCAGTCTAAGTGAGGCCGCAAAAATCTGACTGATAGCACCTTTACTTGATACTGAATAATTCAGCGCGCGATGCTTGGCCATGGTTACTCCTCAGGATCTAGAAATATGTATTGGATACAGGTACTGCAAGAACAAGCTTCTGCTTGGTTCTACTGATGTAGCTTGTCTCAGTTTCAACTTGCCAGAAAAGATTGCCTATTTGTGCCAAATTAGCTTGCTTTCTCCGTAAATACATGGCGTCCAATAAAACCACAAAATTGTCAGTGAAAACATCTGGCACGATTAAGTTAAATTCAGTGGTTACAACGAAAAGAAAGTTGGATTAAGAGATTGCCTTCGCACCAAGGGATACACATTAAACCGCCTTCAAGCTTGCACTTATCTCATCAGTTCTAAATCTATTATATGGATACTAATTCAGTCCTAAACTTTATAATTTTTCCAACTTAGTCCTAAATTTTTGTGTGAAATTTGAATATAATCCCTTCAATCAATTTTTGTCGGAAATCGCCAAAGTAGCAGTTCGGTTATTGTCGGCCATCTTACGTGACACCATGGTACACCGCCGCGTTAACGATTTTTGACGAAAATTGACCGGGAGGACTATATTTAAATTTCTCATAAAGGTCTAGGACTAAATTGGAAAAATTGGAAAGTTTAGGATTGATTGGACAAATTCTCCTATAATAGGCATCGAACCAGGTTAAGAAACAACCGTACCGAATCTTATGTCATCGGAATGTTCATGATTGCTCGTGCATGACCCAATCTGTAAGCTCATAACTAGAGGGATTTTCAGATGAGTTGAACTAATTAACAGCTAAATTAGCCAGGTAATTGATGCATATACAATAATTTTGGTTGGCGATCACTTTAAGTTAATGTAATCCAAACCATCAGAAGGGCAACATTGGCAGTGACTTGGACCAGCATCGTAGTATGTCACAGTACCCTTGTCTGAAAAATTTGGGCCGACCATCATTTCCTTCTGCTGGCCCAACAAAACTGATCAGTAACGGTTAGATATGATGCTTTGTCCAAAAAGCTTTGAGAATGAAATCCCGACGTACATTAGATACTTTAACACGCCCTCTCTCGTGCATAAGCTCGCCTTTACATGTATAACATATCACGTGAATGTAGGATTCGGACGCACGAGGAGGTGGATTGGACGTCCGGTCAAACCTAATACAGCCACGACTCGGCCGGACATCAAAAGTTGGAGAGATTTTGATGGGCTGGATGTTCCAACATAGATTATAACTCAACTTGCTCGACAACGTCCATACCTAACTTATTTGGGAGAGATTGCGAGGATGACTTGCTTTTCATTGACTAATTATTGTGGGGGCGCTTAGGTGTAATTAGCATATGGAAACACTTTGAGTATTTGAGAATTCGAGCAAATTGCAATCTTGGTATCTTGACTATCGTGGAATATCTCGTCGACTTATCCCTTGGAGTTGGCATACTGCCAAATCATGTAAATTCTCTATCTCATATTTATTTCTTTTCACATTTATTTTTTGCTCGATTTTTTTTTTTTTTTTGGCGTTTATCCTGTGCTTCCGTCATTTTACGTGATGACACGATAACAAAAATAAGGGATTGAATGATTGTTATGCGTGGAATGGTAGAATTCACATACTTTTAGCATGCAACTCTAATATCACATCAGTCTAAATCGAATTTAATAAGATCATGCACGTGTAGCAAGTGTTGCTATTGTCACCATTGTCGCCATGACAAATCAATAGACGATTGGTGGAATTAGTAGACAGGGTCAATGGTCCAAAAGTTGAATTAGAGCTTCATATGATTTGATTACTAAACGTCCCCATTCCCCTTTGTAAAGAAGTAGAGTTGATCACGAACAAGTAATTGCTATATAAGAGTACGGGTGCTTCTAGGTCTCGTAAGCAAGGGCACTAATCGTAAATTTTTTGAAAGCATGAGAATTGGGGGGCAAGTGCAACTCAAAGATTGTAGAATTGGGTATGGGGATCATGATTCCATCATATAGCCTGTTTCTTGTAAACTAGTTGATGGTTTCTCGTTTGATTTTAGTTTAAGTGAAAACTATTAAAAAAGCCATATATATATTTGTCAATTTAGCCATAAACAATTTGATTTAGTGCAAATTCAGTCATTCTAGCTAATTTTGGGAAGATATTGTTAATATTAATGCTGGTTAACTTACGTGGTACGGTTGGTGCTGACGTTGATAAATTTTAATAATATTTTGAATTTTTATGTTTTTTTTTTTCCTCTTTCCTTTTTTTCCCCTTCCCTTCTCCAGTCGATCGTTGGACCTCAACAACCGGCCAGAGGTGAGGGCTGGGCGAGGCCCCAACCTCGCTAGATTTGGCGTACGTGGTGAGGTTGAGGCCGGTTGTTGGGGGATGGAAAAAAAAAAAGGAAAGAGAATGACAAAAATAAAAGGAAGAAGAAAAGAAAATAGAAAAGAAATAAACAAATTGACAAATATTAAAATATTATCTAAAGTTGTTCACAACGTTGGTGTTCATATTAACAATATTAGGCTAAAATTAGCCGAAATAATTGAATTTACACTAGATTAAAATGTTTGTCACTAAAATAGCACCATTAAAAAATTTAAGACTAAATTAATATCATCACTTCTGTCGTTTCCTTCTTTGACAGCTACATCACGTGTGTCCTCATCCTACAGGGAAAGAGTCACCGTCAAACCGTTGCAGTACATATTGATACTTCTGATTGAGCACCTGATATCCTAAACAAACTCACCTCTTTAACAACTCCATTGGGGGAGCACCGTATACGTGCACCTCTTTGAAGTGTTGAGTGTCTGGTCGCATTGAAATCATGTGGAGCACCAGACAAAGCAGCGCAAACACGTTCCCCCGAGGAAAGTATAAAACTTCAACATATCTTATCTTTTCGCCGAGTAATGCTGCTAACAATGGATTGAATCACTTAACAGAGGAAAATCGATAGAAAATACTCCAAATGACAGTATGGCGGGAAGTCACATTTCTACATGGCTCTTCACGTAGACAACCTTGTCAAACCCAAAAGCTATTGTAAGGCATTAGCAACTGAGACTGATTCTATTAGGAAAAAGGAAAAATCTAACGTCTCTACTTGTCAACAATAGTCGCGCGCGCGCACTAGCAAGCAGGTTTATCTCATGCACTGCACATCTCTAGCCTTACTTTATGCTGCGAAGAGAAGCACCCGGTGCTAGAGTTTGAGTCCGAATTCCTAAAGACTACTGAATGAGCAAACCAAATGCTCCATTTCAATCTCTTTGTGTCTTCCTATTAGATTGTATTAAAAGGGCTAATACTAGAAATGACAACGGCACGGTAGAAAATTACCTCTCTTTCAATGTTTTCAATGAGAGCAGCAACTCGCAACCGGTGAGAAGCACTTGCTCGTATAGTATCGGGGGTCTCATGAAGCCAACGGACAAACATCAAACATCATGTAATTTAGTTCAGTATAATGGCACTTCCTGCCAAATTACCAGAAAGTATTGCAATAAACCGTCTATTTCATAACCAAACCCATCAAACTTTCCGTTAGAAATAGAAGTAACAAGTATGGACTGTCGAGTTTAACTTAATCTCACTGGGGCCAATATTAATCCTTAGCCAACAAAAAAACATATATATGTACCTCTGCCATAATATCCACAAGGTGCAAATATTGAAAGGGCAATTTGATCCACACAAACTCTTTACCCGCAAAGGACAGATACCCAATAAGAACAATTAGATTGCGTTTGGCAATTAGGATAAAATTCAGGATATGATAAAATTTATCCTATACTACATTTGGTGTCTGCTCAAGATAGAATAAAGCCGGATATAACCAAGATATAAGCCAGCTAAAACTATTTCATGGAGGAGATGGGATAAATGTGAATAGAATTCCTAACATCCATAATAGAAAAGTTATTTTTCTCAAATAGTAAGCTTATGAAATTAACAAAATTAAGATTATAATTCAATATAAATAATATTTGAAATATGGCATAAGAAATCTAGAATAACAAAAAATAAAAATTTAATTATTTTAATTTAATCTTATTTGTATTTATATATTTGAATTTAATTATAATTTATACTATAAATTAAATATATAAATATAAATATTTTTATTACATATTTTAGGTGTATTTATTACATATTTTAGGTATATTAGTACAATTTACTATTTAAGAAAAGTTTATTAGAGAATGATGGAAGGGGAAGAAAGAAATAAAAAAAGAAATTAATTAAAGAAAATAAAATAAAGAAGCGGATAAAAATAAAGTAAGTAAGAGTGTCGCAAGAGATTTTTACTATATTTGTTTGTAAAATTTTGGTTCATTTATACTAATATATTGTTTATACCAAATAATGTATATGCTATGATATAAATATATTCGACTTTATTACTATAATCATCAAACAGTGAATATGATATAGTAAAATTCTTGGATTTAATATTCTATTCTATCCAGTCTTATTTTGGTTAGAAATTCGGACAACTAAACGAGTGAAAAAAAGTGGTACTCTTATATGTTATTTCCAGCTTGACATTAAAGCTCTGAGCAAATGGGCAAAGACATCAGCATCCAAATGATCCTTCAACTCCACAAAGCCTCCATGATTTAAATCCGCAATTCCTTTAAGCTGATCGACTTGAATGACGGGCATGCTAATAGACTTGCAATCCCGACGTACATTAGATACTTTAACACGCCCTCGCTCGTGCATAAGCTCGCCCTTACATGTAAAACATATCACGTGAATGTAGGATTCGGACGCACGAGGAGGTGGATTGGACGTCCGGTCAAACCTAAGCCAGCCACGACTCGGCCGGACATCTGACCTGATGTCGAGAAAAGTTAGAGAGATTTTGATGGGCTGGATGTTCCAACATAGATTATAACTTAACTTGCTCGACAACGTCCAAACCTAACTTGTCTGGGAGAGATTGTGAGGATGACTTGCTTTTCATTGACTAATTATTGTGGGGGCGCTTAGGTGTAATTAGCATATGGGAAACACTTTTGAGTATTTGAGAATTCGAGCAAATTACAATCTTGGCATCTTGACTATCGTGGAATATCCCATCGATTTATCCCTTGGAGTTGGCATACTGCCGAATCATGTAAATTCTTTGTCTCATATTTATTTTTTTTTTTCACATTTATTTCTTGTTTTTTTTTTTTTTTTTTGGCATTTATTTTGTGCTTCCGTAAATACGTGACAACACGATAACAAAAATAAGGGATTGAATGATTGTTATGCATGGAATGGTAGAATTCACATACTTTTAGCATGCAACTCTAATATCACATCAGTCTAAATCGAATTTAATAAGATCATGCATACAGTGTGTAGCAAGTGTCGCTATTGTCGCCATTGTCGCCATGACAAATCAATAGAGGATGGGTGGAATTAGTAGACAGGGTCAATGGTCCAAAAGTTGAATTAGAGCTTCATATGATTGGATTACTAAACGTCCCCATTCCCCTCTGTAAAGAAGTAGAGTTGATCACGAACAAGTAATTGTAAAAATACATGTCGCTGTGGATGCCGTGCAGGTTTTTCCGACAGCCCGAAAATTTGTGGTTTTTTTGGTTCAGGTAATAGCTGTAAAACTTGGGTATCATCCTAGTTTTGGGTAGGTGACGTAGAACAGCTTGCACATGCTTATATAAAAACTTTTGAGTGTCAAAAGAGTGGCTAGCCCCATCCATGTCATATATGACGAGTTGACTTCGAATGATCATCACTTTTGATATGAGAAGAGTTGTGATGTGTACAACATGTCAAATGAAGAACATTGTGAGATCTTCAAAGGCACAAAAGACTTCACCGGTTTGGGCAATGCTTGACCTCCAAATGTATGTGTTTTCCTTAATTTTTGGGCCTAAAAAGATTTCATACGTATTTTGCAAATTTTCGGGATGCCTTTTAAAGTCTTTCCCCTTTACTAATAGTTTTCCCTTAAATCTATTATTTGATTTTAACTATTTGATTGTTTCCTAAAAGGCGACCTCGATATAAATAGACACTTAGAATATTATATTGGTATCCTATTCTTTAAAATAATCAATATCCTTTGAAATATTTTTCCAAATATATCTTCCTTTGTGTCGGTAGGGTTAGGTTGCGTTGAGCTTTTTTAACATCCCTACTTGTATTTGATGGGAAATGACACTCTAGGAGCTAAACCTTTACGGATGAAGTAAACATTCATCCGTTGATTTATAGCCTGAGGAAACTAATAAAAAGAATCTATGATTCGAGGGCTTCTCAGGAAAGGTGGTGAGGAAAAGAGAACGCGAAATGAAGCTAATTTACGACAATAAATAAGGAAACTAACTTAGCAAAAAGCCCTATCGGGTTGAAGAGACAACCTTTTACAAACTTCAAACCGAATCAAATTGCTTTCGGAATCAAACTAAAATCAATTGTGTGTGGTCATGAAGTAGGGGCGTGGGAATCTTTCATCTGCCGAGAAGAACAAGAGATCACCCGAAATGAAACAACTACTGGACGGAAAGAAATGTTGGGGATATGATTTGATATTATTAAAGATTTTGATTATAGTACCGGTCTTGATTATGGATTATTTGATTCGGTTAATTCGCAATTGGTTTGGTAAATAGGGAATTGTAATCCTTGTATATTATTTCCTAATCTTTTCTTTCATTCTTACACTATAAATCATCTGACTAGCAAAAAACAAAAAGAAAAAAAAGAAAAAAAAACAATTTCTCTCCAATGTCCCTTTCAATTTCTGTCAAGAAAACAAAGCGACAAAGCGACAATACTCAGCAACAGTAAATGGTTTTGAATGCGGCTGGCACCACAGAGGGAGAGGCGTGCTTTGCTCGTCGACCTTCGAGCATGGCCACGTCATAATAACAAAAGTAATTGAAAATAAAAAATAAAAAATTATCTGATACGATAACTAGTGGAATGATGCGTGCATGGACGGAGACCCGAGAGATAAATAAATAAAAATAAAATAAAATAAAGAGCAGACTCCTTCCAAAGGGAAGGCCGCTTTATCTTTTGTTTTGTTTTTTTATAAATTAATATCATGAAAAATTATAAATTCATACACTTTCGATAAATTTACCTCAAAGTACAATATAATACAGACGCTAGCGTAATCCTTGAGGCCTCGACAACGTCTACAGATTGAGTTGCTTCTTCGTCGAATTCAGTCGCCATTTAAGAGGAATATTCTAGGGTTTTGGATTTATTCTCCTTTTCTGTGGCTAATTCACGCTTGATCACGTAGACAGGCACGGGTTAAACCGGCAAATGATTTGTCAATGACATGGCAGTTACAAGGGTAAACTAGGGCGAGACAAGCGGCCAAAAAAAAAAAAAAAAAAGAAGCCCTTGTGCCCACCAGTAACTTCATCCCCTTACCGATACTCCTCTGTAATTTCCATCGTTAAGATATGTTGAAGCTTGTGCATGTGACATGGTGCTTTTTTGAGTCCCTCTCATTTTTGCAGATTCTCAAGCTTCAGTTTAAATGGTTCTGCCTGGGGAAAATATAGGTAGAACGTTCAACACCCAATACCGATGTTTACCGATGAAAGCATTCTTTGTATTTATGGAAGCAAAATCACTTTTTTTTTTTTTTTTTTTTTAATTGGAGCATCTAAAGGTTGACATTACGCAGCCAGTATAGACGATATTTAACGTGGCCATGTGTACAGAGAAAAAACCCCGAAGTTTTAATTAGTCAAAGCCGTGTTTTTTTTTTTTTTAGACCGGGCCTACTCTACTCCTATTTTATAGATTTTTGCATTGCTTTCGTGCGACGTGTAGAAGTTGAAATCCACATTTGAAACTAAATGGTTCTCATCCCAATCCCTCATGAAAAAATGAAGATTCGAACCTCCCACCTCCCATTCTTACATGGGAAGGGTGGCTATTGAGGCAAACATTGATGGTTATTAAAGCTATATTTAATAGCTTATTTTTACTGCAAATTCCCAGGATTATTATTTTTTTTTTTTTTGGTAAAGGTAATTCCCAGGATTATTGTAGTAGGTGTAAATCGGTTTTAGATGGGTATTGACAGAATAATGATTTTACCATTGTCATATTCAATATGTAACCCGGTACGCGATTTTCGATGGTAACTTGATGGGACTGCTTAGAGGTTTTGATGCTCCTCCTGATTATGTTGTCAATGAGTTGATCATGGGGGATATTATCGATCCTTAGATATTGGATCGGTGTTATATAGGTAGGCTTTTATGAGTGGGGTATGGTAGTGGAAATATGAGTTACTGATATTTTATCTTGTGATGTTTTAATATAAGTGATCCATATGTACATTATTAAGTATGCGAAATAATGATGTGACATGTTTAATTATTTTGTTGTGCTTTCGCTTGGGAATATATCAATAAGATAGAAATTAAATACGACATATGTAGTGTTTGAAGTACTCGGGCGTCTCAAATTAGGTGGTGGAACATCCTTTGCGTCGGTGATTGCCATGGGTAGAAATCTTGGAAGAAGGAAGAAGGCTGTCTCTGTGCGTGACAAAGTGAGAGAGAAGAAAGAAACAGCGTTGTTGCTAGGCAGCCACGTCGGCTCATGCGACGTTGTTTTGCACGTCTACGCGGATTGATTTTTATTTCAATTATGTCATCTTATATTAAAATTTTAATTATAAAAATAGTGTAATCATTTTGATCGAAATTTCCTATCAAAGGTACATGAGTAATCGTTTTTTTTTATTATTGATTTAATACCTATGCGGATCAGTAAAGACTTTTGCCACTAAAGTGAGCACTGTACATAATTTTTGACACAGTACATAATTTTTGGCACTTCTAACGTGCTTTCCCGAATATTTCTAAATTACATATCATTACTCTTGAATTTAGCGAGGTCACCAAGCTCTTCCACCTCCTTCACCAGCCATTCCAGCTTCTCCACCATCTCTGTGAGTAAGAACACGAAGGACGAGACAGCGAGATCCTGGCCTGAGTCGCAGACTTGCTCGAGCTTGGCGGGAGACATGTAGAGCCTCAGTACAAGCCATGACGTCCTGAGCTTTTGCACGGCTCGCGCATTCGATTGGCACCTTCTCATATTCATGAGGCTCTCCCCAAGCTCCCGGAGAGTCGTCGTGAGGGATGACGCAACCAGTTCGCAAGGTTCCTTGATCAACCGTCTTACGTTTGCGGCCGGCTGATAACGTGGACGGTTTGGTACAATAAGACGAAAAAACTTTCGAAATCAAAGGAAGGCCTTCTAAATTTGAAAGCGAAAGACAGAGTCCACATCTCGGGTCTTAATGCCGGCAGAAGATAAAATTGACTCCACACCTCATTTACTGCCTCGACAAATATGGATCACTGCATTTTCAGATGAATTACTTCAAGTCTATATACTATGTTTTTAAGTGCTTTCTAATGAAAACATCTCCTTCGGTTTAAGCTTTTTGAAAAGATTATATATATGAGCTTTCTCTTCCTTTTCTCCAGTTAAAATTAGAGGGAACAAACGCTCGTGGAAGAAGAAGAACATAATAGTTGAGGGTCAGGTGAAGTACCTGCCTAGAAGAGTTAATACAAACTTCAAGTGCAACAATGGTGGCTGCTAACTCCCTAAGAAGCTCTCCAATCTTTAGATACTTGTCCCATGGATAAGATCGCCCAAACTTCCTGTTCCACACTTCCCATTTCGCAAAAAGCGCCTGCAATAACATATTAAATTATGCCTTAATTTAATAATTTAAGTTTTTAGAATAATTAGCAATAATACTATAAAATCTCATATGATATCAAAGTTAGATATTTTGAATTCAATTTTTTTAGACTCCATCACTAGACCAAATATGAGGGGAGATTGCTAGAATAATTAAATATAAACTATGCCTCCATCTAACAATTTAAATTTTTAAAATAGTTGATAATGATATTATAAAATCTCACAAATTATTTGCTAAATCCTCGAGTTCGAGACAGCATGCGAGGGTAAGCTTGAGATGAACCGACTCGGCTACAACACATTGGGAAATTAAAGAGGGAAAAGAAGACTTACCAGGGAATCGTCCTTTGCTTTCGAATTCAGAATCGGTCTGCAGCTTTTGAAGCTTCCGTCAGCCTTGCTGTCCACCTCAAAGTACCTCTCCAATAGTCCTGTCATTAAAGTCAACAAATATTCGACCAAAAAAATTAAAGTCACTTGATAAAAGTCAATCATACGTGACATTACAAGCGCCGGGTCATGAAAAGTTTTAAAATCGTACTGCCGATGTAGTCACGATTTGATTACCTTCCATCGAACAAGCAAGGAGCTCGAATTTTGGGGCCATAGATGTGTGAAGTTCAGCGCCAGCCCAAATAGGGAAGATGAACAAGCTCGAGAAAATGCAGGACGCAAACCCTATCATGACCGTCCCGAGGCGCTCAAGGGCGATCATCAGGATTTCAAAGGGTTTTTGGGATCGGACACCGGACACGGCCACCAGACTAAAGCTGAGGATGAAGATCATGCCACCGTAGTCGTACTTCCTCTTTATGCAAGGAATTGACCGAGCATATGTAGCCGCAGCACCTGAGATTTAGCATTTTTTTGAACCATGATCAAAACTGTTCAACTCTCGATATATTGCAAATGCATGCTTGCAGTAAGAGCACGCAGAACATATGCTATATAAGCAAGAGCACCATATATTCTCGACACGCTTAAAGATGGCTACTTTCATGTAAACTTCCTTGCTAATAAATTGTGTTTCGTCGTCGCGTTTATTTTGATATTTTGAATGCCTTACCGAAGATGAATACCGCGGTGCCAACGCCAATGGTGCTCCCGACCTTGGTGGGAATGAATTTAGCTAAGATTACCGACAGGCACCCCAACATGCCACCCGATAAAGTGCCCGCCGCACGGTTCAATCCCTTGCTCAATGTCGCGCCTGATATATCGTCCAGTCAATCTCATTAGAACTCGCACCAAACGACATCACGAGCACGGGAGTTCATTAGTCCATAGCAAAAAAAAGGGGTTACCGAACCTGCATAGAACTCGAACATGACCACGACGGTCATGACAGCCCACGCGGCATCTGACTGGAATACCCTGTAGAGCGGTCCTATAAAGGAGACAAGCGAGGCCAAAACGAGCGCGATCCCGACCTTGATTCCATGGACTACTCTTCTATTGTCATGCTCGCTGTTCACTCTTCTCAGGAAAGCCATGACGGCCGAGAGACGATTCCCGAGGGTCCTCCCAGCGGCCCCTTTTCCTCCCTCTCCAGTCGGGAACACTACAGAAGACCTCGTCATCGGTGCGCCGTGGCCCTCTTCACTCTCTTCCTCTATGCTTCGATGCTCACTTGGTGATGAGACCCTTGAGTAGGTGATCGACCGTTCACATATATACACAAACTTGAGCTGCCACGGACATATTAAAAGGAAATAAAAAAAAAAAAAAACCAAGGAAGATAATAATATAACTTTTTATCGCGAAACTTCGTAATGGACGCTGGCCAATAACATGAGACGAGGAAGCAATCCATTTCATGCCTAATATATTCATCTTGATTATTGGCGGAGCTTTTAGCGACGGCAACGTAGCGGAACACGATCGCGGGGCACGAGTGAAATGGCCTTTTCGCGACACTCACATCTCGCTTGCGGGCACACGCAAAAGGTTTTGATTGCTCGAATGGCGTCGAATCGCAATCGAGGGTTTGGCTCGGGAGTCGGATTTCGCGTTTGCCGAGCTACTGCAAGTAGGGCTTTTGAAGATAGAACCTCGCGCGCGTTTCGGTCCATCGAGCTATGATTTTGGTCTCACGAGCACCCCCATGACCCGACTCGACGCAACTATATCAAGGTTTTCAGCAAAATCAGCCAATTCTAAGTTGTAATCCACTTGCGCGTGGTAAGGGTTGCATGAGTGGTACGCGGTGTCACGTCATGTGAGATGTCTTAAGACATGCGCGATTATGTGGCTTGTGCCAGTACAAAGGATCGAAGACGAGAGGAACACCGGAGAGAGCCTGTGTGCACTAAAATTTTAGTATTCACTATCGAAATGTGGAATTAGGGAAAAGTGTTATAAAAGTCCTAAACTTATTGCATTTGTGCCAATTTAATCATAAACCTTAGTTGTTATTAAATTTAATACATGGAAATGTGGCCATTGGGGGAAACCCCAGTGGTTATTAAAACTGTGTTCAAAAATTTGTTTTTATTGCAAATTCCTAGGATTATTGTAGTAGGTGCGAATTGGTTTTAGATGGGTACCAATAGAATCATGATTTTATCACTATCATATTCAATCATAGACTAAAAACTACTTTATATTTTACTCGTGGGTTAGGTTTGGCCGGTTAGAAATAACTTCAAGCTGTGAGTTTCTCGCTTTCTGATTCCATAATAGACTAACCAAGTGTTCTTCAATTTTACTACTCGACCGTTTTATTACTTAGTAACTTGAAACAATGACCTCTTTGAAGTTCCAGTAGTTTATGCTCGAGGTTGCTGGGTTAGCTTTCTTCTTCAACGAGAGGATCAGGGGAGGTGATTCGTTTCCCAAAGCAAGCCAGGCAAGTATAGGCAGCCAATGATAATTTGTCATGTCAATTTGTGAAACAAATTCACATTTGTAATATTTGAACTCATAACCCATATTTTTTTTCTAGCATCACGTTGATATTTTCCACAAACATAACACTTTTACTAACCTAGCAAGAGCCTAAAAAAACTTGCAAAAATGAGTTAGGCGAATTTATTGGCAAGCATCCCAAAGTTTCGGGGGCTTTTTATTTTCTACATGTGGCAATGAAGTTTGAACTAGTTGCTTTTCGATGTCAATATCTAATCCTAATGAAACTTTATAAAAAGCCAAACTAATGCGGTTGTGGGATGGGCTATTGTTGATCAACATCATTGCCACTTATGGAAGCGGGAGCTTTAATTTCCAAACTAATCCAAAGGAAACTTTAATCTTGTTGCCTATCGAAGGATTTGCCAAAGCAGTGATTAGGCATTGACATCGAAAAGCTAAAAATATTAGAGCATGCACTTAGGTGTAGTCTAAGGCAACAAAACGTTAATATTGTCACCAATCAAAGGATTTACCAAGCATTGATTTTACATTACGTGATAGTAATTAGTTCATAGACAACTGTAAAATTTCTTAATTAGTTTCTTAATCAGTGGTCCTAAGCACTATTTAAGAAAATCCAATTAAAAATAAGAGCTAATAATTACTATTGACAATTTTAAGTGTGTAAATAAAAATAAAATTTTGGGTAATTGAAAATTTATCATTGAATGTTATGCATTTACTGACAAACATGTTGATAGGTTTTAGCAATATAGTAAGTAATTATCATTAATTAGGTTTTTTTAGTGAACGAATTAAGTAACCATTCTCTTAATTACTTAAGACATAAATGAATTTCACTCTTAATTGAATCTTCCAAGTGAATATGATAAATAGGGTTGTCAAAGACTTGAATTCATTAACTGAACTCTTCTATTCATAATCTAGGGATACAAGCTTAGAGGTCCGGTTATCCAAAGGCTTATGAAATACTCTCAAAGCCACAAGAACCGATTAAATTCAGACACTTTGACTTGTGCAGGTAGCCATGATCTTGAGCAGTTTGCATGCAGTTAAAGGGATTTAAACAGATGCCTCCAGCTCTTCACTCAGATTTGTCAAGCATAGGTGAGGTCATTGCCAAATTTTGTTATTTTTAGCACTAGATATGATTATCAAATTCGCCTAAGTTTGTAGCGAAAACTATGAATTGTTTGGCTGCAATCCAATATATGTAATAACAAATAGTATCACTTCATCATTGGCGAGATTACAAGGTTAGAATTTCTAATCAGACGTCGTCCACTCACAAAAAACTAGAAAGAAGTTCCACGATCTCAACCATTTTCATGTTCATGTCACAGCACCATACGCCGGTTTTTTCTCATTCTAATCGTCTTCCTCGTATATATGCATATACATAGGGAAACACGGTGAAAACAATTGGGGGGTGTTTGTTTGTGTTTTTTTTTTTTTTTTTTTTTTTTTTATGAACAAAAATTCTGTTTTTTTTGTTCCCGGGAACAAAAAAAAGAACAGAAACGTGTTTGTTTGCGTTTTTGTTCCAAATCTGTTTTTTTGTTCCTGGGAATAAGAAAAGAACAAAAACAAGAAACAAAAAAAAGTTAAAATTTTCTCTCTCCACTCTTCTTCTGCCACTTTTTTTAAAAAAAAACTATTACTTAAGTGCCAATTAAGATTTGGGTCGCTAGAAATCCGAGGTCATATTTTATTAATTTCTTTGGCTAACGTGGCTTGCTGGTGTGCCTAGTCAGCATATAGACCCTAAACAACGTCGTCTACAGCGTTTCCCCCAAAATATAAACCTTAAATTGAAAATTGAAAGAAATCTCATAGAAACCCTAATTGATTTGCAATCGAAACCCTAACCCCAAAATTGAAACCCTAATTGGTGAGCCAAGGAGAGGAGGAGTAAGTGGTTAGGTTGAAGGAAAAAGAGGAAGTTACATGCAATGAAGGTGGGGATTAAGCCACACGCCAAGGACCTAGTTTCCCTTGTAGTGAAGAAAGAGAGCGGCAACGGCTTCACATCGGACTTGGTCGGGGAGATCATGTGACATCGGGGAAAATTCTTGCATTTATTAATATGTAGGAATTTGGTTGCAATCAACGTCATTTGTTAGAAATTTATGCGATCGATTAATGTCACTATTCTGTGTAAACGATCGGTTAGAAATTTACTAAGTTAATTATTTACTTATGTTCAGAAAGTTGTGCCAATGTTTTAACAGGTTCAAAATATTTTTTCAGATTTATTGATATTTAGAATGGACACTTTTTCTTTTTACGTATTAATTATCTTGATTCCTTAGTTATTCAACCGTAAAAATTACTTTGGAAAATTATTCTTTAGGCTCTCTCTTTCCATTAGCAAACGAGACTTTGAAATCTATATTTCTAGCTTTCCTCCATGAGCAAAGTGAAACATTGAATTTAGCCTTCGTTGATGTTGTGCCTATTTTATCTATATTAACTTCTATTTCAGTAATGCAATGGGTGACTTACTTCTTTACTTAGCCAAAGGATATGACTCTCTCCTAAACATCTCTTCTCTTAGCTTATAAGAATGTGCCACATGCCTAAACTATTCACATAGAGGCCACATGAAGAATTTCCATCGGAACACTTACCCTCTCTACTATTAGATTCAATGGTTCACCCTTTGAGCATTAAATTCACTAACCATGGTTAACCCATCTCCTCTTTCATTCTTTGTTATGGCCGTGTATAAAAACGAAGAGATAGAATTCCCAAGATAAGGCCCCACTCCAGAATTCCCAAGATAAGGCCCCACTCCATTACGTTACTAATCACTATCCACTGTCCTTTCAACTTTCACTTTCAATTTCAGGAGTAAAAGGAAAAAGGTCCATGTTCGTATTTTATTAAATTTGAGTTTGTTTCTGTTTGGATGAGGTAAACTCATTAATTTCTTCTACTCTTCATAAATGGCTTTGTCATTTTCAAGACAAAAATCATTTATTCCGGTTTTGCTTTACTTTGAAGGAAAACTAAAGCTTTGATTTTATGCAAGTTATTATCAAGGTTATCGATTTTAGTAGGTTACCATATTTGGAAGTTACCGAATTAAAAAAAAAAAACATTTTTTACGTGCTTTATGTTCTCCTGAGATCTTAGTTCTTCATGTGTTATTAAGCATCATTATTTAATAAATGTATATTCATTTTATTTGAGAAAAATATGCATAGAATGTTGATGTTGAACATGTTCATTTGATGATGGTTATGTATGCAATGCATAAAATGTTGATGTTGAACATGTTCATGTACATTAATGTTGCATGATAACATTGACTATTGAAAAAAAAAAAAGCCGTCGTCCACGTGAGGGTGGCGACATTGCCTCGTGTTAGGATGCCCTAGGAAATATTTCAGAATGTTTCCGAAGTTGAGATGCCTCACATTTAGAATTATGTATGAGTATGGCGGGACACCTCACGGGCGGATGTTAGATAAGATGTCCTGTGTGTCGAGATGCCTCGGGAGTGTTCGGGAGAAGAAGTGAAAAAGATATGCACTCTTATGAATATACATATATACATGTTGATAAAGCACCAAATGATACTGATGCATTAAGAAATTATATTCCATACATGTGCATTGAGTAGATAATACTATGCATTCATGTGAGGCACTTGTAAAGAAGGTAAGATGTGTGCTCATGCATTGATTATGTTATTTCAAGTGTTCATGATTATTATGCTAGGTTGGGTGCGAAGGTGAACTCCTACTTTAGACTTATGGTACATTTAATAACTATTTTGTTCCTAAGAACAATTTCTGCTTAAAAATAGTTTTCAGGTTCTGTTTCATTGATGAGTTTCTGAGCATTCGAAGATATTTACAACTGTACAAAACTTCTATTTCTGGAATAGAAATGCGTTTTGCACGATCCTCAAATTTTTTTGTGACTTAAAATTTTTTCAATTTTTAATAATTTAATTACATTCCCCCCCCCCTTTTTTTTTCTTCTTCTTTTTCTTATTTTTCTTCCTCTAGCCGGTTGTCGGCCTCAGCCATGGTTGGTGATTGGTTAAATGAGAGCCGGCAAGGTTGCGAGCCTTAGGGGAGCCTCACTGTGGCCCTCGAGCCTTACCCGACCACTAGCAAGGCTCGACCTCACCCAACCACTATGAGGTTAGCCTCTAGCGATGTTGGCCTTGCGGTGTCTAGGTGAGGTTGAGCCTCCCCGGGCTAAGGCGAGGCTGAGTTTGCCTAGCCACTAATAAGATTGAGCCTCATCGAAGGAAGCTCCAGTGAGGTCCTCAACTCTTGTCTAGCTAGTCGTCGGCCATTGACCGGCTAGAGGAAGAAGAAAAGGAAAAGAAGAAAAGAAAGAAAGAAAACGAAAATTGCTTGATTTTTGAGTTATTCTTAGGAATAAATAAGCAATTTTTTTTTTTTACTTCTTGATTATGTTCCAAATTTATTCTGGGAATAAAACGTTACTAAATGAATTTCTATTCTTTTTTTTTTTTGTTCCGGGGAACAAAATAATAGAAATAGTTATTATTTAGCCTGTTACCAAATAGGGTCTTAGAAATTTCACTTGCTAAGCTTTGGCTCATTCCTTTATTTTCCTAGACAAGTAGGATACCCCTTCTGCCGTTGCCGCTTTTTGGAGCCCCGACACATATTGAGTATATGTATGAGGATGTTGTGTTGCCTAATTTGGCTTTTATGTATAACTAAGTGTACTACCATAGTATGGGTCAACGTACGATTTACCAAGTATGTTCCCCATTGATATGTAACCTAATACACGATATTTTATGGTAACTAGATGGGACTACTTAAAGGCTTTGATGGTCCTCCTGGTGACGTTGTCGATGAGCCGACGTTGGGGGATGTTATCGATCCTTAGATGTTAGATCGATGTTGTATAAGTAGGCTTTTGAGATCGGGGATATTGGAAAAAGCAACCCCAAAGATTTGGGATCAAAAGCGATTAGCGGTGACCATTGAATAAGTTTCTTCAGCTTGAGTTGGGTTAAAAGCACGGAATGTATTTGCACCATCACCATCTTCAAATAAGTATTTTCTACGGTAGCACCATGAATAGCGCATAGGAGAGCAGCACCCAATACACAGGCAACTCCCATCATATGAAATCCTGGGTCGTGAACAGTGATTTGATTGATGATAAAGAAAGAGAATTTTTGGTTCAGTTTTCCAGTGATAGTGAAGATAGGAGTTACTGAACTCTTCCTAGGCGTTTTGTCTTGTGATGTTTTAATGTAAATGATACAATGTACGTCATTAAGTATGTGAAATAATGATAAGACATGTTCAATCATTTTGTTATGCTTCTGCTTGCGAATAAATTAATAAAATATAAATTAAATACGATAGATGCAGTGTTTGACGTACCCGGGGCATCTCAAATCAGGTGGCGGAACATCCTCTGCCTCGGGGAGGATGCATCGATGACTGCCATGGGCAGAAATCTCAGAAGAAGGAAGAAGGCTATCTCTATCTGTGATTGAATGAGAGAGAAGAAAGAAATGGCGTTGTTTTTAGGCAGCCAGACACGTCGGCTTGTGCGATGTCGTTTTGCATGTCCACATGGACTGGTTTTTAATACAAACATGTCAACTTATATTAAAATTTTAATTATAAAAACCGTATAATTATTTTGGCCAGAATTTTCTGTCGGAGGCACTTAGGTGATTGTTTTCGCATCAATTTGACACATATGTGAGCCGATGATGACTTTTGGCACTAAAGTGAGCGCTGTACACAATTTCTGACGCTTCTAGCGTGCTTCCCCCAAATATTTCTGACTACACATCATTAATCTTGAAGTTAGCGAGCTCACCGAGCTCTTCCACCTCACTCGCCAGCCGTTCCAGCTTCTCCAACATCTCTGTGAGTAAGAACACGAAGGTCGAGACAGCGAGATCCTCGCCTGAGTCGCAGGCATGCTCGAGCTTGGTGGGAGACATGTAGAGCCTCAGTACAAGCCATGACGACCTGAGCTTTCGCAAGACCAGTGCATCCGATTCGCACCTTCTCATCTTCATGAGGCTCTCCCCAAGCTCCCGGAGAGTCCTCGCGAGGGATGACGCAACCAGTTCGCAAGGTTCCTTGATCAACCGTCTTAGGTCACCGGCCGGCTGAAAACATGGAGGGGTGGAATAATAAGACAAAAAAACTTTCGAAATCAGAGGAAGGACTTCTAAATTTGTAAGCGAAAGACGGAGTCCGCTTCTCGGGTCTTAATGCCGGCAGGAGATAAAATTGATTCCACACAACATTTACTGCCTTGAGAAATATGGATCACCGCATTTTCAGTTAGAATTACTTCAAGTTTATATTCCATGTTTTCAATTGCTTTATAATGAAAACATTTTATTATTCTCTTATTTATATGTGTATATATATGTGACGGTTTAAGCTTTTTGTACCTGCCTAGAAGATTGAATACAAACATCAAGTGAAACAATGGTGGCTGCTAGCTCCCTAAGAAGCTCTCCGACCTTTAGATACTTGTCCCAGGGATAAGATAGCCCAAACCTCCTGTGCCACGGTTCCCATTTCGCAAAATTCGCCTGCAATAACATATTAAATCACGTCTTAATATAATAGTTTGAGCTTTTAGAATAGTTAATAATGGTATTGCAAAACCTCACATGATATTAGAGTTGAAAATCCTAAATTCAAATCTTTCTAGACCCCATCAATAGACTAAACATGAGAGGGATTGCTAGAATAATAAAATATTGAGCTATACTTTCATCTAACAATTTAGAGGAAGAGTGCTAGAATAGTAAAGTATTAAATTACGCATTCATCTAACAACATAAATTTCTAAAATAGTTGATAGTGGTATTATAAAATCTCACAAATTAGGGAAAATTCCAAATAAGGGCTCAAAGTGCCCTCATTTTCTCTAATAAGAATCTGAAATGTACTTTATTTCAATTAAGGGTCTGAAGTGGCCAAATCGTCTCAAATAAGGGCCTTTGGCTGACCGGTGACTATTTCAGTCATCGGAGAAAGGGTATTTTGGTAAAAAAATTATAACCATATATTTTTAATTTCTTTTTTTTTTTTTTTTCTTTTCTTCTGTTCCCTCCGCTGACCATTGCCGTTGATGATCAGTGGAGGTCGCCTGCCTCAAGCAAGGGCAACCCTCGCCAGCCTAGGCTAGGGCGATTCTGTGAGGGTCGCAATCGCCCTAGTCGACGTCAAGCAAGGGCCACCCTTGCTTGGGCTGGTGAGGGTCACCCTCACCAACATTGTGCAAGGGCTACCTTTGCCCTTACTCGCGTTGGGTGAGGGTCTCCCTCGCGTTGGTTGATGAGGGTTGCTCGGCGTCAGGCAAGGATCGCCCTTGCTAGTGTTGGAGAGGGTGAAGGTTGCTCTCACTTGATATGGCGAGGGCGACCCTTGCCCGACGCCAACGAGGGTGGCCCTTGCCTAAGTCTAGTGACCTTCACCATGGCTGGCGGAGGGAAGGGGAAAAAAGAAGGAAGAAAGAAAAAAAAAAAAAAAAAAGAAAAAGAAAAAGAAATAAACGGAAAAAATTAAATTAAAAGACAAAAATGCCCTTCAGTCTAAGAGGTTATGCCTTCATTTGAAACAAGTTCCACTGCAAATCTTTATTTGATATGATTTAGCACCTTAGGACTCTTATTTGAAACTATGTTTACTTCGGGCCTTTATTTAAGAAAAATGATGGCATTTCAGACTCTTATTTAAAATTTTTTCCATAGATTATTTGCTAAATCCTCGAGTTTGAGAGAGCAGGCTACAGTAAGCTTGAGATGAACCAACAGAGTTACAACACAATGGGAAATTAAAAAGGGGAAAGAAGACTTACCAGGGACTCGTCCTTTGCTTTCGAATTCAGAACCGTTCTGTAGCTTTTGAAGCTTCCGTCACCCTTGCTTTCCTTATCGGCCACCGCATCAAAGTACCCATCCAATAGTGCTGCCATTAAAGTCAACAGATAAAAGTCAACCATACGTGACATTACAAGCCCCATGTCATGAACAGTGCTAAAATCGTACTGCTGACATAGTCACGATTTGATTACCTTCGATCGAACAGGCAAGGTGCTCGAATTTGGAGGCGATAGACATGTGAAGTTCGTCACCAGCCCAAATAGGGACGATGAACAAGCTCGTGAAAATGGAGGCCGCAAACCCTATCATGACCGTCCCGAGGCGCTCGGTGGCAGTTTTCAAGATTTCTTTGGAGCTTTGGAATTGGACGCCGGATACGGCCACCAGACTGAAGCTGAGGATGAAGATCATGCCACCATAGTCGTACCGCCTCTTTATGCAAGGAATCGATCGAACATATGTAGCCGTGGCACCTGAGATTTAGCATTTTATTGAACCGTGATCAAAATTGTTTTCAACTATCGAAATATCGCAAATGCATGCTTGCAGTAAGAGCACGTAGGACATATGCAATATAAGCAAGAGCACACTATGTTCATGACACGCTTAAAGATGGCTAATTTCATGTAAACTTCCTAGTTAATATATTGTGTTTCGTCATTGCGTTTATTTCCGTATTTTGAATGTCTTACCAAAGATGAATACCGCAGTGCCAACGCCAATGTCCTTCCCGACCTTGCTGTCAATGAGTTTAGCCAAGACCGTCGACATGCACCCCAACATACCACCCGATAAAGTCCCCGCCGCACGGTTCAATCCCTTGCTTAATGTCGCCCCTGATAATCGTCCAATCAACCTCATTAGAAGTCGCGCCAAACAACATCACGAGCACGGGAGTTCATTAGTCCATAGCAAAATAACGGGGTACCAAACCTGCATAGAACTCGAACATGACCACGACGGTCATGACAGCCCACACGGCATCTGTTTCGAATATATTGTACGCTGGAGTGATAAAGGCCACAATTGAGGCCAAAACGAGCGCGATCCCGACTTTGATACCGTGTACCACTCTTCTCGGGTCATGCTCGCCGTTCACTCTTCTCAGGAAAGCCGCGACGGCCGAGAGATAATTCCCAAGGGTCTTCGGAGTGGCCCCTACTCCTCCCTCTCCCGTCGGGTGCAAATCTTCAGTCCGGAACGCCATGGAAGAGCTCCTCATCGGCGTGGCGCCGCCCTCCTCACCCTCGTCCTCGATGCTTTGATGCTCACTTGGTGATGAGACCCTTGAGTTGGTGATCGACCGTTCACATATATACGCAAACCTTGAGCTCCCACGGACATATTAAAAGGAAAAAGAACAAGGAAGATAATAATATGACTTTGAGCAACGCTTGGAGGACAATACCGTCACTTTCCACAAAGTAATAGTACCATCCTCACCACACATCTCCAAATTTATTGTTAATAAAATCTACTACGAGTCCATACAAAATCTATTGCCAGACAAAACACTTGGCGATGAGTGGTTCGGAGGGAATCGTAACTATTCACAAAGTGACGAAACCGTTCTCTAGGCATTTTTCTATAACTTTGTCTCACGAAGCTCCGTAGCGGACGCTGGCCAATAACATGAGACGTGGTTGCAAAACTTTTGATGCCTAATATATTCATCTTGATCATTGGCGGAGCTTTTTAGCGACGGCAACGTAGCGGAACACGATCGCGAGGCGCGAGTGAAATGGCCTTTTCGCGAGACTCACACCTCGCTCGCGTGCACACGCAAAATGTTTTGATTGCTCGAATGGCGTCGAATCGCAATCAAGCCTTTGGTTCGGGAGTCGGATTCGCGTTTGCCGAGCTACTGTAAGTAGTCTTTCCAGACAGAGACCTCGCGCACGTTTCGGTCCATCGAGCTATGATTTGGGTCTCATGAGCAGGGACCATGACTCGCGACGCAACTACGCCAACGCGGATTGCAAAATGAGCCGATTCTAAGCCGTAATCGACTCGTGCGTGCTAAGGGTTGCTCATGCGGTACATGGTGTCGCATAGTGTGATATGTCTTCAGACGTGCGCGATAATGTGGCTTGCACTAGTACGGAGGATTGAAGATAGAGAGCAACACCAGGGAGTACCTGTGTACACCAATTTTTGATAAAATTCGATATCGAAATGTGGAATTAGGGAAAAGTGTCATACAAATGTTAAACCTATTACACTAGTGCAAATTTAGTTCTAAACCTTATGATCTAGTGCCAACTTAGTCATTACAATTAATTTTAGCTGGACATTATTGATATAAATACCGGTTAGCCTACGTAGTATGATCGATGCTGATGTAAATAGCTTTCAATGATATTTTCATATTTTTTCGAATTTTCTTTTTCTTTCTTTTTCTTTCCTTTTTTTTTTCTTCCGCCTTTCCATCTTTGGGAAGTCAATCGAGTGCTGCCGGATGCTTTCGTCGCCATCGCCATCGTTTCCGAAAAATACATAAGGCCAATCGTTGAAGTTATTGCAAAACGTGGTATTACTCGAGTCAAACGCTTCTTCAGAAGCTTCCCATGCGGAGTCGAGTTGACGTTTCCCGTTCCTGTTCCTGTTCAAGTTCCTGGGTTAGCGATCCCTATAATCGTAGCCGTTGGTTTACGCCGCCCGGATCATCGTCTTCAATTATCTAACGGCTGTCATGGAAGAGATGCTGACGTTGCTATTACGTTGGTTGGCTGGAGTAAAAACGTATGATTCACGTGGCTAAAAGTTCTCAATCGCTGTTATAGCGCCTACTTTCACGTAACGCCCGCTGCCATGTGGTTACCTAGTGTTCGTGAAATACCCTGTCTAAGTTCATGAACTAGTTAAGTCTCAACCTTTCACCTGTCTAGATAACCTTGATTCGGAACGGTGTGAATATGGTTAGTAAAATTTGAACGGGCAATTTCCAGTGATGAAATTTGAAATATTGCAATACGTCCCAATCAATTGTATCGACCCTAGAGGAGTAATAAAGATTTTGCACAATTTTGAAGATAATTAGTAGTTAATGGACAATTCGATCGAATATGCTCTCTCCATTCGACAATTTCGACGGCCTTTGTGTGATTTTCGCTCTAAGTATGGGGAATTTTCAGTAAAATTTTGTTGAAATAAACCAGTTGCTATGTATCAATTCTTCTGAACCATCGTAAATTGAATGGAAATTTGAGTCTTTATTTTCTATAAATTTTTTTCATAATTCGAGGGCAAAAGTGAAAGACTATGGACCTAAAAAGTGAAAAAAAAAAAATAGGGAGAAGAAACATGCGAGAAATCCACCTTGGGGTGAGAGATCTCGTAATATTACTTTCCATACTCCCACTCACCTGGGAAGAAAAACTTGAGTAGAAATTGAAGGGCCTATTAGTGGTGAAGGCACGCTAGTGCTAAGGTGCTGGCTACCGCTAGGTAGGAAAGTATAATAGTTCTCTACACCTAGGGTGAGGTAGGGTGACTTCAAAACCATTGCAAGGTGAGCAAAACTTCATTTAAGCCTATCAACTGGGTACTCACCTTGTACCCTTGGTTGATAGGCTTGAAGCCTATAATGCTCAAGCCTATAAACCACATAGCTATGTACCAATTCTTCTGAACCATCATAAATTGAATAGGAATTTGACTTTTTCTTAAAATTAAATTATTTCATAATTTGAGGGCAAAAGTACGACCACCCGAAAGATTATGGACCTAAAAAGTGAAAAAAAAAATTAGGAAGAAGAAACAGGTGGGAGATCCGCTCTGAGGTGGGAGACCCCGCAATGTCACGCTCGTACTCTTACTCACCAAGGAAGAAAAACTTAGGTAGGAATCGAGGAGCCTATTGGTGGTGAAGGTAGATATCAATTAGTGCTAAGGTCCTAATTACCATTGGGTAGAGGAGTATAATAATTTTTTGCGCTTGAGGTGAAATAGAGTGGCTTCAAAACCACTGCAAGGTGAGCGGAGCTTCGCTCAAGCCTATCAACCGGCTGTTCACCTTATACCCCTAGTTGATAGGCTTGAGTGAAGCCTATAACCATCATAAATTGAATGTGAATTTGAGTCTTTCTTAAAATCAATTCTTTCATAATTCGAGGGCAAAAGTACAACCACCCGAAAGACTATGGACCTAAAAAGTGAAAATTTGCATTATTACTAACATTTAAAGTAGAGAAATTTATTATAAATGTTAGTTTTTAAAAGAATTTCATCTAAAAAATCACTTGAATCCATGGATTTATCATGACCACTAACCAATTATAGATACTATTTTGCATGTGTCACGGGGCGGCAATTCCTTAGTTATGGAATAGCCAGTGCAACGCTTGGCAAGACGAGAGCACTAGCCTAGCTTTCCTTCTCTAGTTGTTCCTAAGAATAATACATCGAATCGCATCATCTTATCAAATTGTACCATGCCTAGCTTAGTTTAGGCGTCTAGTCCATCGAGCAATATAGCAGAATGCTTTAAACATGACAATTGGTTTCAGCCTGCCATGACCTCTTCAAGAGAGTAGTATTAGCTATGATCAGTTTGTACACGGGAAGCCAACCCCACATTTAAAGTTCCATAGAGATATAACTATTCTATTGCAGAACTACTAGCACCAACGTCCTAGCGCCACTCCCATGAGCTAGTTGTATTTATCCTTTCTGCATCACTCACTCTTCACCTAATAACCCCAAACTTCACTTACAAGTTACACGAGTACGAGAGAATCCTTGTCACTTTTGTTCGTGACATTCTCCCCTACTTTATTCCGCAACGTCTTCGTTGCTGTTCTGTTGCTTCCCTAAGTAGCCTCGGTACCATCAACATCGATTTTTTGGGACTTACATGCATGGTGAATGCTCGCTCAATAGGGTAGGCGATTTTACTAGTAGCTTGTTCTAATCGCAACTGTTCCGGCATTTCTGGTCACTTGTGCTTTCCCTAACAAATGGAACATTTGGAGAAGGGAAAAAAAAAAAAAAAAGGAAAGAGACAAAAAAAAAAAAAAAATTCCAAAAAAAATTATTAAAAATTGTCTATGTTAATATCGACCGTGCCATGTCAACCGGCCAGTGTGCACGTCAGCAATATCCAACTAAAATTAGCTGGAAGGATTGAATTTGCATTAGATAAAAAATTTTAGAACTAAATTGGCATCAACATGAGGTATAATACTAAATTTACATTAATACAATAAGTTTATAATTAAATTGACATTATTGTAATAGGTCTAAGGCTTTTCTGGCGCTTTTCCCCTCGGTGTGGCTATGGGGACAATAATTCATGAAACGTCATACTTTGGTTATATAATCTATACACAAATCAATAGAAAAAATAATTGTTTATATCACCTAGAATAATTAATCAATGAAAAATATTTTTTATTATTGACAATAATTATGTCTAAATATTTTCGTGAATGATACAATTATTTTCCGTTTATTCGTTGATGTAAGACTTATAAGAGATCATTTTTGGGAAAATATTTTCAAAATAATTCATTTTCTGCAAAACAAACGCATCGTAAGTGATGATAACATACTTAGTAATTGTATTCAATAATTGTAATTTTTCTATTAGTACTTGTAAATGACGAGACAATAACCATCCTTAATGTGTAATAATTTACCACAAAGTGTTGTACGAATGAATATCCTAACCTTTGTAACTTTTCACAATAATCATTATCCCCATGAATTTATCCTCAACCTTTTCTTTCTTAGTAACTTAACTTCATGATCCTAACATTCCTTCACAGTTCGTAAACTTAGAAGCCCTATCGGTGAGCAACTCAAACGTCCTAATTATCCTTAATCAATAGTAACATTGATAATCTTAAAGTCAATGGTTTTCCCTAAAACGATTATCAGTTAATATTTTTGTAAAATCAGCCGACCGTGAAAATTTCGTTTATTTACTCACAATCTAAATTACATAAGGCACTCGTCCCATAAATTGCGGGAAAAGTGTCAAAAAGTTCCTAAATATATTCATTAGTGTCTATTTAGTCATAAACATTAAATGGTGCCATTTAGTCATAAACTTTTTGACCTAATGTCAATTTAATCCTCCAGCTAATTTTGGTCGGATATTACTAACGTGGATGCTACTCGACTTACGTGACACCACCGACGCTAACATGGATAATTTTTATAATATATATTTTTATTTTTTATTTCTCATTTCTTCTTTTTCCTTTTGTTTGTGACTTGCCAAGGCGATGGCTGGCCATGGCGGGGTTGACCTTGCTTGGGTGAGGCTCGTCGTTGCCCACCATAGGCAAGGCCCGATCGGGCAAGGGTGAGCCCCGGCGAAGGCTTCCCTTGCTAGATTTGGCCTAGGCAAGGCCGACGCCCATTGAGGGTCGACCTCGCCAGATCTAGCCTAGGCGAGGTTGAACCTCACCGGGCCTCCCTAGATCTAGCGAGGGGAGCCCTCGCTTATGGCAGGCGGTGGGGAGCCTTGCCTAAGCGAAGCCAACCCGACCATCGCCTTTGGCTGGTGGTCAATCATAGGCCAAAGGAAGAAGAAGAATGAGAAAAAAAAATTAGAAAATAATTAACAAAATTTTATAAATTAAAATATTATTAAAAATTATCCATGTCAATATCAACGGTGTCACATAAGTTACTTAGCGTTTACATCAGTAATATTTGGCCAAAATTAGTCGGAATGATTGAATTGACATTAGGTCAAAAAATTAGGATTAAATTGACATCGTCTAAAGGTTTAGTATTAAACTTACACCAATACAATATATTTAGGACTTTTTGACGCTTTTCCCCGTAAATCACTGGCTTGCGTCTGGAGCAGGGAATCTCCCATTTTAGCACCGCTCTTCGCAAAAGGTCCTGCGAAAACAAGCAATGCCATTGCTTATATCACATAAAAGTTGCATTCTTATGACATAAATTTGCTACAAACCCGGACTATAGTTCGAGGAAGATTTCTATATGCCGGGAGACACTCGAAAACGTGCACGCCAATAGTTGACGGTTTGTTTACTGAAAAATGACGGTTGCTGTATTATAATTGCGATCCCTCCTCCTCTCCCTCTCCCTCTCCCAATCTCTGTGTCTGCTTTCGTCACGGCTGAGTATCTTTTAACCTCTTGAGGACGAATCACGAGCGCATCGGGGTTTTCTAATGTCAATGTGGACGGTCTGTCCGCGACCGGACTTGCCCGAAAATGCTCTCTGGGTCGGTGAATTAACAAATGTACAAACGGTCGCTCTCTCCGTGACGGCTTGCTAGCTTTTGTACTTATACGAAAGCGCTTGCAGATCGATGTATGAATTGACTAAAGAAGGCGTTGTTTAGCTAGTGTGCAATAGATTTACTCACATGAACGTCAGCGACATCTCACTCGTGGAAAGGGCCGCCCTCGATCACCAAAGTCAGATCGCCCTTCTCTAGAGTTTCTTCAAGAGGCACTATTTGCAACCTCAACCTCATTCGTTTAGATCGAATTCGACATCGTTTCCTGGATTTTCCGTACTTTCTGACTCGTTCTGTCTATGGCTCGCGGGTTATTCGAAATCTTTTTTAAATAAAGGAAAAAATAACGTCATCTAAGCTTGAAAGATTTAATGAACAGTTGGGGCTCGTAAAATTTTGTTTATCTTATGGAAAATCTTATTTTTCTCCTGGGAAAACAAGTGGCGGGGGAAGGAAAACCCGGAAGTCAGCCGACCTGCACGCCTTCTTCGACACCATCGTAGCAATCACCATTAATCATGCTCACCAAGTTGAGAAGAAATAAATGATACCGCCAGACAGAAATACATCGGCCTCATGTATATCTAACCTAATTAGACTTTTGTAGAACCATTTCTTATTCTAATGTTCTGATGTTTTATCTCGAAAATAGTTATTATAACTGCGTTCTAGAATATCCATGGAGCATATTCATCGAGATAAGTATAAGTGGAGATTTGCATCACCAATTGGGCCGCCTTTGTATATCCTTTTCCGTGACAAAAAAAGAAAGAATAGGAAGAACCCTTAAGAGGGTTTGGCCGGATCATACAACATTTGTTAATTACAAAGATCTGTAGGCCGGTTTTCGCTCGTCACTTTGAGATGGGCACGTAAGTTTTGCTTTGAAAGCTACACAAAGACCAGAAAAAAAAAAAAGAAAAAAAAAATTAGAAAGAAAGCTACATGAAGACAAAACCGACTTCTCGAATGCTCGTGGTGCTTTTGTCTAAATATCAAGGTGATGGTGACGATGGTTGAGCTCCCAGACGAATCAGATCCACAAAGCCCATTCAGCCAATACACGAAGTTGTCTCAAAGGCGATAAAAAAGGCAAAGCGGAAGATGTCATCGAAAAGAGAACTTCCCTTTCTTTCAATATTGGATCCGACGGCACGCGACTCTTGATCCCCAAAGCCTAACTTTCACGCTAACTGATGTAATGTGATGGCACGAGAAAGAGCCTCCCGCCGCTCCGGTCCGAACGATACGCCGACGTCATCCTTGCCCCACTATTTTGCTTGGACACACGAATTCCAACTCGAACTCTGAAAAATTTAAAAGAAAGTCGCGAGTTGACGCTTGACGGTTTCGTGCATTTCTTTCGCCCAATGTATAAGCACCAAACGTTGGTGTGCTAAACTTTTATTCGTCTTTGTTGCAGCTGTGATGATACCTCACACCTCCACGTGGAGTCGCGACAGTAAGTGCTAAGTGACATATGCCGAAACACTGGTCCAAGGTTTTCACATGGGAAGAAATATCAAAAAAATATCTTAAATTCTAAATTTTTTTTTTTTTTTGTCAATTCAGTTTTAAACATTTTTGCAATACCGCCAATTCAGTCCATCCAAAGTCGATTTTAGTAATCATCCCATGTTGTTGACATGAATAATTTTTAATAATATTTCTTTTTTATGAATACTTTATTTTTATTTGTATTTTTATTTTCCTTTTCTCTTTGTATTTTCTCACTTATTTTCCTATTTTTCACCCACAAAATTTTTTATTAAAATTTAATTTTTTACTTGAATTTTCCTTTTTATTTTTCTTTTCTCTCTTCTTTTTCCTTTTTTTCACCAACAGTGGCCGGCCATTATGTGTGAAAAATAGGAAAAAGAAGAGATAAAAGAAAACTTAAAAAATTAAAAAAAGATAAAATATCATCAAAAATTGTCTTCATCAGTGTCATTTGGCCAAAATTGAACAAATGAACTGAATTGACATAATTTTAAAATATTTATGATTGAATTGACACAATTGCAATATATTTATAACTTTTTAATAATTCTCCTTTTTTACTCGAGTATTTTTTTTTAGGGTTTTAGCCATTACAAATGGTATTAAACATCGACTCGGCTCGCCTCGAGCGCAAGTACAAGGGATGGCATCATCTAACTGCTATTGATATGCCGAAGTGATGATGGCTTCATCTCGTGTAGCTAATAAATAAATGATAATTGGTTACCACATTACTCTACGGGGTTGTTTGATTTATGCTGATCCATGTGCCGAGAACAATGCAATAGAATGATCAGCTTGGTAATGCCCCAAGTCCCACAAGAAATGCGAGAAGTTTTTGAGAGATTTACATTCATGATGACCGCTAGAGATATATTTCTAGCATGGTTTGACCCTCTTGTTTCCAATTAGGTTTCATATCAACTACGTGAGTCTATGATCATGCTCCAAAATAAATCACGCAAATAAATTGGGTTAATCGCCACGATGAATTCTCGATTATTTCTGACTACTTTAAAATGATGTGGATCTGTGAGTGGAGAAATTGCATCGAAAGCCATAAACTTTAAGCATCGAGTGCGATCAAGTCCCAAAATGGCATCAAAAAGTCGTAAAAATTATTGTTATCCATGCCCTTGTCTGTTTACCCTTTGGTGGTTCCACAACTTGATATATTCGAACATATAGTGGGGTTGCCTTTCCAAAAAGGGGAAATCACCGAGCCTTCGCTGTCCCACGAGTCGTGTGGACTTCCTCTACTGTTTTAGATTATTACGTGGGTCGTTCCCCAAAACCCCAAAAAGATATCTAGTCTAAAGAATAAAAAGTCATCGTAGAAAGTTGAAAAGAACCAGAGAGAGAGAGAGAGAGAGAGAGAGAGATGATGATGCTGTGGGAGTGGGAGAGAGACCGAGAGAGAAAGGGGGGTTGGCTTCTGCTAAGATTCTTTGGAGATTAACAGCAATTTCAATGGCGTGTGACCGAGATTCCCCCCATGCCCCCTTCAGCCAAAGATAATGGAACCAAAAGGAGAGAGAAAGAGACGCTTTCATGTCCCTAAAAACAAAGGAAGACCAAGCGTTTTGCTGCATGACTCGAGCCCAGTTCCAGCACCACACGTACAGAACCTCCCCTCCATAATAACCCGTTCGAGCGTCCGTGTTCAGACACGGACGCTGATGTCAACGGATGCAGCAGTGTCTAACCGGCCACAACTTACCACGTAAACATCCTCTAAATCATGTTTAACCCAAAAGACGAAAAGCGAAACAGAAAATGGTTCGCCACTGACGGGGGGGACGGGCGAGCATCGACTGCAAAAACATCGATGAAACAGAGCACAGCACAGCACCTCTCCTGTGCCCGCTCACCCCACTTGACTCTTTCCCTGTCAAAAAGCCAACCCCGCTCGAGCCGCCGGCTCCCCTCGGCTCGGCTCGGCTCGAGATGGGCTTCCACATGAAGGAGAATCTGAGGCCTCGCCCTGCCCTCCCTCTCTCGCAGGTGGATTCTGCTTGTCACCTTGGGGAATCTTGGCGGCGAAAAGCTAAAGTCAAAGTTAACAGCGAAAGCGAAGAAGGTTCTTTTTCCAGGCGAAGGCCTCGTCCGTGCCTTCTTCTTCCCTTTGGCATCCAAAGCTGATTCCTCCTCTCCCCTTTTGATTAATTTTCCCTTTCAGAATTATTAAAAAAAAAAATGCAAGGAAAAAGAGGCTGATGAGAGCATTGCATCGGGCCCTTTTATCAGATTTTGTTGATTTTAAATGGATCAGAGGAAGAAATGGAAAAAAGCAGCTTTCGCCGGAGTTTACTTTTCAGATTTCCGAATTAATGGGTTTTTAGATAGTAAAGCTGGTTTCTCTAAAAGAATAATTGGATCAGTTGATTGATTGATGCTCGATCCCTTTTTGGAGGAGGGTATCTTATACCCTGCAATGATTGACCAGCAACAACCAGCTCATTTTGGTCACCAATCCGTCGCTAAGTAGATGTGCTGATGAAGGCAAGATTTACTTTAAGGTAGCACAGCCGTAGATTAATGTTTGTTACTCAAAATGGTCTTCTTTTTCTTTTGTTCGGAACAATCTTAAAATAGGTCTATCCGGCGAGTCGAGATTGCGCGGGACAGTTGTTACTTGTGGGTAACTTCTTGATCGAAGTAAAGATTCCTATATTCATGTCATGCGAGACAGTTACATATGTACGGCCACTCGTCTCTCCTTCTTGTCATTGCTCTCTCTCTCTCTCTCTCTCTCTTTTCCTTTTTCGATCATGTGCCCCACCAATGATGTCATTTCGCAAATTTGACCACGCAATGTCATCATGGAGTTGGCAAAATAGGTCTTAAACCAATATATGATCCATTTAAATCATAAATTGATCATATATATGTCACTTGTTTTTTGAAGAAGTTAGTTAAATGGGTTTAACAATTAAAGACTTAAGATATGTGGGTTTTACATGAGTTGGATTTAAAACCCATTTTCAACCAAAACCACATAATCTCCCTCTTCCCTCTTTAACTTTATAAAAATATATATATTTTTTAAATCGAAATTATAATTATTATTTTATTTTAATTTTTTTCCTTTTTGATCTTTCTTCTTCCTTCTTCCTATGGCCAGCACGGCGATCAGCCAGGCGAGCCTTGAGCTCGCCGGATTTGGCAAGGCGGAGGCCTCGTCGGATGCCTCGTCGACGTCCGGCGAGGCCCGAGCCTCATCGATCTGGCAAGACTCGAACTTGCCGGCGTTGGGCAAGGCTCGAGCCTCACCAAATCCGGCGAGGGGCGAGGCTCGAGCCTCAAGCTCGCCGGAGGCCTTGCTGACGTCTAGGGAGGCCTGAGCCTCGTTGATTTGGCGAGACTCGAACTCGTCGACGTCGGATGAGGCTCGAGCCTCCCCGGATCCGACGAGGGGCGAGCTCAAGCCTCAAGCTCGCCGGATCTGGGGAGGCGGAGGCCTCGCCGACATCCGGCAAGGCTTGAGCCTCACCAATCTAGCGAGCCTTGAGCTCGCCGGCGTCGGCGAGCCGGATGAGCTAGAGGTTTGCCTGTGGTCGGTCGCCGGCTGTTGTCGTGGTCGGCGGGCATCCAAAGAAGAAGAAAAAAAAAAAGAAAAAAGAAAAAGAAAATTAAAAATTATATTATTAAAAAAATAATTAAAATTTTAATTTTTTTTAAAAAAATCGATATTTAAAATAATTATCTATTAAATTTGTATTGTATAAAACCATTTTAGCTATACTATTTTTAATATATGGGTCGGGTATGGGTCGAATATAAGTTGGATTGGGTATGGGTCAAAAATTTTGCACTACAATAAATGGATCATAAACGGATTAAATGGATCGATTTGAGTCGGAAAATTTATGACCCGACCCAAACCCGACTCGATCCACCTGTTTAATGGGTCTATGTCATAGACAGAAAGATACGATTGAACAAATTTATAGAAACAAAGAACTTGACTGCACAAATAAGAGGATTAAATCATATCATTGGTGAAACTTATAAGACCCAAACTCTATTCGCTCAATTTAAACTCATTATTTAAATTCAGATCATTTTAAGTGGTGCCCTTATCTGTGGAAAAGAAGTATTTGTTAATTCTTTTAATCGATGGCTAGCCTTATTCTTCATATTCCTATGACATCTAGAGTACTTAAAAAAATTAGCTCGATGAGAAAAGGAACAAGCTTTGCACATAAATTCAGAATAAAGACGCTAGACCCCTTAGGCACCTTTTCTTCTATAAGTACCTTTCGCAATCTATAAAATTACTTCTAAACTAAAGACAAACTCATTTAGGTATGATGTGAGCTGAAAACTTCAATGGTATAGAGAATGAAATTATTTTCAATGAGAAGGGGAATCTTATTTTTGTCGGATACCTGATCAATCGTGAAGAGATAAGCACGTTTATATTAACTTGGCAGCGTGACGCACTTTGAACCTTTCACAATCTATAAAATTACTTTTAAACTAAAGATAGACTCATTTATGTAAGATGTGAGCTGAAAACTTCAATGGTATAGAGAATGAAATTATTTTCAATGAGAAGGGGAATCTTATTTTTGTCGGATATGCGATCAATCGCGAAGAGATAAGCACGTTTATATTAACTTGGCAGCGTGGACGCACTTTGAACCTTTCACAATCTATAAAATTATTTTTAAACTAAAGATAGACTCATTTATGTAAGATGTGAGCTGAAAACTTCAATGGTATAGAGAATGAAATTATTTTCAATGAGAAGGGGAATCTTATTTTTGTCGGATATGCGATCAATCGCGAAGAGATAAGCACGTTTATATTAACTTGGCAGCGTGACGCACTTTGAACCTTTCACAATCTATAAAATTACTTTTAAACTAAAGATAGACTCATTTATGTAAGATGTGAGCTGAAAACTTCAATGGTATAGAGAATGAAATTATTTTCAATGAGAAGGGGAATCTTATTTTTGTCGGATATGTGATCAATCGCGAAGAGATTAGCACGTTTATATTAACTCGGCAGCGTGACGCACTCTGAACTTTTCCATAGCTCCTAAAAAAATCCTAAATCTGGACAATGCGTAGACATTGATAGGTGAATTTTCATCGAGTTTCTCATAATTTTTAGAAATTTTATCATGACCACTAGTTACGTATCTCACTTTAATACAATCGCGCGCACCGATTTAGAACTCCGCCATTTCGCTTTCAAAAAAGCACCCGCCGCCTTCTCTCGCCCCCGCGTTCACACTCGCACAAAGATGGAGAACGATTGCTACTCTCCAGAGCAAAACGGCAAAAGGACTCCGAACGGTCAAACGTCCGCCGTGGCGCGAGCACGGGGAGAAACGGTCGACGCCGGCGGTGATGCGGCGGCCCCAGCCGGCGAAAGGTTAGGTGGCCGACAGCGGGCGCTGGGACGTGATGAAGAAGGCTGTAGCAGTCACGGGAGAGTTCGCGGGACGTAAAAAAGAAAATAAAAAAAGGAAAAAGAAAAACGATAAATGCACGAGAAAAGTAAAGTAAATGCCTTTTTAAATTTGTTTTTTTTATTTTAAAATATGCACGAGAAAAGCAAGGCGGCGGCGACTGTGGAGAGAAAAGCTCAAAATAGTCGGGCGCTCAGCCGAAGCCGGAGCCGGAGCCGGCAGGCCGGCAGGGGGGGGGGGCGGGGGAGCCGTGTCGTTAGCGGGGTGGTGGTGGGGAGGGGCATCGTCTCGTCGGCATGTGCGAAAATGCGGTTCCTCGGTGGCCTACCCCAACTGGGCCCCACCTTTTTACACCTTCCCTTCCTTCCCTTCCTTTCCTCACCAACATCGGCATCGCGTATGAGCCAACGATTGAGGAAGGCGCAACAGGGCACCCGGTGGGACCCGCCGCCTCCTCCTCCTCCTCCTCCTCCCATCAAACGTGATGGTGGGTCCCACCCGGCGAGCTGGCTCCTTCTCAGCCGTCCCCCCCCTTCTCCTCTCCTACCTTTTCGCAAATTGGGGCGTGGGGCGTGGGGCTCCTTTTATTTATTTTCTCTCTCTTTTTTAAATATTGATTGACCGAAACATCCTTTTTCTTTTGGCATTTCCTCCACGGATCGTCATTCACCGGCATTTCCTTCCCTGCCTGAATTAATGAATAGATAAATAAAAATATCGTGACCCAAAAGGGAAAAAAGAGGGAAAGGAGAAATATACACTAGTTCCGTAGATAGTGACCGCAATTCTATTTATCTTCTCGTGAGAGGCTTACCGATTGCAAACATCAATTATGACTGTCGTCGGATCCTAGGAAAGGAACGAAAATGCAAACTATGATTCTTGTGGACTGAGTTCGTACGTCAAAATTCGGTAACCATGACGATTTCGCTCGCTTCCTGATAGCATATGAAAAGAGGGGAAATAGGTATGCAGGATCACCCTTTTTGTTTTTCCTAGAGTCCATTAAAAATTCTCACGTATATTTCTTAAGAATTAAAAAAATGACGACGCTTCGCCATATGAAGCAGCGCCCACCCACCTCGAGGAATATTCCATTGGAATAATGCCACCCCCCTTAGGACATCGGCTTTGCTCCCTCCATTCACCCTTTTTTCTTTTTAGTGTCCCCATCGATGTGGAAATCAATTAACGCTTAACACATCAGCTTAAGCTCTCGACAAATTTCATTCGAACTCGGCGTGCCTCATCAGGCGTCGGATTTCCTCCCTTTTCAATTCCACGGTTTGAAAAACGTGCACGATGACGACTTTTTTTTTTGGGTGCGAAAGCTTCATTAAATCGATCTTGCAAAGGTCGTAATTTCGTGGTTAGAATATGAGTGGGGGAGCTCCTTTGACCGTGCCTTCTTTCTCCCTCCTGACCATTCGTTGGCAGCCATTATTATGTCCTTTTTTTCCTTTCCCTCCCCCTCTATTTATTCATTTTTTTTTTTGCTTATTTGTCAAGGCATTCATTTACCCGCAAAGTAACAAGCATCATGATTGGACGGACAGGGGGCTGGTTTCCTCATGCGCGTCTCGAGAGCTCGACGCCAAAAGAAAAACCCTACGAGGGGGCGGTGACATCGGTACGAGATTCGTGACCGGGCGAAAGGGGGAAAATCCGAAGTATGATGATCGAAACTATTACACATGTACCGACCGAAAAATAAAAAATAAAACGGAAGGAGGCCGCCTGAATTGTCGCGCGTGATTATATTCCTAAGTCCGGTTTTAGAAAAGCCGGTCGAAAATGTAAATATTAAAAGGAGTCCGGAAGGGGAATGCGCGTCCAAGCATTTAGCATGCGTGATGTGTATGTCCGATGATAAAAAAGAAGTATTGCTCGCTCCGTGCATCGCGGTTTTCTTAGCAAGGAACACGCGACGCACCATAGATTAATGCACGCCGATGGCACACTAGGTCACAAGTGCGATTGCATTATTTACTTCCGGGCTTGAAATGACGCATTCCTGTTCTATTAAAGAATGGGCGCTTTCGAATCTTTCGACGTCGCCGTGTCTTTAGCCAATCGGGAGAACTCATGAAATTAAAGATAAATAATTCACCCCTCTTTTTTTTTTAAAAAAAAAAATAATTTTTATAAATCTTACCAAACGACAAATTTCCACGTGCCCGCCGGTCCACATCTATACGCTACGCTCACACCCGACTCCCGTAATTTCGCTCCCCACCCACCCTCGCACCTTCCTCTCAACGCCGGCAGCACAGCAGTCTCCAGCTCGATCCCGGCCTAACAAACCTTCACGCCCCCCGATGCCTTGTCCTTGCCACGTCACCGACTTTTCAATGGCCGCCATGTCACCCCACGGTGGGGCCCGCCCGGGCACGTACGGACCTCCCCACACCACACTCCCACCCCTGAACTCCTCCGTAATATAAATTCCGGCCCCCCTCCCAAAAAAGAAAAGGAAAATGGAAATTGAAAAAATAAATAAAGAAAAAGGCCACACTTCTTTGAGCTCCACGCCACCTTCTGCTCCTTCAACCCTTCTGTTTCTGCGATATATAAAGCGGAATCGCCCCATATTTCGGTCAAATTCCCAACGAAACACTCCGAAAACCCACCCCAAAATCTTTCGACTTTCCATAACGGAGACGCGAAGCTGCGGAAGGAGCCGTAGCAGCCAGCTGCGTAGCCCGATGCCGATGGCGGTAGTAGGTCCCGCATCGCCCATGACGGCGGACAGGGCGGCGGTGGCGGCCCCGGTGGTGCCAATGCTGCCGCAGCAGCCGCCGGCGATGCTGGCGGCGGACGCGCTGGCGCGGGACTCGGTCGTCGAGTGGTTCCGCGGCGAGTTCGCGGCGGCCAACGCGATCATCGACGCGCTGTGCGGCCACCTGGCTCAGCTCGGCGGAGGGCGGGCGGAGTACGAGGGGGTGTTCGCGGCGGTGCACCGGCGGAGGATGAACTGGATCCCCGTGCTGCAGATGCAGAAGTACCACTCGATCGCCGACGTGGCGGTGGAGCTGGACCGCGTCGCGTCGAGGAGGAAGGAGGAGGAGGAGGAGGAGGCGGGGGGCGGCGGCGAGGAGGAGCCGGAGGAGGGCCTGGCGGCCGAGGAGGAGGAGGAGGAGGTGGAGGACGCGAAGGAGGAGGACGAGGTGCGCGCGGATGGCGAGAAACAGACAGCCGCCGCCGTCGTCGACGGCGAGAAGGCGAGCGAGAGCAATTGCGACGGGAGCGCCAACGGCGAGGTCATCGACATGGAGGAAGAGGAGCAGGAGGAGGAGGAGGAGGAGGACGATTCGCCGGACAGCGACATTACTGATTCAGGTAAGTCGATTCTTCCCCCCCCCTCCCTTTCCGACGGCGGTAGTCGGTAGAACTCCGCCGTTCACGGACGAGATCAACTTTTTCCGGTCGCCGTCGCGTCACCTGAAAGTCGTGTGAACACGAACGTAGCCCGTGATCCTCTCTTCCTGTTTTCGAAATTCGACGTCCGGAAGAAAGCGATCCTCTTCGCCTTTTGACCAATCGAGTCAAGCGTTTTCCATGAATCTTGGGTTCGACTCTCTTTATGGAAAAACGTCCATGGATCTCCCAATTACCTTTCCGAGAAAATCTTTCAGCTGGCCGTCCTCGCCGTTCCGTTCGGCCGTCGAGAAAGGAAAGGAAAGGTAGAAACCGGAAAAGAAACGAGAAGAGAATCGGGCTAATTCAATTTTCATTTTTTCTTTTTCAATTTTTCAATTTTTTTTTCTGGGATTTAAAAAGGGGAGAAGAAATTAAGGCCGCCACATGCCGATGATACGGCGACCACGGGACATTAAACTATAACCTGTAATTTTCTCTTTTTCATAAAATTAATAATAATATACGTTTCTTTCCAATTTTTCATGTGTGTGGGGGGGCAAACCGAGGAGGAGAAATCGAACACGTTGTTGCTCCCAGGAGGAGCCGGATCCAAAGATTCGATACCCCGGTAGCCACCTTGTGTTCCACATGTAGCCCGGCGGTGGTGGGTGGGGGTCATGATCTGTTTTGGTCTAGCAAACGGTTCGGTTCTTAAATTCGGGTGGGGGACTTTCGCGATTTGGTGGAATTTCGTTCCCCTAGTAAAGTTAAATATTCTCAACTCCAAAATTATTCCAATGCTAAAAAAAATATTATATTTTCGAAATCAGACGGAACGGAAACGACCGGACGTTGCGGGGGGGGCGAGATTTTTCTCTTTAAATATGGGACGGGGGTCGCACGGCGCCGGAGAGGAGGCCGGGGTCGGCGAAACGACAAAGCGCAGCGAGTGGGAATGGGGCAAAAAGTCCTAGGCAAAAAAATTGAGGTTAAGGTTAGGTTATGTTCCCGAGGATTTCACGAGCGGGTGGGGTTGGGGGAGAGGTTTTGAGGTTTCCGAGGCGAGGGTGGGACCGTGGGGCGGTCCGCTGGCAACCGCGAATACGGTTTGCCATGTCGGGGCGGGGGGTGCGGACTCCGGAGGAATCGGTGACGTCGTCCGGCGGGCGGGTGGGATGCTTTAATCGAGATGCGTGCGGCGATGGTGTCGATTCGGGGTGGGCGGCTGCGCATCGTTGACCGTCTGATCTCGGTTAGATATGGGAGAATAGAGTTTCTTGGCCTTTCGCTGGGGCCCGCGGGCGTTTCTTGTTTTTCCCCACCCGTCTGGGGGGCTTTTTGTCCCGTGCCTTGACCGGCGAGGGTTTGGTATGTTGGTCTGCGGTCCGGTTTGGGAGTGGGGTGGGGTGGGGTGGGGTGGGGTGGGTGGGTAGGTAGCGGGTGAAAATGTAAAATGGGCCCCAAACCCGAATCCGAAAATGTGGCAAAAGGCCCGCCTAGAAGTGGGAAAAAGAGGGATGTTGGCGTAGGACTAGAAATGACACGCCGACAGACACCCAAACGTCAACTTCCATGTTTTTTTGGTACTCCCTTAGCTTTTATATATGTATGATGGTCTCTGCTCTAAAGATTGCTACTAGGGTCGAGAAATGACACCCCGGATTAGTAAAGAGGTTTGGCAAGGAGCACTGCTCCATTGAATTATGAGCTTTAACGTCGCAAATTTATGAATTATGTAATTATTTTAGGATTTCCCATAACTCTACCTACTAACGTTTTTCCTTGGGAGGTTTTTCAATTAATCCCTCTTGGTATTTGTATTGTAAATTACGTTCGCTAGAATAATGCATGCCGAATGACATATGGATTTCTAGGGTGGATGTTGAGAGAGTTTTTAGCTATGGAGTCCCAACTTTTGAGTTGTCTTTTTTTTTTTTTTTTTTTTTCAATTTCGTGTTCATAGTCGATACGTTGATTAGCCGAGATTTGTATTTATTTTGATTGGTTAAATATAAGTCCAAAAGAAAAAATATTAACAAGTTAAGTGTTTGAACAAAAAGAGTGTGGCCTGCACTTTTATCTGTATAACTTACTTACTTAGTGCATGTGCATGTGCATGTGCATATTTAAAAATGCAAAGGTATATTTTTAAATATTTATTTTGCATCTCATATCTGCATAACTTAAAATATAATAGAAAAACACCCATGGATCTAACTCCCAACCGACCATCCAAAGATCTGACCGTCTAGCCTTCTCCACCAACCTCTGTTTGACCTTCTATCGTCCCCTGCAGGTGTTTTCTGGATTAAGTGCCAAGTTAGGTGAACCTGCGATGTACTAAATTTCCCTTCTTGGAAAATCTTATTTTTTATCTTTTTCCTTGCTGCCGTTTTGTACTTTGTGCACTGGATTGAAAGGTGGAAAAAAGGGATCTTCTTGCTGTCTTTAGCAGGCATTTTTCCTTTAGTGACTGCTAAATGCCTGAAACTTATTCATTAGTATCGATGTTGTGAAATACTAATGCCTGTGTAACACTAAAGCTTCTGCAAACTCTGTATGTACCCCGGAAGATTAAAAAAAAAAAATGCCTGCTTTGGTAACGATGGCTAATCGACCATGTTCCTTTAATTTGATGGCAGGATCCCATGAGATGCAGCCTGCACTGGAGAACCTCGAGATATGCTCTAACCACGAACTCTGCGAAGCCCGAGCGGCTCAAATCAAGCTGACAAAAGGTTTTACTGCCAAGGAGCCAGTGAAAGGGCATATGGCGAGTCCATTCTCTTTCATAATTTAAGCACATTACATTCTTTTCGTTCAAAAGGAATTTCAGATGGGTTAGGCTAAGGAGAACATGTTAAAAAAAAAGTGTGGCTTTCGATACCTGATGGAACTAACTTCGACTGGCAGGTCAATGTCGTGAAAGGGTTGAAGCTATATGAGAACGTTTTCACCGATTCAGAGCTCTCGAAGCTGACAGATTTCGTCAATGACCTCCGTGCAGCTGGTCAAAATGGAGAACTCTCAGGTTATTTTGAATAGTTTCCTTTCATCTTTCGATAGAGGGCATCATGCATAAGGATAAAAGATGTGCAAGACAGATAGATGCAGCCGCAGAGGCTGCAAAATGATGGCAATTTTGAAGAAATGAATAGACTGAGGCAAAATCTTCATGCTTTAAGCATGGGATTTTTCTTTCAAATTGGTTTCATTTCGTACTGCCACTGCATGTGAAATCCTTCTTTAAGATGGGAGCTTCAATCTGGCAATTTACAGCTAAACTTGTCTAATGATGCTTTTGCTTTTTCTATGGTTTTAGCTTGTCTACAGTAACCTCACTGTGACTTGATGAAGCTTCGATTGCTCAGTTTCTTTGTTTAACCTACTTAGAGAACAAGCCATACCATGATTATTGCATGTTTTCCCACAATTCTGTTCTAAAAGGTTTTCTGCTTATGACGTGCTGAGTAAATCTTCAATTCCTACAGGTGAGACCTATATTTTATTTAACAAGCAGATGAAGGGGAACAAACGAGAGTTAATCCAGTTTGGGGTCCCTATTTTCGGACACATACAGGAGGAAGGAACATGCAACAGCAAAACAGGTAACTTGCGCCATGTTCAGATAAATTTTATCATATAGAAAAGGAGTGCTCTCCAATGTTCATTCTGATGAATCTGTTATATTTGAAGGTAACATAGAGCCGATTCCGGCACTTCTGGAACGTGTCATAGATCATCTGGTTGAATGGCAGCTAATACCTGTTTACAAAAAGCCGAACAGTTGCATCATTAATTTCTTTGACGAGGTACACTTTGTTTCGCTGCCCCAACGTGTTCATCTAAGATATGGTTCGAGATTGGTGGGAGGATATATGCTGAGTATGGTTTTTTCAAGTTCTCTGTTCTGTGTTTCCTACAAATCGTTGAGAGAATAGCATGTGATGCCAACGTAACTCTCATGCAGGAAGAGTATTCTCAGCCTTTCCTGAAGCCTCCTCATTTGGATCAGCCCATATCATCTCTTCTCCTCTCTGATTCAACCATGGTTTTTGGCCGGTTTCTTGTTAGTGACAATGAAGGCAACTATAAAGGACCACTCATGCTTCCATTGAAAGAGGGGTGAGTAGTTAGTAGACATGCTTCATGGATTGCTGGTCAATACTCCACTCCTCTTTCAGTTATACTCGTAATCACTTTCAACTTAGATGAAAAAAGCAATCTTGTGACAATAGTGTATCTGAGTTTCATGTGAGATGAATAGGTAGCTCATTTTCATTTTTTCTGCAGGTCTCTTTTGGTGATGAGGGGTAACAGTGCTGACATGGCAAGGCATGTAACGTGCCCTTCTCCAAATAAGAGGGTCACCATCACATTTTTCAGGGTCCGACCAGACAGCAACCAAGGCCAACCATCGAGTCCTCTTTCTGGCTCCATGACTCTGTGGCAAGCGACCAACCCGAGCCCATTCGCCATGCCAAGCGGAGGTCTCGGTGCTTACGAGGCAGTCGACATGATGCCTAAGTGGGGAGTCCTCCGAGCACCTGTGGTAATGCTGGCCCCGGTAAGCCCCATGGTTTTGAGCCCCAAAAAGATCCAGAACGGCGGCACTGGTGTTTTCTTGCCGTGGGCTTTAGGAGCACGAAAACCCACCAAGCATCTTCCGCCACGTGCACAGAAGGGACGGCACCACATAGCAGAGTCCTCTTCTACATCCAGCGTTGGCTGTGCAGGGAATTTGGTTTCCACCTAATAAGCTTCACGCCTGCTCTCAGGAGTCCTCCCTTCGATGTACAAACTCGAGGCCTAGGTGCTGCTAGAAGAGCTTTCTCTCTCTCTTGTCCAGTTCTATCTTCCTTCTCTCTGCGATCGCTGTGATGATCGGACAAGGCTCTAGTAGTCGGTCCTTGTATTTTCCTTTCTTCTCCCGGATGCAACGAAATGTAGAGGCCATGGTGTTAGTTCCGGTTTTGGATTTTCTGAGCGTTGAATTAGCTTTGTGGTAGGAATTTTCTAAGTTAAAAATGGTTTTGGTTATCATCGCTTTTTTCTTGTTCAATATTGAATATGAGGTCTGGAGTGCAAAATTTTCATCTCACTCTGAATGTGAAGTTATGCTGTATTTTACGATGGTAACGCGAGATGATTCTAAGTGATTACTTCGGCTTTCTTTGATTATTTCTACATATTCAGATTGAAATGAAGTTGTCTGTCAAGCCTTGCCCATTTAGGTTTTTGGTCTTTACCCTTCAAATTGCAATGGTGTTAGGCATTTGTTGAAGTTTTACTAGATATATCCCGTCGAAATTGTAGTTTCTATTTGATATTGATGTATAGATATATTCTTATTTCCTATATATTGTAGGAAAAGAATTTGCAATGTATATAATCTCTTGGAACATGATGATACGAAGCTATATACATGAGAAATTCATGAGTAATTTCATTAATCAAGCAATAGAACTTTATTTTTTATACATCAATAAAAAAGTTCTGCAGTGTACCTAAATTATATAGGTTAGAAATCCATCAAAACTATGCAGGCACATAATTAAAAATCCTAAAAAGTGATTAGTAAATCATTTAACCTTATGCGCATGTATCAAATTTCGATCAGTATATATCAATACAAAATGGGTACCGTTTACGAATGATTATGTGTACATGGCACAACCACACGCGAGCTTTACCTACAAAGACCTGTTTCCTATCGTACATATCCCATTAAACTTGGATTTTGAATTCTAATGTGTTTAGACCATTTTGGCAATATTGCCATATAATCGTAGAAGCACTAGTTTTTCTTTATATCAACAATGTCTGCATATATTGATAAAGAGAACCATTTTATGAACACTGTTTTATGACAGTTGAACAAGGCATACCAGAGACACAATTCCAGAGAAACATATGCATCTCTAACAATTGAAGTTGGAAATGAAACATCCTCCTGGGAACATACTTTGCATAACCTTAATACATCAGAAGGAATCGAGACACGGCGATAAATCCGATCAAGCTTTGGCAGCAGGCTCATCATCATCATCTTCAATGTCCCAACTCAAATCTTCTTCCTCCTCGGCAACACTCAGCCTCTTTCTCAGATCATCTCTACTTGCACTTGGAGTCCCGCCTGGAGTGACTCTCTGATCATCGATGCCGCTAAGATCCTCAATCTCATCCCAACCAAGGTCCTCCTCCTCAGCTGCCGATGGATTGCTCAGTGCAGCAGCAGGGTTACTCTCTTTCAATTTCCCAGGCTCAGCTATCGCGTTTGAGGCTGAATTCTCTTGGGGTGCTGACGAAGAATTTCTGCTGTTTACATCAGAAACCTTTTCCAAATGCACATCCTCTTCGGGCGCATTTCCTTCATTTGGGACAAGAGCGACACCCTCACTGCTATCCTTACCGCCCGCATTCTCCACCTTCTCACCGACAACTTCAGGAGTTGGACTAACTCGCGATTCCCCACCCTGATTCTCTGCCTTCTGTTCTTTAGATTCTTCAATGTTTACCTCCGTCCGATGCAGATCACTACCCAACTTGCCAATTTTCTCATCGGCTCTATCCTCTGTTTCCTTCCCATAGGCATCCTTTGATTCCACGCTGTGCATCATCCCCGAAGCCGACTCCATTTCCTCCTCAGAAGAACCATCCTTCTTCTTCACAGCTTCCCCCAAATTTCCATCCTCAACATTGCCCATTCGAACCACTTCCGCAGAAGACACTGCATTACTCAATCTACTCCCTTTCTTCAATTCCTTCTCACCGTCGACATCCCCATCATCGTCCTCATCATAAACGTCCCAACTCAGCTCCTCCTCCTCGCTCGAGATCGCCCTCTTCACCAGACTAGCCCTCACATTCTCAGCCTGCTCGAGCTTATGCACCCTATAAAAGTACCTAAGCCAGAACGTATCGCCGTCGATGCTACCGGGCACTAGCCTATAGTAGAATCCCCTGACGGGCCCATCTTCCTCCCTCAACCTCTCGATCTCTTCCCTCTTCTCCCCCAGATCAAACCCCGACTTCCACCCGCCGTAGTCCTCCGCATCCTCCGGCTCCTCGGTGAAGGTGCCGGCATCGCCCCGGATCGCGCGAACCTGCGCGTCCAGCCGACTGTACCTCGCGAAAGACTGGTGCCCGCCGCCGCCGCCGCCGCCGGCGTTGCCGTGGCCCTGATCGGAGGGGTCCGGGCTGAGATCGGCGGCGAGGATGGCCTCCTTGCCCTGGGAGATGATCTGGGCCGTCCCCTTGATGACCGAGGACCCGAGCCCGTCGATGGCCTGGCCGACGTTCTCCAGCGAGCCGTGCGCCACCTGGATCTCCTTCCGCAGGCCCAGCCCGAACTCCTGGAGGTCGCGGCGGTACGTCTCGAGCACGGACTCGGACTTGGTCGTGAGGGTCTTCACGAGGCCGCCCAGGCCGCCCCACCGGGAATTAGACGGTTGCTCCGCCTCCGGAGAGGCGGCGGCGGCTTCTTCTCCTCCTCCTCGCGACGGATCGTCGTCTTCGGGAGGCGATTCGGGTCGGGCGGCGTTTAGGGGATCCGGGTCGTCGGAGAAGACGGATTTGAAGAAATTCATGATGAGTTTTTCCGGGGGTTTTCCTCCGGCGGAGCGGAGAGAGGGATCGGCGGAGGATGTGGAGTGACGGAGTGGAGAAGAAGATGAATTCGATCGAAAGTCATCGATGCAGACAGAGGAAGAGAAGAAGAAGCATCGGTTGGCTTTGAACCGGATCGAGCGGTGAATCTGGACCGGGCAAGTGAACCGGATCTAGTGAATCTCTATAATTTCTGTTCAATCTTTAAGATTGTAATTCTGTTTTTGATAAAAAAGATTTTTCTCATTTCTTATTGGGTTGATACGATGAAAAAGCCTAAACGGGTATGCTCTTAATATATTTACCCATGTTAATTTCCGTCAAATTTTACTGTGACATTATTGAGCGGTAATAATTCAATCGAGGGTGGGGCCTTGACTCTTCTGTTTTTGTTGGCGGGCCTGCCCATTCTCCTTAGTGGTGCTTCTTCTGCTAGGGTTGGTCAGTTGGTGTTGTTCCTTCTGGGTTTGCGGCCCCGTTGCTGGGTTGTGCTGCCTTGCTGACAGTTGTTTTTTGGTTTGCTTGGTGGCGGTTTTCTTTTGTTTGCCGGTCTGTTTTGGCTTCCTTGTTTTCCATTGTTTTTGTTTTCTTTTACTTCGGCTCCCTTTCACCCTTTTTGCTCATGCATTATGAGTGAAAGTTTTTGGCGCCGGTTTTTGTATAGTTGGCTTTTGTTCTATATATTCTTACCTTACCAAAATAATAATAATAATAATAATCCAATCGATATGACAAGTTTATATGAAAATTCATATTAGTTTGGATAAATTTATCACAATTAAACTGGTTTTAGGATTTTTGTAACTCAAAAATTAACATGAGGCAAATTTGTACATCTGATTGTCGCAAGTGTATTAATTTGGAGTTCTTAATAACTAAAAATTAATTTGGGTTAAATATATCACGGATGCACTAATTTGAAATTTTTCATAGTATCAACGTGTTCTTAAACTTTATTTGGAAAACAAGTGAAAGAGCACGATGGCACGACCATGCCACAAAAGTATTTTTAGAAATTTTTTTTAACCATGTTTAAAAACATCTAGACATGTTAGGAAACTCGAGTTGCAATAGTCATAGGGAAAAAAAATGTATATAATTTGGCAACAGAAGCTTAATCTCTTGTTTATTATCCTCCTAATTGATTGCGAAAAGCATCCCGAGCTAGGGTACCTTCATTTAATGAAAAATGAATGATTCAAACAATATTTTCTAACAAATGATTGCTTATATTGTTTAAGAAAATCAGTCGACCAGACAGATTGATAAAATTTATCAAACAGGCTCGGACCTCGTATCAAGAAAACCAGACAGGCAGATCATCTGGAGAAGCAAAAGGTGAGCGAGCTCGACCATTACAAATAAGGAAGGAGGAACGAGGGATCCCCTCTGTCTCGACCCTTTCTTGCCTAGAAAGTAACCCTCGAGCGAACCGCGCAGAGCTACTGAGAAGTTTCCTTTTGAACGGTTGTGTAGGCCAAGGAAAATTTTGACTTTAGGAGAATGCAAGATCTTCCGAGGCAAAGATTATAAATTCTCTCCGGTGTTAATTACCTTTCCTGGTTACTATTTCCTATTTCGAATCACCTCGTTCTCCTCCACGCGTGCCCCGGAACAGAGCGCCTTCATCAGGAAATAAACCGGCACGATCCTTCCTGCGGTCAAGGCCTGCTCAAGGCTTGCCATGGTATATAAATATTGTCAAGCAGTGTCGAGTTGTGTCTTTCCCCTGTCCTGAGTCCCTTTCATCACCCCGAGTAGTAGAGTCGAGGTCGAGAGAGAGAGGGAGAGTGTGTGTGAAGGCCGGAGCAAAACAGAGCAGTCGAAGAAAAACAGAACGATGGAAGGGTTGATGACCCCTGACAAGAATAGTGACGTTTCGGGTGAGGAGGATGATGGGTTCCCAAAGGGTTTAAGGGTTCTTGTGGTCGACGACAATGTCACCTGTCTCCACGTTCTGGAGAAGATGCTTCGAGATTGTTCGTACCGAGGTAACTTCGCTGCACTGCTTCTGTGTTTCTCTCTTTTTCTTGCTTTATCTTCGCGTCTGCAATTACAGTGTGTTGTTTTATGTTGTTTCCTGAGTCGATCGCTGCTGTTCACTGGCGGTACGTGTAATTAACCATCGTGACTGAATTGCAGAAGAAAGAATTCTTGCTTTTGTACTCGAAGTAGTCGAGGAATTAGTTTTGTGCTTCCTTGATCGCGGGTTGATATTCAAATCGCCAAAGTTTAATTCCGGGATGCGTCTTGTGATCATAGTTAGTCGAGAATCTGCATATATGATATGTATGGTGTATTTTTACAGTGACCAAGTGCCAGCAAGGAGAGGAGGCGTTGTCCTTGATTCGAGAGAATAGGAGCGGGTTTGACATCGTCTTGACAGATGTTCACATGCCTGGGATGGATGGACTTCAGCTTCTCACCGAGATCACTAACATGGAGATAACCTTGCCTGTAGTCAGTAAGTTCTCATACGCCAATTAATTCAAGCAAGACTAAGAGAATTTATGGAATGTAATGTGATCGATATATTCACGTTTTCGTTTAATTTTGCCAGTGTTTTCAAGCGATGATGAAAAGGACACTGTCGTGAAAGGAGTGCAAAGTGGGGCTTGTGATTTTCTAGTGAAGCCGATTCAAATCAGCACTCTCAAGATTCTATGGCAACATGTTCTTCGGAGCAACCCATCGTCGAGGAACAATTCTACTAAAGAATTAGAGATGCCGCGCGCTCTGATCACATCGACATCTAACGATACCCATCCTCAGGCAGAGAACGAGGAAGAGAATTCTAAAACCTTGCAAAGGAGCAGCGAAGATGAAGGTGATCAAAGTCAGACTAAAAGCGAGGCGAAGAAGCCCCGCATGGTTTGGACACCTGAGCTAAACCGAGTGTTTATCATGGTCGTCGATAGTCTTGGAAGCGATGGTACGTGATGTGTTTAAGAACCTGTTTCATGATGATTTTTCAAGTAGCTTTCTTATAGGGCTTCTCCTTTTTGAGTGAGATAATAGTTGATCTGACCGATGGGTTCCCATATGACGTGATGCAGATGCCAAACCTAAGAAGATATTGCAAATTATGAGGAAAATAACGGGTGTTCCTCATCTCACTCGGCAAAATGTCTCCAGCCACCTTCAGGTAAGAGTCCCTTATTCAACCTCATTCAGAAAGATCAAGAGCAAACAATTGGGAAGAACATATCAGTGCTCTAACAATTGTATTTAATTCCATGAACTTCCGTGAGAAATGCTTATCAAATCAAGCTTGTTAATTGCGCAGAAATACCGCATGAACTCCAAGAAGACAGAAGAAGCCTCAAAGCATCAAAGTGCACATTCTTCTCTCGTTAACGGCCCTGGCTTTGCCAATCCAACCCATTCCAGTCCTCCACCATCATCGTCATTAATTGGGTGCAGCGGTACCCAAAACGATGCTGCTTCAGCTCAATATCCATCACAAGCTATGAGGATCGCCCCTCGACGGCCGTGCACAGGTTGTAGCATGAGGATGCCTAATCCAGTTGAGTTCCCAAATAATGATGCGCTCCCAAGGTACCAAATAAGGCTCCAATCACAGCCACTTGCACCGTTGCAGCAATCGAATCCACTTCTTCAAAACTACGGTTGCCAACAGCAAGGGAATGAATCAGCTCAACGCCTTTTCTATGCTTCTGCGCCATCCATTGGGTTCACTTCACCGATGAATAACATCGCACACCCAGTTCTTCCTAATCAGAGCGACACCTCACTCATCGTGCAGATGTCCCAAACACCTTCAAATATGCAAATCCTAGATGAGACTGCAGCTGCAAGACCCTATCTTTCCACCACTACTCACCCTCATCCATTGCATGGCCAGATTTCAACACATGACAGTCGAAGCCTTAATCAGAGTGACACCTCACTCATCGTGCAGATGTCCCAAACACCTTCAAATATGCAAATCCTAGATGAGACTGCAGCTGCAAGACACTATCTTTCCACCACTACTCACCCTCATCCATTGCATGGCCAGATTTCAACACATGACAGTCGAAGCCTTAATTTAAGTACTCCCTATCCCACTTCTGAGCAGGGTCTGCCTGGAGCCCTCAGCACCATCGGAGCTAAAGTGAATGAATCCTGCAGCAGCAATATCGTGGCAGTCAAAGGAGAGTTCTCTTACCGGAACTACCATAATGCCATTGCTGAGGACTGCCAAGTATATGATGACGAGGCCATGTTTGCAGATAAGCTTGATCCGGTTAGTTGATTTATTTGGCTGGGTAGTTTAATTTTGATATAGGAATTGGCAATGCCGACTCATTCTAATGACTATTATTTTTTTCTTCAATGCAGAATATCTTCAAGGATCTTGGGTTTGGGGAAGACGCTCCCTCTTTTGGCAAATTCATCCAGGACAATGGTGCCATTTAGGAGAAGACTAAAGAGTAATCTTCCTACGGCAGCATATTTCTGTTAATGATTGCATGGATGAACTTCAACTCTAGTTATGGTGTTCTGTATTGAAGCAGTAGCTAATTGAAAATATTTCATTAAAACCATCGACATTCTCTCTCTCTCTCTCAACTGCGCGTCACGTCTAATTGCTGGCACATGTGTATCTGTGTGTCCAGGTTGTTGGTGTTGCCTCAAAATCCTGAATTTGTTCAATCTTGTAACAAAGAATCTTAAGCTTGCTCTGAATTTAGCAGAACAATTCCCCCCTTAAAGTTGAAAATGCTCAAAAACTGACCGTATCAGTATGGCCTGTTCATTTGTAATTGGAGATAGTTAATTGAACTAGCCTTGACATTAGCTAAATCAATTAGCAAACCATACTTCGATCAGCCATCATTCCTCAAGGACATTTCGGAATAAAATAATGCTGCAAAGGTATTCGAATCGTCAATTAGGCAATTTTGACTGAGAGTGAACTCTAAACGAGAGGAGAAGGTGCAGATAGAATCCAGCAGCGAAACTAAAAGCTATCAAATCCCTATTCTAGTTCAAATTCAGCAGCATAAGTAAAAGCCATCAAATGCTTACTCTACGTTGATCAAATTCTAAGTTTCTGCATCCAAACCACTAGTATTCAATATCTAATGGTGAGTTAATGAAGGCATATATACTAACTGAACAGTAATATTCCAAGCAAAGAGTTCTACGGAGAAAATACGGGCTGATTTGTCACTAAAGCAGCAAGAATATACGCTCTGAGATTCATTCTCTTGCACTGGATTAAAGCTTGGTCTAGAGAATGTCTCTTCTAGCACGAGCCGAACAAAACGGAGAGATGATACTAAGGTAGAAAGTGATGGCAGCACTCAGCAAGAATACCGACAGGAATATCGGTACTTCAATCATCTCTTCCTGAAATGTGTTACCGGGCACGACCGGCACACTTTCCTGGCCACAAACTCCAGTTGAAGACTCCACACACAAGTTTGGATTTGCAGCAAATGCTCCTGGAAATCTCCAGCACCCCTGTTTTTTAGAGATATATCCAGAGAAGCAGTTGGACGATATATCCAACACAGTTAGATCTTCAAGTCCAGAGACATGTTCCAGTACCTGACCTGATAGCGAATTATATGACATATCCAAGGCTGTTGCTGTTGTAACATGCCTTTATCTAACCAACAAAGCCCATCGGAACTCCAGCAGCCATTAAGAGATCAAGAATAGAATCCCAATTGACAGGGTCAAATGCTTTCGCAATATCAGCCTACATAGGATCTGGCTGATAGTCTTCTTCTATGATGGTACTTCCCAGTTTCATGAGGGAGCAGTTCATCATCTGTAATTTCCCTGTTTTCTGTGAAAGAACTCTCATTTGGAGCTATAAAAGAAGGCAGAATCCTCCTCAGTCTGAGAAAAAAATATCTTAGTTACACATTTGTAGACCACCATTGCAGCATGATAATGGTCTAATACTGTGTCATCTTTGAAGGATTAGGGACTTCCAGTATAGAGGGATGGCCGTAGCATTGATAGCTCCAAGGAGCTTAGAAAATGAGGGAAAAAATTTGGCACTACTCTAATAAAATCAGTACCAGCAATGTTCCAGCCGTTTTCAAACGAGCAAGAGGTGAGGCACATTTTCTTAATCTGCGATTTATTGAGGACACATGTAAAATGATTCTTTCTTGAAACCCGTTGTAGATGTCATGGTAGAAAAGTTTTGTAAGTTTTTACGAAAACTTCATCAACTGTGTATTTTTTGGTGGCTAAAATGAACACTGGATTCAAGTAAAAAGTCGTTGAAGCTCCCTTACGAACTTACTATGACAATTTACCTGATGAAATGAATGTTGCTCAAACGATGGAGAAACCATATTACTATACATAGTATGTGTAATACCCAGAATTAGGGACGAGAGCTAGCTCCCAGACCTGGGGTATCATCATCTTCCTCCGGTCGCTTGAAGAACAAGGTCCAAAGATAGAGGAAATCCAGCATCTTATCTGGTGCTCTTCTCTTCATTGCTTGATTTGTTAACCCCTCCAAATTTCGCAGCAGCATCGGAAATGCTCGTCTGTAGGAAAGATTGGACCAACGCCAAAAGAAGGCCACAATACAAAACTTGAGGCCTTATCGAGCTACAAGTTGGACCGAAGATTGTGCACAAACACTCAGCGCCCCAGTCTTGATGCAACAAGGATGAATGCATTCGGATTTACATCGAAGGTTCTTTCCACAGGAAGAATTCAATGTTTCACATGTTCATTGGAAAACTAATTCAAGACTTCAATTTTGATTGTTTGACCAAGAAAATGTATCAAATCCGAAAATGTATATCACATCAAAAGCATGTATTGCTTGCTTACTGTTGTCGCAACATTTTTTGGGGAGACATTCCCAGTCTTAGGCTTGATGATATGCAATATTTTTTCAGCTTGAAAATACATTCGTGTGTACCAAAGAGTACGCTTTTCTTAAGCCATGAAAGAAATGCAAAATTGAAAGGACATGTCGCTTCCATTGCTAAGTGCTGCTACATCTGTTTCATAGACCTCTCAGGCAAAGACCAAAATTACTAGGGGCAAATGGCCAAGAACACAATAAAAAGGGAGAAAGAACTGTACAAAATGAATAACGATGCTTCAATTTGCAATTTAAAATCCACCAAGATAAAGTCAACACCATCTAATTACTTTTGTCGGGGTTGTCCCTATGTACCCATGGCCAATAATATGCATTTCTCTTCTTTTTTTTCGCCTTTTAAAGTTTGACCCATGATCGATATCGTTCAAAGCCTTAAGAGTTCTTTTTTCTCTCCTAAATATCCCCCAAAACTGTACAAAATCATGTCTAAAAAAACTAAAAAAAAAAAGAAGAAAAAGAAACAAGAGAAAAAGAGGTTCTGTAATCCCTCCAGAGCAAACGTTAAACGCGATAGCTGTTATATATATTTCCAAAATGTCACTGGAGTCTGAATCTCTCTCAAATCATAGAATAAGAGAAATCTTTTCATGCTCTCATAGAAGAATAAGGGATCACAGGGGGTCCTGTAATCCCTTCGTCTTCCCTGGCTTCCTCCCCCGCTATTCCTCGATGGCATGCATGGACGAAGGGTAGAGGTCGTAGGGCGCCCACAGATGGTCCACGCTGCATGGCCTCCTCGAGTCCAGCCTCAGCCATGGCTTGCCCTTCCCGCTCCAGTGCAGCAGGCTTATTGGGCCAGAGTGGAGAGCCCTGCACTTGCCTTCGAGGTTGTCCCCGCCGAGGCCGTGCTGGTTCCACCTGTGGTCGACGGCCTTGATGTTGCCACCCAGGACGAGCAGGAACGGCGGCAGGGAGCCCAGGTGATAGATCCTCTTGCGCTTCTGAACCCCCATCCAGGACTCCACCTTCTCCGTGTACCCTCCTTGCCTCCACTTGTCCACATCCACCACCATCACCCCCGTGTTGAAGTAGCAAGGTTTTCTCCCCCGGAAGGTCCTTGACAGGGCCGGGTCCGACCAGAAGAGGTTCGTGAAGTACTTGGTGAAGTTGGCGTGGCAGTACTCTGGGGCCGCCAGGACCTTGTCCTCCAGGCTCACCCCCCAGAGCTTGGCAATGTCGTCGACCACGACCAGGTCTGAGTCGAGGTAGATGACCCGCTTCACGTCGGTTGGCATCATGTCCGCCAGGTAGATCCTCGCGTAGTTGAGGGGCTGGTCCAGCGCCTGCCGGATCGACTTGGAGATCTTGCCGCGCACTCGGCCGGAGTCGAAACGGTAGACCTTGAAGTGGAGGTACGGGAAGGTGGACCGGATGCTCGAGAACACCTCTGGCTCGAACCGTGCCCACAGGAAGTGGAACTCGAAGTTCTCCGGGCACATGGAATGCTGGAGAATCGACAGGACCGCGGCCATGGTGCCCCGGAGGTAGTTGGAGTCGAGGGTCATGGCCACGTGGATCCTATTGGCCTGGTCGCACGCGTCGGCGTTGCGGAAGGCGGGGGCCTCCCGGAAGACGGGGACAGCAGGGGACGGCTTCCGGATGACGCCGAGGCGGACCCCTGGGGAGGCACCACCGGCGACGGTGGAGGAGTGGCATGGGAGGAGGAGGAGAGACAGGAGGCCAAGGAGTGGGAGGGAATGGGGGCTCCAATAGGCCATCCTGTCCCAAAGTCATTAAAGGTTGGAGTAAGTGGATAAGGGATTATCTCTGGAAGGCTAATTGAAACGGTAGTGGCCATTCTTAGGTTGTCCTTATGAGAGGAGGTTAAGGAAGAAGAGGGGAATGATTGACTGATATTTGGAGGAAGAGGATGAGAGGGAGGGAGAGAGAGAGAGAGGGTTGGTGAGACTGGGAGGAAGAGAAGATTTTGCGGAGGCTCTCTCTCGTGTGATATATCAACAAGTGATTGCAGGACATTCACCAAATTAAAACAATTTACTCCTCACAAACGTTAAAAACAAAAGAAAAAGAGCTTTAGGCAATGTGCATGTCCTCATTGAATGAGAACCTAAAAAAAATTTACATGATTTGGCCGATATGATCTATGAATTTCCATAGAAAGAGATGTTTTATTGATCCATAGTATACAGCTGAAGTTTATCCTGAGCTATTTTTCCATAAATTTTAGTGGCTCATGTCCTCAAATCTATTAGATAAAAACATATGACACAATAAAATGGACTATTAAAATACGGAAAACTTCGAATATAGCATGCAGGTCAACTACCAGGAACCCTCTTTTTCGGGTATACCTCAACCAATATCAAAAGCTGTATGATCTCGACATACGCCTTTTTAATATTTCTAAAAGTCAAAGGCACGTATTACCATCTTATATATGTGATTGGTTATATGGGTACGGTCATAAACCTTTATTATCACCAGACCCTCTTGGTCTATCATCGGCACCAGCATATTTTAAAGAAAATAATTAAAAAACTTTTAAACTTATTATATGGTGGCTAATTTTAGGGCTTTTGGATATATTCTACATGTCAAATCGGGTAAATGATTTGTTATAGTCTCTAATAATAGGTTAGCTCGAGCAAAAGCGACAAAAGAGAGAGATTGAGAGATTCCCAATCATGCATTTAATTATTCTCAATAAACTGAATATCCTCACATGAATCTAGACTGCATATTCTTCAAAGTAAATAGTTTATATTGCAATAAACTCAATTGTCTTCAGCCTGCATTCAACAGCATCATCTTTTATTGTAGATCCATGTCCCACGAGAAAGACACAAACGAAACCATACTCTCACCCGTTTTTGAACGCTTTGCAGACCAGTTCAAGCCCCTCCAGCAAAGGGAAACAAAGCAAGTCATCACTCGGACACTGGATAGTTCTCGCATCTGATTCTACAGTCCTGAAGCTCGAGTTGAGCCCCGATGCTAACCGACACTTGAGCTTTATCTGCTCTGTCACGGGGTTCAAACATTTCGTACAATCTGGATGGTCGAGGATCCCGTTGCAAGCTCCATAGCCATAGCACGAACCTCGCGAGCTGTAGTAGCTATAACTTTGCTCGCTGTGTTCCTACTTATGTCGTCGAGAACCGAAACTAAGTCGGTCTCGAACGTGCTGTCCGGCCCAAATTTTACTCCATTGCAGACTTTGTTCACCACACCCGTGTTTGGATCGCCTACTGCAACACGGCAGACGAAGGTTAGCCGGATGACGAATAAAACCAAGATTTTTGCAGAAGCAGCCATGTAATATGTCGTTCTTTCCCTTCCGTTCTTCTTTAGCATGCTGCTCTCTAAAGCTGAGTTTCGCAGGCTATTTAAAGGCGTTGATGGTGCAGAAGTTTTTCTCCGTTGCCGGTTCCACACACAATTTAGAGTATAGTTTTATTAGTATTGAAAGAAAGCAAGAACCGACAAGGAGAAGAGAATAAGAGAATTTGTGGGGGAAATTTTCTGTATGTATTGCGTATTGTCTCAATGTACAAGCGTCAAATTATAGTACAAAGTGTATACAAGAAAAGGCAATAATGTATTCTACAAATCAGATCCGATATTGAATTGATCTTGATTGATTCAATGTATTGATCTCAATCCAAATGATATTGGATAATTCATGCATATCTTCCAATACTCCCCCTCAAGCTGATGGTTTGTAGATGTCCAATACGCCTAGCTCGCTCAATAGATATGCGTGCTGTCTCTAACATATCGGTTTGATGAAGATGTCCGCATGTTGTTCTTGGTCCCAATCCCTCTTGTCTCAATTACTTTCTCTTGAATTTTCTCTTGAGTGAAATGGCAATCCACCTCTATATGCTTCATTCTCTCATGCACTATTGGGTTAGACGTAAGTTTGAGGGTTGCGTCATTGTCACGGAACAACTTAGTTGTTCCCTTAATTTGTACCCCAAGGTCTCGAAGCAAGCCTCGTAACCACACGATTTCACAGTTGATTTTTGCCATAGCTTGATATTCTGCCTCTGATGAGGATAATGAGATAGTTGTCTATTTCTTTGTCTTCCACAAGAGTAGAGATTCTCCCAATTTAATATAGAAACCTGTGATGGATCTTCTGCTCATAGGACAAGTCGCATAATCCGCGTCGCAATAAGCAGTCATTTCCATATTACACTTCCCGGAAAGAAGGATCCCAAGTCCTAGGCATTTCTTTAAGTATTTCACAATCTTTAGGGCAATGTTCATATGAGATTGCTTTGGCTTATGCATGAACTAACTAAGTGTCTGCACTACATAACATATATCCAGCCTGGTCATAGTCAAATATATAAGTTTCCCAACGAGTTCTCGCTTACCTGATGGATCTCTGAGTACGGGATCATCTTCTTGAGATAGATACTCTTACATCATAATTCGTCGTAGTTAACTTCATATTTTGCTTGATTGGAACAACCCCTATCTCTGTAAACCCAAAGAAACTTCCATGTAAATTTCTTCATCTAAATCTCCGTGAAGGAAGGCATTGTGGACGTCCATTTGGTGTAATGCCCAATCTTGGATAGCTGCAACTGAAAGAAATGAAGGGACTGTAACATCTTTGGCTATGAGAGAAAAGATTTTGTGATAATTGAATCCTTTATTTGTGTGAATCCTTTAACCACCAACTGAGCCTCGTATCGTTCAATGGATCCATCTGCCTACTATTTAATTTTGTACACCCATTTGCATCTAATTGGCTTGCGATGAGGGGGCAAAGTCACAAGCTCCCATGTTTGATTATCTACTAGGGCCTGTAGTTATGCTTCCATAGCTTTTTGCCATCGTGGATTGGAGTATACTTCATCGTAGCTTGATGGTTCCCGTTCTTCAGATATGCGACTGACACAACATCTATGTTCCGAAGATAGTTGGTCAAAGGAAACATAGGAGGAGATGGGATAATGAATACCTAGTGAGTTTTGTGCAGCATAGACGTAGTCTTTGGTCCAAGTTGGTGGGTGTGTGGCACGTCCAGAACATCATGGTGGATCTTGCTTTGGGGGTGAACCTCTAGAGTTGGTCCCATCGTGGGATTAGATGTTTCCTCAATAGCTATTTCATCAGAAGTTAGGTCCAACATTGCCATAAAAGGAATTATTTTTGCAGTTGGATTCGACGTCAAAGGGTTACTTGGATTCTCTGGTGATGCGGTCCAAATATGATATGGATTGTTGAAGGCTTCCTTAATGGGAGAAATGCGAGAAGTCCCCATGGCTGCTGTTGGTGACCCTTGCTCATTGAATGGAAAGATATCTTCATAGAACATGATGTCCCTTCTAACAAAGAACTCTCCTGTGGACGGTTCAAGTACACAATATCCCTTTTGTAGATTGGGATATCCCATTAATATACAATACCAAGCACGGGGACCCATTTTGTCCCAAGGGCCTACTATAGTGGTGTAACATAAGCACCTAAAGATATTAAGATGATCTAGCTCTGGCTTTCTTCAAAAAGTAGTTGGAAAGGAGTCCCTCTGTCAAGTACCTTCATTAGCATGCGATTAATCGGGTAAGCTATAGTCATCACACAATCCCCCCAAAAATTGTCTGAAAAGAAGGCTTGAAATTTCAAAGCCCGTGCAACTTCCAATAGGTGACAGTGTTTCCGTTCCACTACTCCATTTTATTGCGGATTGTATATGCATGAACTCTCGTGTAATATGCCTTGAGATGAGAAAAGAGCAGCATGCTCATGATTGAAAAGTTCTCTTCCATTATCTGTCTTGACACGTTGCACAAATTTTCCAAATTGGGTCTTCAACAGAAAAAGAAAAGTCTTCAAATTTGAGAAAACTTGACCCTTAGATTACATAAGGAAGACCCGTGTGACTCTAGAGTAGTCGTCCACAATAGTGAGAAAAAACCGAGACCCATCATGATTTAGAGTGTTATAGAATCCCCAAACATCAATATGAAGTATTGAAAGGATACTATTTGCACGATTTTTGCTTAGTGGAAAAAAGGAACGCGACTGTTTTGCAAGCGGACAAATATGATATCGAGGATAAGGAAATAGAGAACTATGGCCCATTCTAGAATGCAAAAGGAACTTTTTATCATTGGTAGTCACATTACACAATGATTGTTTAGTGAAGAAAATACAAGATAAATTAAGACTTCTTGGAAAACTGATCCAAAAAAATAATCCTTTAGAGAGATTACCCAAGGCGATCAGTTTGCCAGTCGAAAGAGCTTGAAAGAAACAAGTATCGGTATAAAAAAGAACTCGGCAGGAATTTTATTTGCAGGCTCTAGACATAGAAATGAGATTAAATTGAAAATCCAACATATAAAGGATATTTTCGAAAGTAATTTAGGAACTAAAATTTATTGTCCCTATCATAGTGACACGAGTAATGTTTCCATTGGGTAATTGCATAGAAATAGGAATATCCAACTCTTCATGAAAAGTGGAAAATAAACCCTTATCACAAATGATATGATCATTAGCTCCCAAATCAATGATCCAAGCATTTCTTGAAATGTAATTTATTAGGCAATGAGAAATACATGAGAAGCTACTTCCTTTGTTGGAATTGCCTACATAAGTTGTTAATATTGCCCATGTGTGATGGGTTGATCTAAATTTGGATTTGCTGACCAAGTAAGTTGATAGGCCACTTCTAAAATTTCCTTCCCCTTTCTTTCCTTTTCTCTGGGTTTACCGTGTAACTTCCAACAATTATCAATTCTATGATGGGGCCACTTGCAATATGCACATGATAATTTTCCTCTACTTTTGAAGTGGGCCCATAATTTCTGGAAAATTGGTTGCCGTTGGATCCCTTAAGCCCATACACTTGTCCATTGTCCAGATCTAATGGGGAATCACTACCTCTAGAATCGTCGAATCGTTGCGCTCGATATGGGTCGTTGGCTCCAGATCTTTTAAAGGCATGTTGTTCTCCCCCAAACCCTAGCCTCTCTCGTTGCTCTTTCTCTCGATCTAGGGTTTTGTGGCCCCTCTTGCCCCCTCGTTGTGAGCTACGAGCGCAAGACTCTCGGCTCCTTTTGCGTGCTCAGACGAGGTGAGTCGTTGGCTCTCTTCTTGCATAGCTGGTTCAAACATGCAGCCGAGCGAAGGCACGAGTTCCATAGCTGAGATCTGGGACCTGAAGGTCAGGTAAGAATCATTTAAAATCGGGAGGAAGTGCGTAGCTTTTTGTCTGACTTTCATTGCCTTATATTATTGTAGGGTTGCCTCTGGCCCTTTGAGTTTTTCTTCGGCCACTTCCAACTCATTCTAGATTGCTGATAGCTTGTTGAAGCATGTTATGACAGTCATGTTTCCTTGCTTCAACTCTATAAGGGCTTGATGAAGCGAAATTTTTTTTGCCCGATCCAATTTCCAGTACATCTCTTTTATGCTATCCCACATGGTTTTCGAGTCTTCTATGGGGGGTAAACCAATGGTTATTTATGGGCTTATGCAGTTTCCTATCCAGATTCTTACTAACCGATTGCATTTTTTCCATTGCCGTACCATTCTCTTGTTGGTTGGAATTGAAATAATTCTATTGATAAAACCGTCTTTATCCTTTGTAACAATTGCCAAAAAGCCCACAACCAAGTCAAATAGCTCTCAAGTCCTATGAGAAGGTGGTTGATGAGCTGCAACTTTGGTCCATTGGCGGTGGAGACGAATAGCTTGTCGTCGGATTCTGGGCGACCCGTGGTGGCCGCGATGGGAAACGGCAAGAAACCGAGTGAGAAACCTAGGTCGGAATTTGCACCCTGACCCGGATTCACCTAGACCCATTAGATGCGCCTGCCTCATTTGTGGCTAGTGGGCCGTTGTTGGGCTAGATGTTTTCCCCTTGAATATGGATTCCTCGAAAGGAAAAATTTGTGCTTCACCCATAATACATGGGATAGGGCTTCCACTGGCATGGTTGGCCCACAACGTGTTGGCTCGGAATGGGTTGCCCCAGATTAGGTTGCCACTGGGGAAATTAGCTCGAAATGAGTTAGCTTTGGGCTCTAATGGCTTCAACGGCTACATTCTGTACGGGATCTTATATCTCTGAGGTAGGCGTTTCCATTAGTGGGATACACTATTTACAGATTTGTTCGTCGGCCATGGTGGTGGTAAAAAAGAAATCCTTTCTTCGCTTGCTTTAATAATTTAAACTTCAAGATACTGATTCCTACACCGGAGTGCTAAGCTGTTTTGCAGGTTAGCGTGTCTATTTTAGCAAGCAATCAAAGAGTGCGGAAGCTAAGTGAGAAGCACAACCAGTGCTCTGATACCATGAAAGAAAACGATAAACCGTAGACAAGCAAAAGAGAATAAGAGAATTTGTGAGGGAAAGTTTCTGTACTTTTTCTATTGCATATTGTCTCAATGTACAAGCTTCATATTATAAGGCCTAAGAGCTAAAACTTAGTACAATGGGACATTTAAGTGCCAAAAGTTAGAAAAGTGACATTTTTTTGAAAAATGAGACACTTGAATACCACATCCGGCGAACCCCGTTGGAAATCTTACGTGGCAATTTTTTATTAATTTTTCTCTCTTATGTGGCTCGTTGGAAGGCTGACTAAGCAAATAAACACAAAACGATGTCGTTTTGACACAATTCGAATTTTAAAATAAACATTAATTAAATTAAATTTAAAAACCATTTTTTTAAATAAAAAAAAAAAGGAAGGGAGGAGGAAGATGAACAGGTGGCAGCGACTGAGGGTTGCCCTAGTCGGGGGTTGGCGACCTTAGTCGACCGACAGAGAGGGCTCGTCGAGGGCCTACAAGCCCTTGCCTAGATCTAAGGTGAGGGTTGTGGCCCTCCCCCAAATTCGATGAGGGTTGCGGTCCTCACCCAGCTAGGCCAAGGGTCACCGTTGGGGGGGTCACCCCAACGGGTGGTGGCCCTTGGCCCAGTTGATGACCCTCGCCGAATTTGGAGGAGGGCCGTGACTTTTGCCCCAGATATGGGCGAGGGCTTGTAGGCCCTTACCGTCGGTCGGCTGGGGTCGCTGGATTTGGGGGAGGGTGACCCTTGCCCTAGATCTGGGTGAGGGCTCGCAGGCCCTTGCCGCTAGTTGGCTGGGGTTGCTGGCCCCTGGTGAGGGCTCGACGACCTCGGCCAACCCTCCCCCCACCTTCCTGGTGACGGCGGGGAGGCTGCAGCGGTTGAAGGCAAGGGGTGAGCCCTTAGCCACCGTCGCCTGTTCATCTTCCTCCTTCCTTCCCTTTTTTTTTTTTTTAAATTGGTTTTAAATTTAATTTAATTAATTTTTATATTAATTATTTATCACATCAGCCCCAAAACGATATCGTTTTGGCACTGTCTAGTCACATTAGCATGCAAAATAACGTCATTTTGCACTAGGCTCACCATAAAATTTTTACGTCAACGTTTTAGCTGGATTTTCTTGTCATTGGCACTTAACTAATCCAATTTGCTCCAATTTTGGCACTTAAGTGTCACTTTCCTAACTTTTAACACTTAAATATCCATTCGTGCCAAGTTTTGGTACTTAAGTGTCTCTTCGTGCCAAGTTTTGGTATTCCAAGTATCATTGTGTCCATATTATAGTATAAAGTGTATATAAGAAAAGGCAACAATGAATCTACAAATTAAATCTGATATTAAATTGATCTCGATTGATTCAACGTATCGATCTCAATCCAAATGATATCGGAAGATTCATGCATATCTTCTAACAAATGTGGCCGGCCTTTATAATAGTTAAATACATCATTGGGTTTCGTTATCTGCGAGAAATAATTTCTTGCGCCGATGAATCTTATCAGAATCTTGTACTCAGATTTACTTCCGAATAGGGAACTTGCTCACAACATGCGCTGAACTTTTGTCTCCGCACGTCCTGATCGTATGTAAGAAGGGGATATATCCTCATCCCATGTTTGCTTTAGCACAGCTTGTTTTACCATAGAGACGGATCTATCCTTAAGCAAAACACAGATTATCGGCCTGTCAAGCTATCAGACCGCTGGCGCTTCTCTCCTTCGATATAAAAAAAGTCATGCCTGGAGTCTCCAATGTCATTGGTGATTCGATAGCCAACAATCGGAGATCTTCGTGCTTCACGCTACAGTTTCAAGATTTCGAACGAGAATATTTAGGTAAGCCCTAAAGCTCATGATATTATATTAGTGCATTAGAATTTTAGAATTTTTACTCGTATATTTAACTTTAAAATTCATTATTTTGATGAATTTGAATCCTTTTATTGACTCTGCCATTTTCAAGTGGGCGGAAAATGTCACGTGTTCTGTAGATTATCTTTCGATCTTTGGATGGACTTTGCCATCATTTTTTCAGTTCTCGAACGCCAAAAGACATGTATTTGTGACGCTGACCTAAGAATAAACAAAACTGAAAAACTAAAAATACAAATATAATTTGAAAAATTGAAAAACCAATCAAAAATAAGAAAAAAAGGGATAGTAAAGAGAGATGGCTGAAGGATTGGCTAGGGGGTGGAGGGATTGCAGGGTGCGGCGGTTAGCCAATGAAGATTGATAATACTCGCCTGGCCACTGGCGAGGGCTGCCCTCCCCATGGCCATGGTTAGGCGAAGCGGGTAGGTGCGCCCCTGCTCTCAGGTAGTCGTGAGGGCTATCCACCCTTGCTTAATGGGGCCTATCCTGGCACCATCATCGCAGTGGCAAGGGTGCTTGCTTTAGGCCAGCTTTAGCGAGGGCAGACCGCCCCACAACGAGGCTCACCAACGAAGGGGTTGCCGGCACTATCTTTTTGTTTTTTAACTATTAGTTTGATCACTTTCAGATTCATTTTTTAATTTCAGAACTTAATTCTTTTAAATTTATAGACTTTTTTTTTTAAAATTTAGTTTTGATTTTAATTTAATGTTTGAAAAATTCTTGTAGATATGGCACCAAGGATGTCATTTTTTTTTTTTTTTTTTTTTGTGTTGGGGGACCTCCAGCCATAACTTTAACGGACTCTTGAGATTAGGAATATAGTGAAAAAAGTCACGTGACAGTTTCCATCCATAGAGTTAATTAATGACTGAAGCACATTGAAGTTGCAAATTTTAGAATTCATATGCATAGAATAAGGCAGCGCATGGTAACGTTTCTATTCCTCTGAATTTCTGTTCTTTTGTTTCCCGAAACAAAAAAAAGAACAAAAATCCGTTTGATAACGCCAAGTTGTTTTTCCATTCCCCGGAATAGAAAATTATCCCGAGAATAGATTTGGAGCAGAAACGAGAAAAAAAAAAAGGTTGCTTCTTGTTCCCGGGAACAATTTCTAGAAATAAGCTAATTTTCTTTTTTATTTTTCTTTTATTCCTCTCTCTTGCCGCGGCCACCTCCAACTGCCCGGAGCCAGCTGCCGGCGACGGCGGGCGGCGGTTGGCGGTAGCGGCAGGTGGCGGCGGTCGGCGGTGACGGTCGTCGGCGGCCGGTCGGTCGTCGGTGGTGGCGGTGGGGCGGCGGGTTGGGGTCGGCGATTCATGAGCAAGAATAAAAAATGAATAAATACAAAAAAGAAATTGTTGCGTTATCAAACACATTTCTATTCTTTTTCTATTCCAAGAGTAGAAATTTTGTGTGGTTATCAAACGCGTTCTTTTACTCAGAAATTATTTCCCGGAATAGAAATAGAAAATAACTATTTCTGAAAAAAAAAACTCTTCCCCAGCCAAGAAGCATTGTCATGCGTAATCTAAAAGTTTTAGGACTTAATGTCTGGACGTGACAAGTTCCTGAACTCACGGTATATTTATCCAAAATAATTTGGAGCTTCAAGTCATCGGGGATTGGGAAAAACCATTTTGCCAATGGTCTCTTCACTGTATTCTCGTTGTTAAGATCTTAGTAGTTTTCGTTCATGTTGTTAAAATAAAAAATAAGAAAAAACTAGAGTACTCGTTAGTAGTTATTTTCAAAGTGCCACCTAGTTTCGTTATCAAACATGGGTTCCAGACAGGTTTACCATCTTTTAGTTGCAGACCATGAAATTTGTCTAAATCCATGTTTTAAGCTATTGTTGTCATCAAGCATGGGATTCCAGAAAAATTCAGAATCAGGGGACTAGGACAGCATGTCCTTATGGCATAGCAGAGGTGGAGGCATGATATAGACAACAGACATAATCAATAGAACTAAAGGTTTTATCCAGACCACCGTCTCTAAATGGGATGCTGGGAGTCCAAATCCAGGCAATAGATGAATTTTCTCTAGCCCTAGAATGGATTGACGATGATTATTATCGTTTTTTATTTGGAAGTATGGGGAATTTTTAAGTATATCGTATGATAAATATGTTGCAGTGGGCAAAATTTGAGGTTTTTGGTGACTTTTACTCTTTTTAATATTCATAATAGGAAAATTATTTTTCTCGAATAAAAAACTTCTTAAATTAAAAAATTTAAAATTATATTTCAATATAAATAATATTTGAATTTTAATATGAGAAATTCAATATAACAAAAAATAACAAATTATTTTTTTAATTTAATCTAATTTTTATTTATATATTCAAATTTAATTCTATTTTATAATATATTAATATTAATATTATATATATATATACGTATATTTATTACATATTTTAGATGTTTTAGTATTTTAAGTATTTAGTACAGTATTTAATAAAAATTTATTAGAGAATTGTGGAAGGGGAAGAAATAAATAAAAAATTAATTAATTAAAAATAGAGAGGGAAATAAAATAAACAAGGAAAAAAAAATAAAGTAACAAAAGTGTCGCGAGAGATTTTTACCATCTTCATTTATAAAATTTTGATTCGATATGATATGAATATATTCAACTTTATTATTACAATCATCAAATAATTGATAAGATATATCAAAATCTCTGAATTTCATATATTATCATATACGTTCCTATCTTGGTTAGAAAAATCCATATGTCCAAATTTAGCCATTATATATATCATTGACACAAATATGATTGGGATTAGACGTGTATTTATTTCATTTTAAATTCGTGCTTTCCTAACTTATATTCACAAATATGTGTCAAATCTTATTTTTAAGCAATTTTAAAGTTGCTTGAAAACAATTCGATACTCTTATAGTTTTAATTTATATTTATACCTTCCCAAGTAAATTTTATTTGATAATTATGGATTTCTGTTATTACTGAAAAAGAAAATTTCGAAGTAAGAGCTAAAGACGTCGGCACAAAATGCCCCAGCCACAGGTTTAGTTAATTTTGGGAGTAAAGCTACGCACATCCTCACGTCATATCATGCCCCAGCCCCAGCCCCGGTCAACGGTTTCCTCATGGATTTTTTTGTCCGTCATTGTACGAAGGACGTATATATATAATATACATTTTTAAAAGTTTTCCAAAAAAAGTTTACAATTGATTCAGTCCCAAGGTGGCCATCCTTTCGATGAGTGCACGAAAAATCATTCCACAAAGCGTGCAAATGACAACCCATTCTTCCTTACCCTGGACAACTTTGCGTTCGAATGTCCAGCCCCCCGCCGGATGCTCTTCTTTTCCTCGAACATGGCTCGGATGGAGTAGGGACATTTTCAGGCATTTGGTTCTCGAAGTCGTCCTGCGGTTCGAGTCTTATCTTCATCGGCCTAGTGTTGTGCCGGCTTGGGGACCGAGTTGATAAATTCGGAGAACAAGCCATTCCAGCGAGGAGGAGCACTTGAAAAGTCAAGTTTGTGATTGAGATTGAAAGGTCGAGAGGTCCCAGTGATTGCTTGAAAGGTCGAGAGGTCCCAGTTATTGCTTGAAAGGTCGAGAGGTCCCAGTTATTGCGTGTACTAATTTACAGAACGAAAGGAATCGTTGAAAACGAGCGTTCCGTTTGAAGTGGGGAGATAAAAATTTTGGAAGAGTGAGGAATTCTTTTTCGAGGTCGTCAGCCACTCACGCCTTTGCAGGCGCGCGCCCTGATGATGCATAGGCATCAGCCTGGGACGGTGTAAAATATGTATGATGTAGCTTTTGAATAGTAGAATCATAAATTTGAATGAAGGAGGTTGCATATGCTTATGTAGGATGCACTTCTCATGACATCATTACACTTATCTGCATAAAAGTAGGAATTTGAGCATCCTTCCAGGTCCCCGTGCAGCCCAAAACAGGAGGGAAAGATCGGAGCGAGAGAGAGGAGGATGCAGGCTCTGAGCATCGCTGAGTTGTTCTGCAGAGGCTTAGACGAGCCGCCGGTGAGCCCTCTCTACTCATCGGTCTCTGTCCATTCGGATGTAAGGCATGCTCGGTGGCCCCGATAGACGACGATGTCATTCGCCTCTCTGTTTAACCACCGGCCCGCAGGTACTGTTCGAAGAAAGTTTAGGAGCGAGGAAGGTGATCCTGAACCGGCCTTCCAGGTTGAACTCCATCACTTTCGAAATGGTGAGAGCATCCCTCTGCTTCGTTCTTCACTTGTTTACATGTCTCCATTGCTCATGCTTGTAATCGTCCCGTCCGAGTTCGCAGGCTTCTCAGATGATTAGGAAGTTGCGAATCTACGAGGACGATCATACCGCCAACCTTGTTATTTTGAAGGTAATTAGAGATTGTGCTTATGCATGTCTGCTTATGCATGTCCCTTCTTCCTAGTTGCCAGTACATATCTAAGTAAATAACACTAGTTGATGGTTCATTTACCGTTCATTAAAAGTTAACTTATTAATTTTGCCTTTTCTTTTCGTCTAAAATGATAAATTATGCTTGATGTTTCATTTTCATCGTCGTGTGAGAGTAAAAAAGTACGCGGCTAAAGCAATTAATACAACATATGGATGATTTGTACAGGCAGCGAATTAAACATTTGTCCATGTCATGAGTACTTTCAATTGGAAAACACTAGTCATGAGTACTTTCAATTGGAAAACACCAAGTGTATAATTGAGATGAAGAAAAAGCCAAATAAATGAAGTAACGAGATTTATAAAACTAATTTATTATACCTTTCATTAAGCAAATGTTGATATAATAAACCGAACAGGACATTGCAGAAAAAAAAAGCAGTCATATATGAAATTATTGAACAATACAACAAATTTAAAACTCAAAAAAAAAATTTAGTAAAAATAATCAGTGTTTATCCGAAGAACAAAGCAACAGTGGGACCACAGAAAAAATCACTGTCTTAAATTGATCCTAAGTTGGTCACAACAAATAACATGTAAAATGACCCGATTCCCATAGATATCTGATTAAATTGATCTTCAATTCCAATTTGTTTACGAGCTAGATATAATTAATTTGTGAGTTAATTAATCAAACATTTAGATGACTAGTACTTCACTTAAACTCAATCAACACGACACTGGAAAGATGGCATCAAACTTTTTGCAGTAATATGAATGATTTTTCCTCTATAAAATATAAAAACCACACATTGAAGAAAAAAAAAATTGTTCTGAAGGCAAGATCGATAGATATATTGGGATTGTAAAGTCGTGTTGCCTTAGATACGGAGAATATGAGTAAAGGTTGTGTTATTTCACATATAAAGGGCATGAATTTTGATATATATTTAAATTGGCGTGTGTACATGAAGAGAGGCCTTGTATTGTGATTCCAAAGTAGATAATTGAGTGCACGAGTTTTCATTTGTAGGCCCAACATGAATAGATCATCCTCTATCTGATCGAATAATACATTCTCTGAGATATACGTGAGCTGATTTTTGTTATTTATGTTATTCTTTGCCTCTTGCTCACATGTTCATTAGGGAAATGGCCAAGCATTTTGTTCGGGTGGTGATCTTATTGCAAATATGTGCTTCATGTTAACAGGTGATCAAATCCAGATCTGCTCTCTTTTAATTGTGTTTCATATCACTATAACCCCTTAAAAATGCAATAACTTATTTTATTAGCTGGAGAATCATATATTCATGCCAAATTCTACTATCGCAGAAACGTGGAACTTTTTTTCTGTGCCGGTAAATGTCTGCAGACGTTAGCAAGTGTCTAAAGACGATTGGTAAAAATAAGTGATTGGTGACTTTTTTCCTAAGTGACTTGTTGGAAGCCTACCGACACTTTTGTGAAATTGCCAACATTCTATGAAAATTACAAATTATCAAAGATAGGAAAATTTCGTATATTAGAAAATAAGAAATGTTGTCAAGTAACTCAAATAAGAGATGGAAAGCCACAACTACTTGGTAAATTAGCTGGAAAAAAGTTGGGAAGGCACAAATAAAGACGGTGATTTCATATAATAGTTAGCAAAGTTAAGGTGTTGTAAGAAAAGGTGAAAAGAAGTTGATAAAATATAAAATAATTATTTTGTCAAAGATATAAATTAATCAAATAATTGTTGGAACATAAAATTAGTTGGTAACTTAATTGGAGAAAAGTCGGTAATTACTTTACTTAAAGTTTGTAACTTCTAAAAAAGTTAGTTGATTTAGAAATTTGGTGAGCACTTAGCATGGCAAATGATAAGAAATGTTGGTAAATTAAAAGAACCAAATAAATATTGTTAGGTTTCTCATATAGCAGTTGATAACCCAAGAATAATTTGTGAGTTAATTAGAGAAAAGCTGAAATTCAAATTCAAATTAATAATTTTGTATTATAGTTGTTGCATTTATAGGGTAAGAAAGGTAAATAAAAGTTGGTAAAAGATGTTATAATTTTTTGTTTGTTATAGATAAGAAGTTGGTAATCAGAAAAAAAGTGGGTAACTACTAACTCAAATAAGAGTTGAGAATGCAAAGTTCGTTGGTGATTTATCAGAAAAAAGGTTGATTACACTTTAATCAATGTCAGTAATATCTAGAAAGAATTGATAAATTTAAATAGTTAGTAAGCAAGGGGAATAAAAGTTAGTAACTTAATAGAAAAGTTGGTAACTTTTAAAAAAAGCCTACTATATGTTAGTAAGTAACTGAAATGAGAATTGGTAAAACAAAATTAATTGTAATTTGATAGGAGAGAAATTGGGAAGTCACACTGATAAAGCTCACAGAATTCATATAAGAGTTAAAGAAAATTTAAAATGCTTGTAAAAATGACAAATAAAATTTGTTAAACAATAACAAAAGTTGATAAATTATGAAAAACCATATAAATGCTTGTGGTTAACTTGAATGAGAGTTAATAATCCAAAACTAATTGATAGTTAAAGTGGAAAAGGTTGGTGAGTCTTTCATATAAAGATTTGTAATTCATAGAGAGTCGATGGATTTAAGGCATTGATATAATAGACAAATAAAAGTTGGTAAAAGATAAGAAAAATTGATGATGTGTGAATTGTTTAAAATATGGTAATTTAAAAAAAGTGTTAGTAAGCAACCAATAAATTATCGAAAATCAAATGACAACGGTTCTTTTTATTTTTTTTATTTTTATTTTATTTTTACGCCTAGCAACTTTTTTGAAAATTGACCAACTCGAAAAAAAATGTTTTTGTTTTTCAGTAGAACCGTTGAATCAACCTTTATAATTACATATACCTAAGTTCAGGTAGACATTGTAATTGATTATTTTTCAGGTATTATTTTCACATTTTCCACCTATTGCATTAAGATAAGAAGTCTTAATCTTATTTTCCAAGTAATTTCTAGTATCACTTAAGCTCTTCAGGACATTGGAGCTTCGGAGCAATCGCTTACAAGAAACTGCTCACCTTGAGTTACTTGATAGCTTCCTATAAAAAGCCTTTGGTGAGATCTGCGGGCTTTTCTTCTTATACAATACTATACGTGGCTGAAAAATCAAATGATTCAGCATCTGTAATTAAGTTAATCATCACCTTCTAAATCAACTTGAACATTATCGAAAGGTATGCCTCATCGACGGAATTGTAATGGGCAGTGGAGCCGGAATCTCCATGTATGGGAGCTTTCGAGTCGTGACAGATAATACGGTAAATGATCTTTGTCTATGATTTTATTCGATATTTGAAAACTGAACTCAATGTTCATGAATGCAGATTGCGTATGATCTTTGTTCATTGCAATGTGTCTGCCCAGACATCTGATAAAAGTTCTCTTCTTACCACAGAACATTGATCTTTCGAAGATTGTTGCAGGTATTTGCAATGCCTGAAGCATCGATCGGACTTTTTCCGGATGTGGGTGCATCTCATTTCCTATCCAAACTTCCCGGTTATTTTGGTAATTTTCGACAGCCTTTTCTTATTCTTTTTGTCCTTCTCGATGACACGGAAAACATATGTTGTCCTTTGTGGGAATGGATTTAAAGTGGCAGAGAATTACGTTGAATCAAACTTTCCCCTTTGTCGTCTTTGTGTTTTTGCCTTATTGGCAATTTCTAATTGATCAGTCAGTGTGCGTATATTGTACCAAGTTTTTCAATTGTCCATTAATCAATCTACCTTATGTGTGGAGTGGATTTTACTATCATTTCGATTTTACGAGTGGCATTACGTCGAGCAGGTGAATATGTAGGGCTAACGGGAGCACGTCTGAATGGAGCAACGATGCTTGCGTGTGGCCTTGCAACTCATTTTGTCTTTTCAAAGGTAACTACTAGTTAGTAGAGATTCTAGAAGGAAAAATCAAGGCATAATAGATGTATTTATTAATCAACATGATTTTATTTACGCGGGTAACCCTCTATTTTCTCAATAGGATCTTCCCTCTTTAGAACATGCTCTGTCTTCGGTGGATTCATCAAATGCATCAGAAATTTTATCTGTCATCGACAAATTTGCTCAGAAAACCAATACGAAAGAGGAAGATTTCCACAAAAGGTTACTGATATTCCGTTCTAGCATTTCACTCTCTTCCTGTCAAATATAATCTCTTCACCAGAGCCAGTAAGAAAAATTCCAACCAGTCTTCATTGTTGGAATAGATTGAAGAGCATAAACAAATGCTTCTCAAGACAGACTGTGGAGGGCATATTGCATTCTCTTGTAAGCCTAAATTAGGGTGATTCTTCCTTTTTCTTTCTTCTATTTTATCTGCAAAGCAGCAATCGCAATAGCGGCATGCCTGAGTAATTATACGGTGCAGGAAAAGGAGTTGGTAGATAACTTGACAGAAAAATGGATCGCCGATGCAGTGAACAACATGAAGTCTGCTAGTCCGACCAGCCTAAAGATTTTTCTGAGATCGGTAATATGCAAGAAGAATGAGTATACTATCTGCGAAAATTTTACTAATTAACACTTCTAAACGATAGGGAAATTTAACAAATAGTTCCCGCTTTTCAAAATCTGCTCTTAAAGTGTGTGCGCAGATGGGATCTTGAGAGTAGAAAATATTCAGCAATTAGTGTGTAACATTACCGTATGCGTATGTTTATGTTTATTTCTTTAGTTGTAGAGTACTTGATACACATGATTGCATGCATGACATCGACTGTCATTAGTGTGCAACATTACGAGGAGCACTCCATTCGAACAACCAAAAGAGCTCGTTGATTTTGATTATTAGATAAGAGAAGGGCGTGGTCAGACGATTGAACGATGTCTCGCTCGTGAGTACACCATCCACAGCAACATTATCCGGAGGAAGATCACCAATGACTTCTACGAGGTACTCCAAGAAAGAGTAGTGAATACGATGAAATACAAACAACATGTGAAACTTCATTTATAAAATGATGTCACAAACTCTAAATGGACATTTCTCAATACGAAAGACATACTCAAGTACCTAATGAGAGTTTTAATTCATCACTTGACCTTTTCAGGCAACTTCATAAGAAGTTATTAAATGGACTATATACCATATAAATCAATATCATCTCAATCATTGATTATATAGGTCCAACTATGAGGCCTATATCATCGGCGGTGAAGATGACCTTCGTCTAAATGACCTACCGACCATATAATATTCATGTAACCACAGTAGTCGGCGAGCATTTCTGTCATTTTCCACACTTATTGTTCTCCTTCTCAATCTGTGTAATGCATTGTTGAATCCGTTTTGGTGCAGGGTTCAAGGGCAATGTTATTCGATAAAGACAAAAAGCCTAAGGTGCAAACATATGAGCTATTACCCTACTATTTGACTTGTCGAGGTGGATCTTGAAACTTTATTCAGTTAGAGCAACGACATTACCCTTTATTTGACATATAATATGGTCATAAAATCATGCTTTAGACACCATGCTTTAGATATCTGGTTTTTTTTAATGCCAAATCCTTTGGTTGATGCTTGGCTTTATGTGTCATTGGTAGTATGTTGACTAAACTAAGACGGTCCAAATCATTTGTTTCACTTAACTAATAGATTTGACATCCTATAATCATCCGTAAGTACTGAGCAAGTTAGAATTCTGTGAAATCATATGCTATAAATATATTATTAATCCGTTTCGTAATAACTTAACCTTTTAAGATAAATGATTCATTTAACAAATTGGATGCATCAATTAGCGTGGTTGAGTATGAGGCTGATTTTAGTTTGATGAAAACAGTGGGATCCGCGAAAGTTAGAGTTAGTCCGAGCAGAGACGGTGGATATGGTATTCAAAGCATTAGAGGATGATGATGATTGGAATTGTCTGCAGCTCCCCGCCCGGTCATTCGACTTGCTTGACCATACGAGATCGAAGCTTTGAAAGAACATATCTGTAGTTTTTCGTTATGAAGGCAGAGGGACCGTCATCTATGTATCTATCAATTTATATATTTATGCATGGGACCTATCTATTTTTGTTAGCGATATCAAAGGCATAAGGTCTCGACATATGTCTTTTTTGATATTTCCAAAAGTCAAAGGCACGTATTATCATCTTATACGTGATTGGTTAAACGGGTACAGTCAAAAACCTTTATTATTACCGTACCTCTTGTTCCATCATAGACACTGGCAAATTCTAAAGACAACTGTCCAAAAAGTTTTCATCCTATTATACGGCAATCATTTTAGGACTTTTGGATATATTCTACATGTCAAATTGAATAAATGAATTGTCACAATCTCTAATAAGAGGTTAGCTCAAGTAAAAGCAACAAATGAGAGAGCTCAAGATACTCCAAATCATGCTTTATTAATATCAATAAACTGAATATCCTCACATGAATCTTGACTGCATATTCTTCAAATTGTATATTTTATATTGCAATAGACTCAATTTTCGTCACTCTGCATTCGTCAACGTCATCTTTCATTTCAGATCCATGTCCCACAAGATAGACCCAAACGAAGTCATACTCATAACCCTTTTTGAACGCTTTGCAGAAAAGCTCAAGCCCCCCGATAAAGGGAAACGAAGCGAGTCACCACCCAGAGAATGGATAGTTCTCGTGTCTGATTCTACAGTCCTGAAGCTTGAGCTGAGCCCCGATGCTAAACCAACACTCGAGGTTTATCTGCTCTGTCTTGGAATTCAAGTATTTCGTACAATCTGGATTGTCGAGGGCCCCGTTGCAAGCTCCATAGCCGTAGCACAATCCTCGCGAGCTGTAGTAGCTATAACCTTTGCTCGCCGTGTTCCTACTTATGTCATTGAGAACCGAAACTACGTCGGTTCCAAATGCGTCATCCGGTCCGAAATGTCCTCCATTGCAGATCTTGTCCACTACACTCGTGCTCGGATCACCTACCGCACGACAGATGAAGTTTAGCCCGATGACAGATATAACAAAGATTTTAGCCGAAATAGCCATGTAATATGTCGTTCTTTCTCCTGTTCTTCTTTAGCATGCTGCTCTCTAAAGCTGAGTTTCGCAGGCTACTTAAAAGGCCTTGATGGAACTCTCCATTGCCGATCCTCACACGATTTAGAGTAAATTTCAATTAGTATGGCCGGCCTTCATAATAGTTGAATGGGTTAATATCCTGAAAAACCCCAAACTGGTACATCTGTGATAAATTTACCCTAAACTATTTTTTTGACCATCAAAAACCCCAAACTGGTATACCTTTGACAAATTTACCGAAAACTAGTACACTTGCGACAAATTTACCCTCTGTTAGTTTTGTTAAATTTTACAGTCAAATTATTAAGTTAAATAACACGTGATAGTTGACTGGTATACCAATTTGGGATTTTATGCTCCGTTTGTCACAGTTTACAATTTTTGTGATTTTTTTGTGGTATTAATCCAATTTAGCGAAGGGTATATTTGTCACAAATTTACCAATTTGAGATTTTTTACGGTCGAATAAATTAGTTTATAGTAAATTTGTCGTAAATGTACCGGTTTAAGGTTTTTTATGGTCAGTCGGGGTAAATTTATTACAAGTATACCCGTTTGGGGCTTTTCATGGTAAAAAAAAATAGTTTGGGGTAAATTTATCACATGTGTATCGATTTGGGGTTTTTCAGGATATTTACCCTAGTTAAATTCATCATCGTGTTTTGTTATCCAAATCTTTTCTTGCACCGATCGATCTTTCAGAATCTTGTACTCAAAGTTACTTCGAATAGGGAACTTGCTCACAACGTGCGCTGAATCTTTGTCTCCACATGTCCTGATCGTATATAAGAAGGGGATTTTTCCACAGCCTATGTTTGCTTTGACACAGCCTTTTTAGCATAGAGACAGGAAAAATCCTTAAGCAAAAGACAGATTATCAGCCTGTCGAGCTATCAGACCGCTGGCGCTTCTCTCCTTCAGAGATTTAAAAGAAAAAAGTCATGTCTGGAGTCACCGATGTCATTGGTGATCGGAGATCTTCGTGCTTCACGCTCCAAGATTTTGAAATGAGAATATTTAGATAAGTCTTAAAACTTGTCATTAGGATTTTAAAACTTTTACTCATACGTTTATGTTTTTTTTTTTTTTTTTGTTGACCGTGTACATTTGAGTTTAAAATTCATAATTTCGATGATCCTTTTATGAACTCTGCCATTTTTGAGTTGGCGGAAAATGTCATTCGTTCATTAAATTAGGCTGCGTTTGGCAACTTGCCAAATAGTAATAATTTTTTTTTTGTTTTCAGTAGTAGATTTGGAACATAAATTCGTTTCATAAAATTTTTTATTCCCAGGAATAAATTTCTATTTTTTTGTTCCCAAAATAAAATTTGGAATAGAATCGAAAAGTAAAAAAAAAATTGATTATTTATTTTCGGGAACAATTTCAGAATCAAGCTTACCCATTTTTTTCTATTTTCTCTTCTTTCTTCTTCCCTCTCTCTTCTTCTTCAATTGTCGCCACTGCTGCCGCCACCGTCCCCCACCGCTGATCGCCGATGGCCAGTCCTGCGAACTCGCCAGGCTAGGGGGAGGTCCGACGAGGTCGCCGGAGGCCCGCTTGGCCACCGGTGAGGCTCGGCCTCACTAGATTTGGCAAGGCCAAGCCTCGCCGGTGGCTGGGCGCGCCTCCCCCGGCCACCAGTGTGGCTTGACCTGGTCGAGGCCACCACAAGGTTGAGCCATGTTGGCGGCCCCGGGCAAGCTCGGCCTCGCCAAATCTGGGCCGAGTCGAGCCTCGCCCAGCTACCGGCGAGGCTTGGCCGACGAGGTGCAACCTCGTCGAGGGTTGGCAACACTCCGGCGAGGTCGCGGCCCTCGTTTGGCCGGTTGCCGGTCATTCCAAAGACAGCAATCGACAACCCTTGAAGAAGAAGAAGAGAAAGAAAAAAAAAAAAAGAAATAAGTAATAAAATTATTTAAAAATTAAAAGAAAATAATTAGGATTAGAAATTTTTAGAACAGTACCAAACGCAATTCTATTCCGAGAATAAAAATTTTGGATAGTTACCAAAATGGTTAAAATGCTAAAAAAATGATCTCGAAAATAGAATAAAAAAGAATCATTTTTTATTAGAAATTGTTCCCGAGAGAAGAATGGTTACCAAACTCATGCTTAATTTTTCAATCTATGCATGGAATAGCCATCATTTTTTCAGTTTTCGGACACAAATTGACATTGTTTTGTGACGCTGCCAAAAAGAACCTAAGAATAAACAAAATTTAAAAACTAAAAATGCAAATATTGTCTCAAATTTTAAAACCAACCAAAAGTAAGGGAAAAAAAAGGATGGTGGAGAGAGATATGGCTGAAGGATTGGCTGAGGGGTGGGGCGTCGTAGGGTGCGGCGGCTAGCTAAATAGGGTCGACGATGCTCGCTTGAACACTGGCAAGAGCTGCCCTCGCCATGGGTAGGCGAACTGGCAATCGTGAAAAAGGAAGTATCAACACTCTCTAGTAGCTTTCGTATTGTGTCAAACACTTTAACCCATGTTCGACACTCTCCAATAGGTTTTAACACTTTTCGACACTTGGTCAACACGTGTCAAAAATTCGACACTTGGTCATCTCTCCCGACACTCTCCAACATAGAGTCGGGAATTTCAATATGTGAGTTCAAAATTTCGACACGTGATTCCAACACGCACGGAGTTAATTTTAAAAATTTTCAATAAAAAATAGCTCAAAATGTAAATTTGTAAAAAAACAAAAAATAATATAAATAATAAATGGAAAAGAAGAAAAATCTAATCTTCTCTTCTTTCCTAACTCTCACTTTCTATAACACAATATTCACCCGCAAGTTTGTTTTTTTCTCTTCTCTTCCAATACGCTTTGTCATGCGAGTCTAGAATCTAGATTGTTTATTTTTTTCTTCAAGTTTTATGGATGGTTGGATTAGAGTTGAATTTGTCTTGAAATAATGAATTATATTAACAAATAAATTGTTAATATTTTTAGTATAATTCATTCTAGACTATTTTATTATTATTAATTTATTTATGAATTTAAATCAAATTAATTTGATTAAAATAATCATAAAAATAATAATCTATCTTGTATATATAAAAATATACTATTAATATATAACGTGTATCAATGTGTTGAAATTCTCTATATTTTGATAAATAACGTATCGGCGTGTTGTATCGCGAGTTGGTGTTGATGCTACTTAGATCGTGAGGGGCTACCGACCCTTATCTAGTGAGGGCTATCCTGGCACCATCATCGCACCAGTAAGGGTGCTTGCTTTAGTCAAGCTTCAGCGAGGGTGGACCATTCCCCAACGAGGCTGCTGGTAAAGGTGGTGCTGGCACGACTTTTTTTTTTTTTTTTTTTTTTTCCTTTTTAACTACCAGTTTGATTACTTATAGGTTCATTTTTTTTTTTTTAATTTTGATACTTGATTCGTTTAAATCTATAAACTATTTTTCTTAAAAGTTTTTAGTTCAATTTTAATTTAATATTTAAAAAATTCTTATGGATATGACATCCATTGTCATTTTTCCATGTTGAGGTACCTCCGCCATGACTTTAACGGACTCCTGAGATTCAAAAAATAATGAAAAAGTCACATGATACTTTCCATCCATAGAGTTAGCTAAAGACTAAAGTGCATTGAAGTTGCAAATTTTAGAACCCATATGCAGAGAGTAGAAGTTTTAGGACTTAAGTGTGTGGACATGTTAGAGAAAGATACGATTTTATCCTTGACCTTGATCTTAATTGATTTAATCAAAGATACTTGGAAAAAGTAGAAAATTGTAATCGTATTGTGATTCTGTTTATTCTCTCCGTTATTCTTATATTTTGTATTACAAATTTATACATGTACAAGGATGGAAAAAAGAAGAAGAAGATTTGCCCTAAAATTATGTCTTCATCATTCTCGTTCTTTCACTTCCTTTCTTCTTCCTTCCAGTTCTTAGTTTATGTTTTCATATGGTATCAGAGCAGAGTCAAATCAAGGACTCTAAAATAGACCCAAACTAGATCTGATCAAATAGACCGGACCAGACCTAACTACAAGGGTTTCATTGTTGTTACCTCTGCCACCGCGCTATTTCGATTACCATGCCGTTGCTGCTCCGTTACCGACTAGATTCACCCGACTTACTTATGAGTCGCATCGCTATTGTGAGATTTCTTGTGCCACAATTTGACCAATGCCAATCTAAGGGAAGGCAGTTTGGCGTCTCTCCGATCCTTGCATTGATACCATGTTAGATTAACGCTGCTCTAACCTATCATAGGCAGCAACATCTCTGCCCAATGTGTCGCGGCCTAGATTGGCGTTGCTTTGTGTACTGTCGTTTGGATTGCTGCCAACTCATCTGCAAGCTACCCATTCACCAGCGCCGACAATAGTAACTTGATTCCATTGGAGAACCACCTAGGACTCCAAAGCTATGTCAGGCTAAGGTGATGCGGTGCCTCATTAGAGGCGGGGAGAGACATCCAATCTTGCGACTACTATTTTGGAGGATTTGACGAATCGGATGAAGGACATTTTGAGCCAAAACCAAATTCAGAATCAGACACTGCTGAATGAGTCATTTACTCCATATATTTCAATAAAGTTGGATGGGACTAATTATGGTTTATGGTCCCAGGTCATGGAGATGTACATCTTCGGGAAAGAGAAATTGGGGTACATCAATCCTTGGGGAAAAGTATAAAAAAAGTCATAAATCTATTGCATTGGTACCAATTCAGTCCTAAACTTTTCAATTGGACCAATTTAATCATAGACATTTTAATATTGGTACCAATTCAGTCCATCCGGTCAATTTTGGCCTGCTGGCGCTGACGTGGACGTCGGCCGGTGGCCAAATGCTGACGTGACAATTTTTATGATTTTTTTAATGATTTTTTTGAATTTTTTTATTAATTTTTTTCTTTTTCCTTTTCTTTTCCGGCGGTGATCGACGAGCCTCCAATGAGGCTCACCGGCCACTCGGCGAGGGCCACGAAGCCCTCACCTGCCGCTGGCGAGGGTCGGGCGAGGGTAGCGACCGGAGGTGCTCCCACCGGGCGTGGCAGTGCTGGAGACGAGTGACGGGGGAAGACGGCATTCGACGACACGAGGCTCAGCGATGGCGATAGCGGCAACGCGGGACGAAACGGCAGTAGCGACCAGCATTGAGCCAGCGAACTTCGAGGCGGCCGGGCTTGTGGTTGGTTAACGAGGCGGCGGGCGACACCACGGTGGTTGTCGGGCGGCAAGCTTAGCTCGGCAAGAGTCGCAGCTGGTCGACGAGGCTATGATCAGTGGTGTTGCGGCAGCAACAGGCGATAGCAGTTCGGCTTGGGGACGGCATCGGGCGGTAGCGACACGGCGGAGGTCCTATAAAGGTGCGGATTTTTCCGCGATTCGCCCAGATCTCACCCTCCTTTTACAGATTCGACCCTCTAGCACCCAGATTTGACCTTCGAGACCTCCTCTCCTTCTCCGGATTCGACCCTCTTCGGCCTCGACTTCTCCCGCTTCGGTGACCTCCGTTCGGATCACATCACCCGCCGCCTTCGCCCGCGGCAAGGCCAGGGCAAGGCTGGCCTCGCCCAAATCTGGGCTAAGCCGCCTCGCCCACGGCCCTGGGCGAGGGCCACGACCCTCGCTGGCGGCTGGTGAGGACTTTGCGGCCCTCGCCTCCGCCTTAGCGATGGTCGCCTTGGCCTCGCCAGCCGCGGCCTCTCCAGTGGCTTAAGGAGAAGTTGTGCGAGGGCCGCGACCCTCGCCTGACCCTCGTCGGCGGCAGGCGAGGGCTTCGTGGCCCTTGCCTAGTGGCCGGCGAGCCTCACCGGAGGCTGGCTGGCCACTGTCGGAAAAGAAAAGGAAAAAGAAAAAAATTAATAAAGAATTTGAAAAAATCACAAAAAAATCATAAAAATTGCCACGTCAGCGCTAGCCAGCCAAAATTGGGCGGATGGACTGAATTGGTACCGATATTAAAAGGTTTAGGACTAAATTGGTCCAATGAAAAGTTTAGGACTGAATTGGTACCAATGCAATATGTTTAGGACTTTTTTGGTACTTTTCCCTCAATCCTCGGCCTAAAACTACCGATCCTGAATATTGCAAATGAAAAACAACAGACTCCACAGTAAAGGGATGGTTGATAAACTTGATGGAACCCGTCTTGATTGGGAATTTTATCCGATTCCCAACCGCAAAGGAAGTTTGGGATTTGGTCGCTACCACCTTTTTTGATGGAATTGATGCATCCCAGGTTTATGATCTAAAACGGCGTGTGACTAGGATGAGACAATCTGGAGGAACTATTGAGACCTATTATAACGATCTTCATTTGTGGAGAGAGATTGACTTTCACTACTCAAATCCAATGGTTTGCCCTATTGATATCAAGCAATATAATTCAGTTATTCAGGAAGATTGGGTATACATCTTCCTTGACGGGTTGGATGATCTCTTGGAAAGTCTGAGTAGACGTGCTTCAGATGTAGCCTTTTCCCACAGTTGAGCAGGCCTATGCTCATGTTCAATGGAAGGACATAAAACAGAGTGTGATGCTAGCACACAGAGATACCACACACCCATCTGCAACTATGGTGTCTCGAGGAGGCAAAATAGGACCAGAGATCTTTGATCAAACTCCGGAAATGCCGGCTTTACAAATGACAAAGCCGGGTGATTTGACTGGAGGAGGTCGATGGGGTGAAGCATTGCGAAGCAAATCTTCCTCAGCAAGTTGGTGACTGCTCCAATTATGGGAGTGCGAAGCATAACTGGGAGATGTGTTTCAAATTATTTGGGTATCCCAATTGGTGAAAGGAGCGGAAGGCATGCAAACAAGCAAAGAGTGTAGTGAATGATGGAAAATGGAAGGCGTCACTTCTAACCGAAGAGGTTCAGCTATCACTGATGCCGCAGGTAGAACCGAATAGTAAGTCAGCCACTAGAGGTGAAGGTAATTATGGTCATGCTTTTATTAATAACTCTCAGGATACATGTAGTCAATGGATTATTGATTCAGGTGCTACATATCATATGACCTTCACAACAGTTGATTTTGTTAGTCTTACCAAACCAAGGCTGCTAAATATTTCAAATGCTAATGGGATTGTATATCTAGTGATGGGGAGCTAGAACTATTGCGATTTCCCTTTCTATATCTTTATTGAATACTTTATTTGTGCCATCTCTATCCACAAAATTAATATCAGTATGGTAGGTGGCTAAAGATCTGAATTGTGTTATTAGTATCCACAATTTTGTCTTTTTTAGGATATCTTCACGAAGGAGATAATTGGGCATGGTACTAAGAGGGGGGCTCTTTTACTTGGATGACTTCAGTTTTGGGAGGGTGCACCAGGTGCGAGGGCTTATCTAGTAGCAAGGAGAAGCAGATTTGGCTATGGCATCGCCAATTGTGGCATCCTTCATTTGGCTATATGAGACATTTACTTCCTGCATTATTTTCCATTTTACCAGATTTAGTTTTTCAATGTTAGACTTGTAGTTTAGCTAAAAGCCATCGTGTGCCATTTTCTAATTGCATTTTCCTATCTCCATTATGATGTTTGTAGGCCTTCTCCTATTATTACAGTTTCGGGAAATCATTGATTTGTTATATTTGTGGATGATTGCACCAAATGACTTGGCTTTATTTTTTGAAACATAAGGATGGGGTGGCTAATGTTTTTCGAGTGTTTCATAAAATGGTGCAAATACACTTTGGTGGGAAGTTACAAATTTTGAGAAGTGATAATGGTGGAGAATACATTAACGCGCAACTTAAAGAATATTTTCAGAAACATGGCCTACTGCATGAAACATTATGCTCTCAGACACCACAGCATAATGGATTAGCGGGGCGGAAGAATGGACACATTTTAGAGATGGCTAAAATGTTTGAAATATTACCAAACAAATCCTTAGTCAATAAAACTTCTAACAACATTCCAGAGATTCCAATCCGAAAGCAGAGGAAACCATCTCCACCGAAATGAGGATGCTTCAACCGAAAGAAAATCGTGGGCTCCAAGACTCACGGTCCAATGCGGAACAAGCCCGGCCCACCTATCCCCTCCACGTCATCGTCGTCGTCTTCGTCATGCTGGAAAAGCCCTCAGCTGCTTCTCTTTCTCTTGCAGAACTTCGAAGTCCGAAGAACAAGAACTCGCTCCACCCTCAAAATCCACTCTGCCCAGCAGCTGCGAACCTCGAGCGGCCAAACCAAGACCGACCCAAGAAAGAATGGGGAGCAGACTGGGGCGACGGGTCGTCCACTTCGCGAACCTGCCCGTCAAGCTCCTGATGCCGACCTCCTTCACCAACGTCACGGAGATCGCCCTCAAGACCGTGCCGTCGGCATCCAAGATCGAGATCAAGCGCGTGCTGGAGTCCCTCTACGGCTTCGAGGTCGACAAGGTGCGGACGCTCAACATGGAGGGCAAGAAGAAGAAGCGGGGCGGGCTGCTGGTCGCGAAGCCCGACTACAAGAAGGCCTACGTCACGCTCCGGAGCCCGCTCTCGGTCTCCCCGGACCTGTTCCCGATCCGGGTCGTCGAGGAGGACAGGCGGAGCGCCAACAAGAAGGGCGGGTCGAGCATGGTCGAGGAAGGGGAGAGGAGGAGGCATTGGCTGGAGGGGGAGGATGGGGAGAGGAGGAAGCGGGAGAAGGAGTTTGGTGAGAGGGTCAGAGGAGGGAGTGGTGCCAAGTTCCCTTGGAGTTTCATGAAGTCTGGTAGGTAGAATTTTTTTTTTGGGGTTGGGGATTTTTTGGGAGTTTTTCTGGTGTTGTGGTTAGTAGTGTAATCATCAGCTTACAACATGACTTGGTGGCATTTGGTACTTCTCATTAATAACATGTTCTGCCATTCAATGGTATGTTTTGAATCATTGTTGCCAACTCTTCTTTCTCCCGGTGAGTGTGAATCCATATGTAGTAGTCCTGGAGTAACCACGGGCAAAGTCCGAGATTTAGTCGTGGAAAGTCGATGAATATCTTTGGCTTCGGATATTGCTGGTAGAATATATTATAAATAGTTATGTGGAATTATTCTTGCGGTGTCTACATTTTGCGATGTAAACTCTGGGATGGCATTGGAGAGCGGATAAGATGGTAAGATGGTTGAATTCATGTTTTGTTGGCTCTTGCCATGATTCTTTGTTGTCCGATTGTATGTGAAGCTTGTTGGAAAGCCTATAGATGAAAGTTGTTTCTCTGCATTGGGAATGTTTAGCGTCAAAAGGGCCTCTCTTATTTTCTCATAGCAATTTAGCATGTTATGCGGCTGAGATGTTACTTGATTTTGCTTTCTTCTCCCTACGTGTGGAACCTGATGGATTTAGGAGAAACACTGGTTCTCTCTGGATGGTTTTGGCTGGTCACTGCAGTTTAGCACTGGCTATTTTGTCTTGATGAAGTGTGGAGGATGGTTTAGGCTTCATCCAACCTCCTCCTCCTCCTCCCCCCCCCCCTCCTCTCTTCTCTCTCCCAAAACAAAACAAAAAAGAAGAAGAAGACATTAGATATCTATCGTCTTAGGGGTTTCATTGTTTATTGGTTATTTATTTATTTATTTATTTTTGGGGGGGGGGGGGGGGGAGGGGAGGTGGGGTTATGTATATACAGTTTCGATGTTTCTAGTTAGATTAGGATGGTTGGTTTTGATTATTGCAGTTAGGATCTCGGCACTTTCTTTGACTGTGCTGGCAAGGTCATGCAAAAAACACCATCCGAACAGCGACCCTTTAATATGTTCAGATAACTTGACAGGCCATTTTTTGTTGATCTGATCTTCCCTGGTATATAGCTAACTAGATCTAATTGTCTTCTTGTCACTTAGTTGTACATCTTTTGTCATATCTAGGATTATTGCATCTTGGATTTTACTCTTGTTGTTTATCACATAAGTTATTAATATTCATCATGCTTCCATCTCTGTTCTGCTTTGTTCATTCCTTGCGGTTAGCACAGATCAAGTGTCACTTCATCTGTACATTGCAAACTTAGAAGTAGCTCAAGATAAAAATGAAATGTGGTCAAGAGACTTTTACTTCTCAACCCACACTTGGCTAAACTGCATTTGAATTGAATCCAACCTTGTTTTGATTTGTGGTCAGTGTGTAGAATTTAATATGTTTTCTTTTGGTGTTAGGATTTAACTGTCTGCATGCCTGTTGGGATAAAGTTTTAAGGGAATTTTACTATGGAAGATTATGGATGGGGCTTTACAAAGGATGTGTCAGGTCTGTTGAGAAGTGATTATGGATTAAAAGATAAACATGTCTTAATCTAATTGGTTTAGCATAAATTCAAATTTTGTGCTAAGAGAGTACTTAGAAACCTCCCTGTGCCTTCCAAAGAACAGTAAATAGGTAAGTTGCATCATGTAATGATGGATTTTCCTTTTCAGAAGCAGAGAAGTGCTTTTTCTGCCAATAAATTGCCCTCTTCAGAAGTGAAATTTAAAAAAAAAAAAAAAAAAAGTTGCTGGGTGATGCTTGGCTTGTTTTTCAATCTGTTTCCCTGTATCTACTGAGACAAAACCTGCTTGAATTGCATATAAAATGCTATTTTTTTCACCAGAACTGTTGTTGCCCCTCTTGAGAGAGAATCTTTTGATCTCATCAAGACAATTTCAGCTACCCAAGGTCTGAAAGGTTTTTGGAAAGGAAATTTTGTCAATAAACTTCATATGGCTCCATTTAAGGCCATTAACTTCTATGCCGGCCATCAACTTCTGTGCCTATGACACATACAGAAATAAATTGCTGAAGTTGTCTTGGAAATGAGGAAGCTACGAACTTTGAGAGGTTTGTCGCTGGTGCCGCGGCTGGGATTACTGCTGCTTTGCTGTGCCTGCCAATGGACACAGTGTATGCAATCTAGTCTTGTTCTCTCTTTTCATGCCTCATAAGGAGCTTTACCTCTGTGCTGTACATTGTAAGATAACCCATGTTTTGTTGTAGAGCTGAATCACTAGCTGCATAACTGCAAATTGAAGTATGTTTAAAACAGGATAACTGCATAGACTGAACAAGTCAGCAGAACGTGTACAGCAATGAAACTGTAGCTAAAATGCTATTGTAGTGATTTGATTGTTTAGCTTCTAAAAGCAAATTAAGAGCCTTAAAAGGACATGATCTGTACTTAAATCACGGTCCAAATTGTTCGGACTCCACATAAATCAAGATTGCAAATATAACATTCGTTATATGTAGTAATTGTTGCGTTAATTGTCACACACTACAGAATTGAAACCTTGCATGTTCGTTTGGTGTGCTGCTTATGCATCAAATTGGTTCACATCATCCCTGGATAGTATACCAAAAAGTGATATTTTCATGTTTTTCCTGTCAGATAAGGACAAAGATGGTGGCACCAGGAGGGGAGGCCTTGGGTGGCATAATTGGCACTTTTGGACACATGGTGCAAACTGAAGGATTCTTCTCTCTCTACAAGAGTCTGATGCCTGCAATCGTAGCCATGGCGCCTTCAGGCGCTGTTTTCTACGGTGTTTACGATATACTGAAATCAGCTAATCTGCATACACCTGAGGGGAGGAAGAGACTCAAACATATGAAGCAAGAAGGCCAGAAAAATTGAATGCCATGGAACAACTGGAACTTGGTCCCATTAGGACCTTGCTCTATGGAGCAATCGCTGGTGCATGTTCTGAAGCAGCTACTTACCCATTTGAAGTAGTGCGGAGACAACTTCAAATGCAATTACGGACAACAAGATTAAGTCCACTTGCAAGTTGCGTCAAGATCGTTGAGCAAGGTGGTGTTCCTGCCCTTTATGCTGGTTTAATTCCCAGTACTGGAGGTATGAATCTGATCTTAATACATCAAATTCTTTGACTATGTGCTTGTGCGGAAATTCCTTATGCATATTACATTTAAATATAACCAAAAACGACGAAAAAATGAATAGGAAAAAGAAAGCAGAGAAAGTGTGGTTTGCAATAGGCATTGAACCGCTCCATTTGTCTGTCATCTGTTGAAGTTATATTAGATAATGTGGATTGTGAGAGCTCAGAGTGACGTTCATCTCCATTGCCTTTAAAGAAGCATATGAGTCTGACATCAGCAATTTCTTTGCCACTTATGAACTCTGTGGCTGTTTGAGGTTCGTGCTTTATCTTAGACCAGTATTTTAGTCTTTACCAGCAATGAAAGAACACAATTGCATTATAATGCCATCTTTCTGCATAGCTGTCGTTAACATTATGTCAATATGTCAATTAGATTTGAACTTTTTTTGTGGAAATTAGTGGTCCTTCTATCACCCTTGTCCGACTTTGATCCTCGTATTTTATTTCATGACAAATATGATCCTAAACTAATCTCCAGTCACAATTTTGGGACACATTCCATATTTTCTGTCTGAAAATCATCAGAAAATGCTGTATAAGTACCAGAGATGCACACGTGACACTGATGTGGAATAAAAAAAAATTTAGTGTAGAGGAAATTACAATAACGGTCCATGTACTATTGCCTCCGTTCAATTTTTGGTCCATGTATCTTTATTTTATTTTATTTTATTTTCACTTAGCTTGTTGATCTTCGATCCTGCTTTTTTTTTTTGGGACGCTGATTAAATGCTAAAGACTGACGGTTGGGTCAAACATGTTGTAACTAGTACAAACTGGAAACCTCATAGCAGTTTTCCACGAATGGTCAATACTTGAGTATTGCTTTTGAGGAATTTGGCCCATGAGGATCGGATGAGATAATTACAACCCTAGGGTAAGGTCATTTTTTCTTACAGTTTTATCCACCTTGACACCAAATTGGTTCTTTGACAATTAAACCAACAAGTTTTATTTGTGTTCATTGAAATAAAATTTACCTTGGTATAAGCTAAAAAATTACTTTAGGAACCAACTATGTCATTTAATAAAGTACGAGGACCAAAATGGAAAGTGGACTGTCTTTGCAATTTCTCCTCCAACTTTTTTTTGTCATATTTTTTTTTTTTTATTTCATGCTGGTGTTGCGTGTTCATGTCCGACGCTTGGTTAGCATTTTCCATTGCAATAATACAGTGACTGTTTTGGTAATTTCCCTAGTTTCAAGAAAATGTTGACCTGGTATGCTGATGGTCAGTTTGTTAATGTGTTTTTATTTTGGGCATTCTTCGCAATTTTCAGGTTTTGCCTTCAGCTCCTATAAGTTACTTAGTATATAAGTTCATGAAGATAGTTCTCAAAGAGGAGTCAACATAAAGAGCTCATGAGGTTATCATTGAGGATATACCCGGGAAAGTCTTGAGGATAACATTTAGACTTGTTTCATTTAAAGGTGCTTTCTGATGTTTCAGAAAGGAAACTCTTTCTTCTTTTGCACTGTCAAAATTCGTCGAAATTTCTATGATTGTCCTCAATTTCTTCCGTTTTTGAATGGTAAAATGCTTGCGATGAACTTGAAGCGAATAGAGGAAAATGTTTATATCATGCTTACTTACCTTAATTTCTTAAATAAACAAAAGAAAAAAGAAGCAAAGCATGTAGAGCCTTTTGCTAGAGCAATGTACAATTGCAGGGTAGAATAAATAAAGAAAATGATAAGCAAGAGTGCAGAGTGCGAGCTTGAGATTGACAAGCTCGAGGTTCGCTTGGCAACGGCTGACGACTAGCCAAGAAAGAAGAAGATGGGAAACAAAGAAAAAAAAAAGAAAAAAAGAAAAAGAAAAAAGAAAATAAAGAGAAAAGAAAAAGGAAATTAAAAATAATTCGAATTAAAAAAGAAAATGAAAATGAAAAAAATAATTCGAACAAAAAAAGAAAAGAAGAAAAAGAAATGGGAGGAGGAAGTAATGATTTGTAGAGGTGTGAGATAAGAGAGATCAAGTGAGGAAAATGTTTTTCACTTTTCAAAAGTGGAAAACATTTTTCCTTTTTTATAAGAATTTTTTCCTTTTATGGAAAACATTTTCCCCAAGGAATTCATTTTCCGTGAAATGAACGCCAAAAAATCCGGAAAACATTTTCCCGGAAATTATTTTCCGTGAAACGAACGAGCCTAAAACTATGGTGAAAAATTAGTTTGATAAAAAAATCAAAATTTTGCGGATTGACAATGGAGGAGAATTCTCTTCAGTGAAATTTGATTAATTTTATGCGACCGGTGACATTGCAAGGTAGAAGACAACACCCTATTCACCTCTATAAAATGGGGGTGGCAAAGACACTTAATCGGTCTTTCATGGAGAAGGCAAGGAGTATGCTAAGTAGTGTAGAAGCAGTGGATAGAAGCAGTGGCTACCACGTGCTACTTGAAGAAAAAGTCTCCCCACATTAGCCTTGAAGGATCATACATCATTTAAGGCACTGTTTGAGGAGAAGCCAAACATATCCTATGTTAAAGTATTTGGCTGTGAAACGTATGTACATGTGCCAAAGAAAAAGAGGAGCAAGCTTGAGAACAAGTTAGAGAAGTGCATTTTCATTAGGTAAAAGGATGGTGTCAAAAGGTATAAGTTGTGGAATCTTGATACTGAAATTATTATCTACAACAAAATTGTGGTGTTTGAGGAATCTACTGATAAATCAGACTATTGAACAAGCTCTAAAAAAATCACAGACGGTTGAGTTAGATGTTGGTTTGAAGAAAGAGAAAGATGTTCCACAAGCTGGATGAGGAAATTTATATTTTAAAGTTGATGAGCTTGACAGAGTGGATGATATAGTAGATTTTGAAACTAAGTTTGAAGTTGAAGCAACACCTGAACCAATCTTAAGAAGGTTTATATGGCTGAAAAGATCACTTGAGAGGTACACCCTGTAAACTAGTAATGAGGATTGTTTTCTAACTATTACAGCTAATGATCCGAGAACTATCAAGGAAGCAAGGAGCGCGGAGTATGCCAAACAGTGGGAGAAAGTAATGAAAGATGAGATTGACTCATTGGATAAAAAAAAACTTGAAGTCTAGTAAAACTAATTGCAAATCGAAAGGCAATTGAATGCAAGCGAGTGCTCAAGAAAAAGATTTTTGCAGATGGAGAGATAGGAAGATACAAAGCTCATTTGGTTGCAAATGAATACTCGTAGATAAAGGAAGTCAGTTATGGTGAGATTTTTACTCTCATTGTTAAATTGAATTCCGTAAGACTTGTCTTATTTGTAGTAGCTGCATACAATATGGAGGTAGAGCAGCTTGATGTGAAAACAACATTATTCCATGGTGACTTGGAGGAGGATATTTATATAAGCAACCAGAGGGGTTTGTGGTCAAAGGGAAAGAAGATTTTGTTTGCAAATTGAATAAGTATTTGTATGGCCTGAAACAATCTCCAAGAATGTGTTACTAGAAGTTCGACTCATATTTGTTTTGAAGCTTGATTTTGTTCTTTGTGATGTTAATCATTGTTTCTATGTGAAAATGTTAGAGGATGATTTGTTATCTTAACCTTATATGTTGATGATATGCTACTAGTAGGAAATATTTTGAGAATGATTAGCACTGTGAAAGGATTGTTAACAAAACAATTTGAGATGAAAGATCTAGACCCAACAAACTTCATCTTAGGTATGCTGATAAAAAGGGAGCGTGAGAATAAGAAGTTGCGGCTAAGTCAGAAAAATATGTTAAAAGCGTGCTGAAAAAGTTCAACATGGCAGGCTGTAAACCAAGTAAAAACCCCCAAGTTATTAGTGCTCCAATATTCAGAGACTAAATAGCAAGCTGAAGAGATGGCAACAATCCCATATACAAGCACGGTTGGGAGCTTGACGTATGCCACGGTGTATACTTGTCCAAATATTGCCCAGGTAGTGAAAGTATTGAGTAGATATATGTCCAATCTAGGGAAAAGTATTGGATGGCAGTAAAGCGAGTACTTTGTTTTTTTCATGGTACATCCAACTTTGAGTTATGTTATGAAGGCATGAAAAGTTCAAAGGGATAGCAAGCACTATAACTAAAGTGCTTTGTGGATGCTAATTAGGAAGGTGACATTGATAGCATGAGATCAACCAACAGGTATGTTGTTTCCTTATTCGGCAAAGTTGTGAGTTGAATGAGTAATATAGAGAACATAGTTGCTTTATTTATTATTGAGGCAGAGGACATGGCTCTCACTCATATTGCTAAGGAAATGATCTGGCTGCGTAGATTGTGTAAATAGCTTGGTTTTACACAAGGAGTAAAGATTGCGTGTGATAGCGAAAGTACTATATTCTTGGCTAATAATCTTGGATTTCATGTAAGAACAAAGTACATCAGCACACGATATCACTTCATTCGAAACAAACTAGAACGAAATATTATAGTGTTGGTGCAATGACCCGGGCCCCACTGTATAATATTGTCCGCTTTAGACACTAAGTTCTCACGGTTTTAAAACACGTTACACAGATTAAAGGGACCCAAGCCTTTATAAACTAGCCCAGGACTCCCCCCTAAGCGATGTGAGACGGGAGACATGCCTTTAACCTCACCCGCATACTACCAAGGCGATCTCAGTCCATCCCTCCGTACTGCCCCGGGTCTGGGTTGTCACATTCTCCCCCCCTTAAGGCACAGGGTCCTCGCTGTGGCCCCCACACGCGGTCGGGAGGGCCCCACTGTATAATATTGTCCGCTTTGGACACTGAGTCCTCACGGCTTTAAAACGCGTTATACAGATTAAAGGAACCCAAGCCTTTATAAACTAGCCCAGGACTCCCCCTCAAGCGATGTGGGACGGGAAACATGCCCTTAGCCTCACTCGCGTACTGCCAAGGCGATCTCAGTCTATCCCTCCGTACTGCCCCGGGTCTGGGTCGTCACAGTTGGAGAAAGTTAACATAGGTGAATAATGCAGATTTTTTTTACCAGGGCAGTAAGTGTAGAAAAATTTGAATGGTGTACAATTGTTCACAAAGTGGGAGAATGTTGGGGTGTGGTTTGTAGTCCATATCAACGGAAAGGCACGGGAATGGGGGGCTGCCCTAACGGGGTCATAAGGGGCAATGCCCATGTGACGATGAAGGGCCTTTATAATTTGAACCCATTTCTTATTGGTATTTTGGGTTTACACCCATGAATAACTACTATGTTGCCTTTGTATAATCTCTTTTGCTTGTAATTGAGGGTGATGTAATAGAAAGATGCGATGTGCTAATTATAATGGATTCCTTTGCTGGACATAACTCTAGGTTAAGGTAGAATCAAGATAAAAACCTTTGTCTTGATTTTTTTTTTTTTTGCTTATATTTTCTATTTCTTTATTATTGTGCGTTGAATCCTAACAGGATGCACACCTTCAAATCACAACCCTGAACTACCCTGCTTCAAGCATTTCTCTTTCTCTCTCCGTTTGGAAGGCATACACACATCTCTGGCAACCTTTAATTCAAAAAATTGGTTTAAACTTCAGCTGCACTTGTGGAGCTACGCATGGAGATGTCCCCGTGCTTTCCGAAAATGAAGATTTCAGAAGGGAATGAGAATCACAACTGTAGAAAGCATTGCATTCTTTTTCTTTTGGTGATATTCTCCCTAAATTCATGATCATATTGTCAGTCCATGACATGTAATTCAACTGGTCCCCTCAGGGTATTTTTTGGACGGATTGCAACAAATGGAATATCAATTCCAAAGAAAAGCGCAAGATGGCAGCCAAGTGCACAAAGTCAAGCAGCACACAGAAAAAAGAACCCTCTGTTTAATGGCAGTCATTGACTTTTGCCCGGGAGGGCATCATTCACAAGTTGATGTCTCCATGCCATTTGGATCTTGTACGTACACAAAAGAAGAAAAGAAAGAATCGAAGGATAAGAGATTTAATAGTCTGCTTGCCAAAAATGCTCGAGCTAAAGGAAGATAGCTTAAAATAGAATTCAACTCTGGTCAAGAATCCTATTGTCGTGCTTTTGATGGAGAAAGGTCAGAAACATTCCATGTGGAGGTATTATGAAGGTCGGGAACAGAGACACCTATGCAGTGTTGACGATAAGAGTTGTGGGTATAGAGAATCAAATTATCTTTGAATTCAAGCTAAAAGCTGCATGGCTAGCTTTGCTTTTTGGACCAAAGTAGTACCCTTTTTTTGGAAAATGTCAATTTTATTTTTCAGCCGCTCATATCTAGCGTTGGCAAGCGGTTCTCGCAAAGAAATATATACTTAGTTCAAACTCTGCATCATAAAGGACCTCATTTGATCATCTTTTTCAGTATAACATGGCAAAAAATCATCTGATATAGTTCATTGCCAAGCTGGTCCATGAAATTCAATGCGATAAAGAATGGTACGAATCAAACTTATCACCGAAATGCAACTAAAGCCCTGGAATATTGACTTCAACCCAAGTTGCTGCAAGGTTTATGTAACAGGATGAAGCTGATAAATGACTGATTAAGAGCCATCCATTGATATCTTCTCATAAATTTTCGACTGGCTCTTTTGCGCAGTTGCACGCCTGTAAGCCCTCCGCATATAAAACGATGACATTCTAATATGGAGAGCTTGATTATACCTACGAGTGTGATAACTATTGTTACATGCTTTTACAAAAAAAAAGGACGAATTTAAAAGAGAAGATTTGTATGGGGCAAATTGACTAAAGGAGGTCCTACAAATATTGACATTCGAAATACCCCACTAATAAAAGTTTGAATTGGCTTTGATCTGATCTCATATTCTCTTTCATTTCCTATAAATAGAGATACGAATGCAAACAAAAAAATTGAAGCACTGGACTTGAGTAGGAGAATAAGAAGAGAGGATAACATGAAGATAAGAGTCTCATTTGGTAGCCAAGGATGACTTGCCTACTCCGAAGTTGCTCTATTCGAGCTGAACTAAGTGTTCGAGTAGTTCGTCCCGGTATCAGGCAGTCTCCTTGGCTAGTCAGAAAGTCTCTAATCTTTCATGTCAGGCTTCTTCTTCCTTCTGAAAGCAACTACTCCTTGAAGGTACAAATTTATTTGTTCTTTTTCTTCATCACATCACACGCCGAGAGACATTGGAATGTTTTTGTAAGGAAGAGAGGTCTTACATGGCATGACGAGTCTGGATTGTTAGCCATGGATGACTTTCCTGCTTCGTGCAAGAGGCTTCGATTAAGAACGCCATACTTGTCCATTTATCCACACGATTGCATGATCACCAAGCAAGTCATCCCGGCTTATTTGACGTGCTCTTCATGTTTATGTTAAGCCTTCTCTTCTTATTCTTTGAAAGCATCTTCCTTCCTTCATCTTCCTTCCTTGGGCCACAGGTGCATTGAGAGTCAGCACAAGAAAGTCTGCAAAAGTCGCAAAGGGCATTAACATAAAAATCCGGAAAGGAAAGGAAAAATGAAAATTGATTTTTGCGGTTTTGCTATGGAGATGGGATACTACAATTGTGCAGCTTTGATCGAAATCATCTGACTTTGAGGGTGTTGCGTGCGCGGAATACAGACTAAGCGAATCGGATAAAATAGTCGGAATGAAGGAAAGGGAATCGGACACCGGATTTACATGGTTCAGTCCGAATATCATAATCTACGTCCACGGGGAGAGCGGTTCGGAATTCCAATATAGAAACAAGCGATACACCGAAGATTACAATCACTCGAGTACTCAAACACACTCTTAGTGTTTCCCAGCCCCAAATTACACCCAAATAACTCACACAGTGTTTACTCTCTCACAATTCCTAGTGAAACATCACTCAAGAAATTAAATAAATTCTACTCACAAGAATTTAACTGATTAAAACACTCGGGTATAATTTCAACGAGAAAATTCCTCTCTGCCGAGAGCTTATCTTCAGCTCTCTCTCTCGGCCACCGAAAACTTTGTTCGGCGCCACACTCGGCCACCAAGGAACTTGGCGCAATCTTCTCCTTCGCTCCTCTGACTTTTAATGGCAAAACAAGACAGAAATGTGGACTCATTCGGCGCCCACAATCGGCGCCCACAATCGGCAAAATTGACGGGCATGCGTGCACACTTCGCATTTAATAAGGCAGGAAACTTGCGCCCATAATCTTTGAAGATAAGCATAAAAGATAAGATGGCCGCCGTCTTCATCTCCACGACGTTCAACTCCTTCAATTAATATTTTATCCTTTCTTTCCTTCTGATGGCTTCAGCTGCATAAACAAACAGGAAAGAGACAAAGATGTCCAACGAAAGAAGAAGAAAGAATAAAATATTAAACCTTCATGCACGTCTCTTTCTCCGCCTCTGCTTGAACTTGAAGACAAAGCAAGCCTACAACTTTTTACTTTGGCTTTAGTCTTCAATGTCCATTTGCCATGCATGACGTCCATGTGCATGCAATTAAATAATGGACTTGGGAGACGTGCACATCTTTGACAAATATATGTGCAGAAGGCCTTCATGCTTTGCTTCTTCATTGTCCATTTGCGCGTGTCAATTTGCGCCGAACTTTCATAAACAAATGCTCCGCGTGTGCATCAAATTTCTTATTTGGCTTAAACTCGAGACATAATTTTAACAGAGGGAATACTTCAACGCATGGCTATGTGCAGATTATGTGTGCGTCGAGAATGTGTGGCTATATGCACTGTTGATAATACATGAAAATCAACAGTTTTTCACCGACAAGTTCGAAGATCCGATCACTCTTCGGGTGCTGTCCACTCTCCCATTTTGGATTTTGCTAGCACACAGTTGAAGTGAACACTTTAAGTGCTATGCACTGCTGTGTAAATTTAAGATTTGTAAAAGGACATTTTTGAAAATAAAACATTCTAAGTGCTATGCACTAGTGCGAAAAGTTAGGATTCTGAAATGAACATTTTGAAAATAAAATGACATTTTTCGTAAATAGGGACACCATGATAATTGATGTAAAAGTGCAAAATGATCTCCACAGAAGGTAAAACTTACGCAGGCATATGGAATATAAGTGATTGCTAGATCAACTGTGAGGTATGCTTTCAGTATTTTCCCTGGAAAATTTGAAGAAAGAAAAAGGTGGCAAAGTGCGTGTGCCCAGATGTGGGTGCTCAAGAATTTGTATGTTCATTGATCCTAATCTTATCTCTCTATCTCTCAATCAAATGACAGCTTGAATCCGCTGTTCGTTGTCATAGTTCACCGGATCATACGGGTGATTCATGCCCGATTGACCTAATACGTGATTGGTCAGATCCACATCAATAGGATATGTTGATAGTGTAAAAAAAATTATGAGATAGTGGTCAATGACTTTCATGGAAACGCATCAATAGTGAATTTGGAACTTTAAAAGTAAAAAAATTTGGGTAACGCCAATGTCACCACGTCCATGCATGGAATAGATGCTGAATTCACTTTTAGGCCTTCAAGGAAGTTGAAAAGGCATCAATTCTTCAAGATTGAAGTTCCTTGGAGGCCTCTTTATTTTGGATAGCGATATCAAAGGCATAAGATCTCGACATACGTCTTTTTTGATATTTCTGAAAGTCAGGCACTATTGTCATCTTATATGTGATTGGTTAAATGGGTACAATCATAAACCTTTATTATTACCATACCCTCTTGTTCTATCATAGACACGAGCAGATTTTAAAGATAATTATACAAAAAGTTTTAAACTTATCATATGGTGACCATTTTAGGACTTTTGGATATATTCTACATGTCAAATCTACAAAAGCCAAGTACATGCTATTCAAAGGATCATATGTAACATAATTTACGAAGAAGTTAATAATTGTCATGTGTATTAGTACATGTGATTGAAAATCTGCTGGCGAGTTTTAAAAGTTTGGTAAGTTAACAATAGTATGAGGGGAATCTAAATAACTAGTGTCACTAATAAAAAGTTTCAACCCATACCAGCGGTGCTACTTACTGCAATGAGTTTATAACTCCGCATATAGGTTATTAAAATATTTACGTATCACACCACTCCTTCATTTAATAGTTCAAATTTTAGAACAGTTGGCAATGATCCCACAAAAATTCTCATAGTATTAGATATGAGAACCTAAATTTAAATCTTTCTAGGCAGGCCCCTTAGTTGCCTCCCCATTACATATTTCCATGCTTAATGCTATGCCAAAGTTCAGTCCAAGCATAAGAGAGAGTGTTAGAATATTTAAATATTAAATCACGCATTAATCTAATAAGTTAAGTTTTTATAACAGTTGATAGTGGTCCTACAAAATTTAATATGAATTAATTTTATTTTATTTTTACAACAAATCACTAGTAGTATCACAAACGATTGGTAAGTTGACCGTTATAGTGGTAATTTGACCGTTACAATGGTAATTTGAATAATGTCATGGTATTGAGCTCTTATATTAAATAATGAATTTACTACCACCAGTAGTATATGTCTTTCAAACTATGAAGGCTTGGTAATGATTATTGTAATGTGTTAGTAGCCCAATATGTGGACAAAATGCAGTCGGATCTTGATAGTAACTTCTCGAGAAATTTATAGGTTGACTCTGTTACACGATAAAAGCTATAGCTACCTAATCTTTATACAAATATGTTGATAGTATATGTTCACATCGGTATCGGTAATCAAATGTAATAACTAATGGTAGATTGTCTGCCCTTATGAATCGACAAATTATGATCTTATAGAAGACTTATAGGGTTGTAAAGTCTTAGAATAGATGGGAAGTTACTATCAAGGAATCGGTTCAAAAGGTTGAGCAGTTGTGTTCTGCTTTAAAATCGGCTCTTGGTCATGTACGGCCAACTTGTAAATACTATATAATTATCTTGGTTGAAATGCGACAGAAGTAGACCGTCACTTTTCTTGGCAACTTATAATAATGAAGACTAGATGAAATATTAGTTAATAAGTAAGCTCGTGTGTAATGATGCAATGCATTGAGAAGAGTCGGCCAGAAGCGTTTGGTTCAAACTTTCACGTATGTGGGGTTTTTAATTTTTATTAACGTCTGCTTATTTCCACCGATAAGTGAGGGTTCCGTTTCATGACTGCTCGTGTAAAAAATACTTTATACTGATGGTGTATTTTATATAAATCCTTAATTGATTTCATCTAACTCTGAAATAAAAAAATTTGGCTTCAACAAAAGATAGAGAAAAAGTTTCTTTTTCCAAAGTGATGAACCCGTCAACCACTTTCCTAGCCTAAAACGTCTTATTATTATTATTATTATTATTATTTTAAATCTTCATGATAAAATAAAATAAAATCTTGACAAGAAGAAAAACCTAACATAAATAATATTAAGAAATTATAAATGAAGTCATATAGATGTCATTCCTCAATCTTTTATAACATGAAAGTATGGTAAATCTATTAAATCCAATTGGTTTTTCTTTTGTACACAATTGTCATATAAGTACACCTATTAAATCCCTAGACAGTTTCATACACATGAAAAAGAGGGAAATTGGGAGATTTTTATGCCTTGGGTATTCTGGGAGCTAATCTATGCTCCTTAGAAGCGACATTATGAGGAAAAAAGTAATAATTTTAATGCTATATAGATATCAATGTCAAGAACTTGGTTTGAGATATAAAGATATTAATTTCAAGAATTTGGTTCAGCTTAATTAAATAAGATGATTTTAAATTTAACAAGTGTATCTGAATTGAAAATATGGCATTTCTCCCAGGCCAATATTATAAGTCTATATAATAAGCAACATGTTGGTAGAATATGTCCAAGACTTAGGGTTAATGGTGATTGTCCATACTTCATTAATTTATCTAAACAGAAAAAAATGGTGCAACTTCCAGAGTAGGTTTCATCTCAATTTCTAGATTTGAGTTCCTTCAAAATTTGAAACCTCCTGGTTTGCTTTCAATTTCTGTATGATTCTTGACACCGGAGAAGGTGTAGGGAAGTAGAAGGTAACATAAGTAAGAACTTAGATAAATAGGTCGCTCATCACTTGTAGAAATCCACCTAAGAGATAATCACAAAACAAGAAATCCTTCTCGTTCTCAAGTCAATGGCTAAAAAATTTATCACTCAAAACAAGTCTACCCTCTTATTCATCATAGCATGCTTATATAGACATACTTGGAACAACCTTCCAAGCATGAATAATTACTAAGACTCTTTGGAAAGACAAAAGGACTCATAGAGAAGACAATTGGTCTTACTAGAAAACAATGACAATTAAATAATGACTCTTAAAACTTTAAATGACATTTACTAGACCTTAAAGATATAAGATATAATTTTTGTTGGGTGCATGTATCCAAAATTTGTTTGTTCGAATGTTACTGAGTTAATCACCTTCTAGGAATGTAGACACTCTCCAAATACGAAGTGATTGAAGTAGTCTTGGAATTGATAATTGTCTCGTCGATCAACGACTAGGTGGTTAATTGATAACAATGCGATTGATGACTTGCCCATTAAATCGACAATTCCTTTGTAGAATCGATGACTTTTAGGAATGCTACGGCGTCAATTGTTCACCAGACTTTTTATTCAACACAAGGTACAAAGTGGGAAAACATGCAGGGTACAATAGTAATGTCACGAAGAAGCGTTTCTCGTTAAGCACGAGCAAACACGCCGAAGGAGGGATTGATGGTGGTGAAGCCTCCATCCACCGCCAGATTGTGGCCGCTGATGTACTTGGACTCGTCGCTCCCCAGAAAGAGAGCAGCCTCCGCTACATCTTCTTCCTGAAGAGTCACCCCATCCAAGTTGGAATACACTCGGAATTCCGGATTCTCGTCCAGCTTGAACATCTCCTCTGTCAACGGCGTTCGGATGAAATAAGGCGAGAGACAGTTCACGCGGATCCCGTATCGCCCGAGCTCTGCGGCCGCGTTCCTTGTGAGCCCCACGATGGCGTGCTTGGAGCTGGCGTACGCGTGGGACGCGACCCCGCCCACGCTCGAGCTGACGCTCCCGACATTGATGATGCTTCCCCTTTGCGATGGGAGCATGGCTCGAGCTGCGTGCTTGGTCCCTAGGAAAACGCCCGTCAGGTTCACGCTGATCACTCTCTCGAAGTCAGCCTTGTCATTGTCCAAGATGTTGAGTTTGGTCGGGTCCCCGATCGCAGCATTGTTCACCATTATGTCCAGCTTCCCATGCTTGTCAACTGCGGCGGCAACGGCATTTTCAACGTCGGGTTCGCTTGACACGTCGCAATGCACAAAGGATGCGGTCTCCGGCCCCAAGTTCTTGCACACAGACTTGCCCAAGTCATCGTTGATGTCGGCTATAATGACCTTAGCCCCATGCTTCGAGAAGAGCCTCGCGGTAGATTCTCCGATGCCGCACGCCCCACCAGTGATCACCGCCACCTTTCCTTCTAGCCTGCACACCACACGCTAGTAAATCCCACTATCTAGTTCACCACGAACAATAGAAATTCAAACGAAAGTAACTTCTCGCCTTGACGAGCACAAACTCTACCCTTAAATGCAATCTTCGCGACGTTAGATCGTGTGCATATTGCAAAAAGGCAACACGAATGAGCGATGTGGTGCTTGCTCTTTTCGTTACCGGACTCGTGAAAACACACTTGTGCTGCTTACCTTCGCGCTGCCAGGGAGAGGAGGGTTCTGGCGGCCATGGTTCAAAGATGGATAGCAAAGATGGCTCTAGCTAGCTATCAGCGAGTGGGGTTTTTGTATGATCAGTGACAACAATCGGACCAAAAGCGTCTCATTATATAGACCTTTGGAAGGCTTTGGAGACCTAATCTGTACCCATTGAGACAAAGGAGTCGTGCGTAATTTAAGTGATAATAAAAATTACGGGGCAACCCTTTGTGTGAACATCATCCCAAACGCCCTTGGCCATCTTTATCTTATCGTTGCTTGCGACAAGAAGAAGCGCCATGGAGAAGTTTCATCCTGGTTTCGTTCATTATTATACAGTTGACCATAACAAGCTTCGTCGTAAGTTAAACCGAGAGACATGCATGGATCGGTCTTTGATGTTTTCTCCAAAACAAGCGGTCTTTTTCTTTCTTTTTTCGCCCCCCCTCGAGCATCTTCTCTCGTGGCCTATGCGTACGATCATCGCTTACGTCGAAGATGCCTCCTGTGGATTTATTAAGGATCGTAAAGTACCAAGTAGTCCGTCGGCAGATACACAGACAACTCCCCACTTGTTCACATGGAGCTAGAAAAATGCTTTTTGATGAGTAGCTTTATAAAATCAGTTGCGTCTTAATAGCTAAAACTAGGCCGTGACGTTGTTTGTTATGTATGGTCTTATTATACGAGAAAAGAGTCGTAAGGCTTGATAGAACTTATCTTCAATGTAACATAGTTTATGGAAAATGTCATCTTTCAATTACTGGTTCTCGAAGTGTCTTCTTATGGATGAAGGCAATGACAAGTCAACGTTTGAATGACCTTTTTGATATGTATAGTATGTGACGTCTTGTTATCTAGTAGATAGTGCTGTCCATGCATATGTATTTCGTTGGTAAATACAAAGAAAAGTGATGGGTTAGGCATCCTTACTGATAAAATAAGCGTAGAAAAATTTAATGAATTGATCAGTTTTTACATTATTGCAGAAACAAGGGATTTAATATAATAGTAAATGGATTGAAGAATTAATCGGATATAAGATTTACATGGTTTGGTTAGTATGACATATTCCACGAGGAGAAGAATGCAATATTCTATTTTAAATTGAGTAATACAATGGAGATTACAATCATACTCGAATCATTCAAGCATTCTCGTTATTTTATCACTCTTACCCAATAACTCATATAGTGTTCATACCTAAAATTTTCATGACACAACCTCTGAATCTCGTAACGGAATATAAGTCAAAGCCACACTTGAATTACGCCATAATTATGAATCTTGACAAACGCCAACTCCACTCGCCCTTTATCTAATCCCCAAAGACTCTCGGACATAACCTTCTTTAGCATAGATGAAGCAATGCTAATATTGCATCCATACATGTCAAGAGATGGAACTCACAACTTATCAAACTTAGTAGTTACAACAACTATTGGTTCTAAAGACTTCACCGTGCAGAAAGCACTTTCAATATCGATTACTGTATTATCACAACCTCTAAATCTCACAAGGAAATACACATTTTCACAAGACTCCGTGACTACAAACACAAATTCTTTTAGGACATAATTCGTGAAAGCTGCTTGCCCAATTTGACGAAAGCCCCTCTCACCAACCAACCTAAATACCAAAAAAGCGAAATGAACCAACAAAACCCGCGACACTATCCCTCTGCACATAAACAGCGCCCAAGCAAAGCACACACACGCCACACTTAGACAGCCCATAAAATATTGTTTATACATGAAAAGCCACATAAAACCCTTTTCTTGACTTGGCCGATTCCAACCCAAATTAGCAAAGTCGATATCCGTTTTTTGTTAGTAAACTTAATTTAATTTGGACTTTCTTCTACTATGCCACATCCGAGAGTCATACACCGTGCCAGATTTCCACATGTCTCAACTGGGGTCGGGTTTATTCATGGGTCCAAACTCGAGACATGATTCATGTAGACATAAATCGTTCCGTTAATTAAAGAGAGGCCGTGAAACAAATCAAAATAATTGAAGGTTAATGCGGGATTTTCAAAGCCGGGACGAAGAGGAAAAAAAAATGTGCTAGTCCATTGTTGTCAATGAGCTTTTCCTTAAGAAGAAAAGATATTCTTATGTAGCCCATATAACGGAGCTCTTCCTCATTATACATTTTAGTTTTAAGTACTCACGGGTCAAATCACGATGAATAACAATTGGCATCCCTCGGGGTCGTTTTTAAATAGATATCAATCCTACCGCTATTGTCCAAATAGCTCAACCATTTTCCGTTAAATTACAAATCAAGCAAGAGTTTGAGAAGATTCCCGGAAGTAGATCGCCAGAACTTTGAGATAACCGCATTTTTACAAAATCGTTGCAAATTTCGAATTTTATATACAAAAATTCCTTGAGTGATTAAAAAAATCATCTCTCATCAACCCGACTTTTTGTCAAAATTATTGCACTTATAGGAAAGCAAAACCGGTTATTTACCAAATTCGAGCAATCTTTCTCGTGCATTTGCAGTTACAATTCAGCGAATGCTATATCCAAATATGAGGGACTAAGGGCATGTTCCTATATCGAATGTCAATTTCTTAAGATGAAAATTGGCAACACTTGAAAAGTTCGGTACGATGCGAATCAAATAAGAAAACCAATATCGCACATTTTGCTACATTTTCTATTACCTTTTGTTCTATTCACACCTTACTTTTTTTGGTAAGGTAAGAATATATTGAGCTTTAACCAAAACTATACAAACGGTCCGGCACCAAAAATTTACACTCATAATGACAATTAGTCAGAACGAGTGGAAGGGTGCTGACAAAATAACAACAGCCGCCAAACAAGGCAAACAGACTAGCCAAACAGAGGCTAAACACAGCCTAAACAACCGCAACGAACCATAAAAAACAAACAACAAGGACCAGCCAACCGGAGGCAGCTACAAGGAAGAGGAGACGGAAATCCCTCCCACTACACCTCACCTTTTTATCTCTATTAAATTTGTTAAAATAGCTCCTCGCGATTCACAGGCTTTCAATTAGTTAATGTAGAAGGTAATGGTTTCAAGCTATATGAAGAGAAGTGGAAAGGAACGTACTGACTTTATATAGATAGATTACGACATAGAGCGGCTTTGGTCAAGATTAAATGATCGATTTAATCCTTTCGACAGATTTCAAAGTTATCCAGAGGACGCCCCCCGGCGCCCACGCGCTTTGACTATCTTGCTTAACGCGAAACACAAAGAAGCGAGACCCATGAGGAAGGCGTTTCCTCACTCGGAAGGCTGAGTCTTTGTTTATTCTACTTGGTGATTATCGGAACTTGCAGCACGTGATCAAGCTTACGAACGCACGTCCGACGTCGGATGCATCTAATTCTGGTCAGAGGAACATTTTTTTATAGTTTGCCCGAAAGTCTTAGACGGCGTTCCAGTCAGCTCCTTCTCGTCGCACATGGAGGAGCCGTCCAAAGTTAAGTCACGTTCGCACTGTTACATTACATGTTTGCGGTTCTTATTTCGTTTAGTTTGCCTAACATTCTTAGATGTGATTCTCTTTTTACTTTACCAGTATGAGAAAACATAACTATTTTTTATTGTTTAGGTCGCCGAGTACAAGCTAGTCAGGTCTAGGTCACTTTACCGTTTTAATTAAGGTCGACCAACTATGGAAAGATGTTGGGAAAATTATCCAATTAGTCCTAAACTTATTATACATATGTCAATTCAGTCATATACTTTTCAATTATGCCAATTTATTCCTAAACTTTTATGTGAAATTCCAATGCAGTTATTCTAGTCATTTTTCGAAGGAAATTGTTACATGGTGGTTCAGTCATTACCAGCGTGAACAACTATATTGAAAATTTGCATAAAATTTTAAGACATAAGTGATAAAATTGAAAAGCTTATAACTAAATTGACATCTATATCATATATTTAGAACTGAATGGACAATTTTCATGAATATTTTCGTCATTTTTGTCATTTGGCATCATTTAGCAGAGAGTAAACCCTTGGGACCTACGATCCAGTCCTCTAAACTCAAGACCAGATGCCCCACCGCCTGACCTAGGACCCCACCGAGGCAAGACCAGAGGCTCTAATCCCATATCTTGGATCTCAATACTCAAATCTTGGGACCTTAACACAAGTCTCGTCGCCCCACTAAGGATCTCAAGGGCTGGACCCAGGGCGTCGACCCTCGGGCAGGGGACCTAGGGGTGGGTTAAGCCTAGTGATCCATACGCCAAGACCCGTGCTAGACCCTAATTTTGGGTATCCTAGTTTGACCTCTAGAGTCCAGGGTTTGGCCCGTGGGGGCTTGGATGCCAGGGTCGAGGTTCTATAGTCGGTCTCAATTTTCGAAAACAAGTTTTGACGTTCCTAAGAGACAACTTGAAAATGATTTCTCATTCAACTGAAAACGCGCATGAACATGGGACAATTGAATCATTTACATAGAAAATAACTTGGAAAATATTTCATGTAAACATTCATTTTTATGTGAGACAAGTAGACACATGTACGTGGTTTACGAGGTAAGTGGAGTATTCATGTTCTGGAACTTATTTACCATGTAACTAGTTTCTATCGAGATGCACGTTCGGAAATTTTGATGACAAGGAATTTAACATTTGCAAGGGATGAGGGCTTGAGCAGTTAGTATCTCTAGTAGGTCAATCGCTCTTGTCTTAGCACTTCTTAATAAACGTGGGTTCTACTAGATATATTGACATTGCCCGGACCCAATGTTTCTGTTGGCAATATCCTAAAGAAGAGATACCATATGTATGGATATTTCGTGAATTTCTATACGAAGGAATTCCGTGAATTATAATTGTTAGGTAGTTGAGAATTGCCATTGCAATTCAGTCCAGCATAAGAGACCGTTAGTGTAGCCAAAATGGTGTTGTGGCAGCACATTCTCGTAATCGTGTGCCACCATCAACGGAGAGTCAAACAAGAGGGAAGCTCACACGCGACGCGAGCGGAGATATGTTAAGGTACGCATGTGAAAGTATAAATATAAATGACCGCACTTTTGGCAATTGGCATTGACGAATTTGACAATTAATATATCTATGTGAGCACATCAGCAGCTCAACGCATTGGTACAAACACAACGCAGTGAGCACATCAGCAACTCGGCACGTTTAATACAAACATTCAATGGGACAAACGTGATCAACGGACTAAGGACGAGTTGGTTATGAACGAATAGAAATCCTAATCGAAGCGCGGGCGGATGACCTGATACATAGGTGACGGAACCGAAACATAAGATGCCTGACGTCAACACAATCAATGAACGCATAGGCTTCTAGTACAAACAGATCGTGGACAAGCATTTCATGTTGTCACTATGACTCGAATCAAGATTGTTATCGTAGAACAAGTGGCTATGTCGAATTTATATGATAACAAAGCGAGGAATTACCACATTCCCTATCCTATCGCCGACCTTCCCATATCCAGAGCAAGTGCCACCTAATTTACTCAAAATTAAACAGAAAAGTGAGTTGGTGAGGGGGAAGATGAGAATGGTTTAACATTTTACACTTTCTCGTAAATTTCTTGCTTAGGCCTCCATGGGACCACCTGCTCAAATCTTTCACAAAGCGTTGCTCACACTTAAGAAAATTCATATATATACGCTTAGATTAAATACTTTAGATCCATTTAACATTCCTCTTAAGAAAACATGTAACTTGTGATTGGACTTAATTGAAGAGGAAAGTTAAATCAATTAGATAACAAACAGATTTATAAGAAATGACCCAAAAATTTTAACCAGAAATAAACCAACTGACACGAACATTCTTGGAAGGAACAGAAGAATACCTTCCAAAGGGACTGAACTGCCAGAAGATGCATGGAATCCAATTAGCCAAGGACCATTGTTTCTTGAGGTTCACAGTTATTTTAAAAAGAAAAAAAGAAAAAACTAAGGTAGTTGTTCGATAGGTTGTCAATCATTATCACATGATGTTGCATATGCTCGGTGGGTCCGGTGAATATTGCGCTACATCGTAGACCGGGCATTGCGGGTACTCAGTATAATAGGCCCGCGAATATTGCCTCGGCCATGTGTAACCATGATCATGAATTAAACAAAAATCTTGGCCGCACCGCCGACGGCGGCTTCCTTCATCATCACTAATTTGTTGCACGCTCAATATGGTCACTTGCCGGAATTTCTTCCTAAGAGACTGAACCAGTGTGGCCGGGTCTACTCCTGCTCCCGTCACAACCAGCTCGTCCTCATTCAACCCACCTATAGACACGGAGATTATAGTCCCTGTCCAACAAGAAAATAATGAAAAACATTTTTCAAAAAAGGGTAACACTCGAGACAAACAAAAGTGAATTATGAAATTACTAACCCTGTGCACGAGCAACAATTCTTAAGGCTCTTGATCTGCATTTGTCGCTGTTCATTGGCATCCTTATAATAATCTTTTGCTGCACCATGGCCCCAGCATATAAATTAGCAGTCATCCAACATGATAGCACTTTTCTTTCCCATTATTTTTCCTCATAAACAATAACATAAGTCAAACAAATAATCGAAACATCAAGTTAATTACCTTCAGCTTCATGTGCGTTCCCTGAGTGTATTGTACAAATATATGAGATGGAAATAAGTTTAACTTGGAAGGGATATGAAGTGGTTGATAGAAAACGGGATTGATTTGCATATTTATGGAGTCATTCGACAATAATTTTTAAGGCAAGAACAATTGTAAGTGATGATATCCAGTAACCACATTTGATGAGTTGCCGTACTTAGCTCAATAAGGTTTGGCAAGAGTATTAATAATGACTTTGTTTCCTTTCTTGTGAGGTGTACACATTATGAATGTATACTTTAGCTTATACATTATTTCACTTCTTCTCTAGGTAGGTAATTTATTGCTTCAAGGACTTTGCTCTTTATTATTTATTATTATTTCTAGATATTGATGAGATGTCTTGAATTCTTCGAGAACCCGATTAGTTCACCTCAAGACCTAGGTCTATTAATGACACATTTTAATGAAGAAAACAAAATTTTTAGCAATCAAAGAAAAGTAAAAAAGCACCGTGAAAGCCTACAATTCATTTTATTTTGTTTTTTTTTCCTCCTTATTTATTTATGTAGATATATGGAACAATTCTTTTTCTTTTGCAGAAGTACGAAATTCGATGATTCCAAGGCAGAATTGCATGATCATGGTTGCATTTGAGAACATATTTGTCAAATCCCTAACTTATTTTGGTTTACAGATTCCTTTATTTTATGTGTGTATATATTTCTGATTTAGATAGAGCTATGTACGCTCCTCTGTTTATCAAGTGCCAGAATATATATATAGACACAGAGATAAATGGAAATTATGAGGCTTGATTTTTGTGCTCATAGCATTTTTGTATGATTGTGAGCACTAAACACTCTTGCATTGGCTAATGAGAAATATAAGAATTCGCTTAAGTGGTTGATGTGCTCGTGTGATCACATAATAGTTCCGTACTTGTATGATCACAAAAGACAATGCACAATGGATTTCGGACGCCTCACGTCAATGGGATGCAATTCGCAGATGGATTTCGAAACGAAGCTCCTTAATTGAAATGACATCTTCGAGTGAGATCAAGACGTTGCTGTGCCCAATAGGGCGGAACGATACTCGGTTACATTGGAAGACCACCAATGCGAGTATTGGTCGTGCCCGAGAGCGGTTGTAATAATATGAAATTATGATCTCAAGAATAGCAGGGTAGTATGGACTACCATGTTATTCTCGAAATGCCAATGTGTGCAGAATGCATGAGTGCTTAGTGCATAATTGAGAGTGATATTATGGGGCAGAAGAACACCTAGAGTGCCAAAACTTTTTACGATGGGACACTTAAACGTCAAAAGTTACAAAAGTGATACTTAGGTAGTGTTTGTTTGTATTCTTTTTTTTTTTTTTTTTTTGTTTATGAACAAAAATCTTGTTTTTTTGTTCCGGGAACAAAAAAAAGAACAGAAACGCATTTGTTTGCGTTTTTGTTTCAAATCTATTTTTTTGTTCCCAGGAACAAATTTGGAACAGAAACAAGAAACAAGAAAAACTTGTTTCTTGTTTTTGGAACACTTTGGAGAAACAAATTTTCTCTCTCTTCTTTCTTTTCTTCTCTTTCTTTTCTTTTTCTTTTCTTCTTCTTTTTTCTTTGGCCGGTAGCCGGCCTCAGCCATGATCGGCGACTGGCCGTCGAGGGCCGACGACCTCGCCGAAGCGTCGCTGGCCCTCGGCAAGGCCGAGCATCGTCGACCCTTGGCGAGGCTCGGGCTCGCCGAGGGCCGGCGAGCCTCGCCGTGGCTAGGCGAGGCAGCCAGCCAAAAGGAAGAAAAAAAGAAAAAAGAAAAATAAGAAAAATACAATAAAAATATTTAAAAATTAAAAGAAACAAAAAAAGAATACAAATTTACCAAACGTGTTTCTGTTCTTTTTCTATTCCAGGAACAAGTTTACTAAACGCGTTCTTCTGTTCAAAAATTGTTCCCCGGAACAGAAATAGTTTAATTCTATTTCCCTGTTCCTAGAACTTAATTTCGGAGCAAAATAGATGTTAAGTGCCAAAGAAGAAAATCCAGCTAAAATACTGATATGGTGATTTTCCAATGAGACAAGTGTAAAAATGACGTCGTTTTGCTGACTTGCTAGATAATCGTTATAAATATTAATTTAATTTAATTTTAAATTTATTTATATATTTTCAAAGAAAAAAAAAACAAAAAAAGAAGAAGATGATGAAGGTTGTAGGCTGCTACGGGCTAAGCTCTTGCCACCGCCTCCTTGTCGTCGCTGGAAGGGCCGACCGTGGGGGGGGGGGGGTGTGGTATCGGCCGAGGTTGCCGAGCTATAGCCAAGGGTCGACAACCTCGATTGACCTTTCCCCCACCGTCGTCGACCCTTTTTGATGACAATGGAAAGGCGGCGGCGAAGGCTCAACCCTCACCTTTTGCCTCATCCTCCTCCTTTTTAAAAAAAAAATATATTAAAACTCAAAAAAAAAAAAAAACAAAACAACATCGCTTTGGTCTTCGTCACGACTCGGCTCTTCGACATGCCACGTAGGCAAGTTATATTATTAAGCAATTACCACGTAGAATTTCCGACCACCTTCACCAGACTTGACACTCAAATATCTCATTTTTCATAGAAAATGTCATTTTCGTAACTTTTGGCACTCCGGATATCCGGCTCCCGATATTATGGCTTGCCAAGGGTCGACAACCTCGATTGACCTTTCCCCCACCGTCGTCGACCCTTTTTTATGACAATGGAAAGGCGGCGGCGAAGGCTCAACCCTCACCTTTTGCCTCATCCTCCTCCTTTTTAAAAAAAAAATATATTAAAACTCAAAAAAAAAAAAAAAAAAAAAAAAAAAAAAAAAAAAAAAAAAAACAACATCGCTTTGGTCTTCGTCACTGACTCAGCTCTTCGACATGCCACGTAGGCAAGTTATATTATTAAGCAATTACCACGTAGAATTTCCGACCACCTTCACCAGACTTGACACTCAAATATCTCATTTTTCATAGAAAATGTCATTTTCGTAACTTTTGACACTCCAGATATCCGGCTCCCGATATTATGGCTTGCATATTTATGGCATGGATCTATATGAGTTGCATGAGACACATGCACGAGTTTATTATTATTTTAACGACTTACATGGCATGTGCATGCATGATTAATCCTATCTATGAACTGAGAAGAATTTACGTTGAAGGTAGATCCCTTCATATTAAAGTTAAGGCAAAGCAAAGGCTTTACTATTGATTTGACATCGACAATTACGTTACATGTCTAGGACGTCTCCAAGGTGAAGTACCTTCCCATGCGAGGTTTCAGGAGTTTACTTACTGAGTATATCTCATTCGTTATTGTTAAATGTTTCAAGCCTTAAGCAAATCTAGCCCTTTCCGCCACACACGTTTTGAGGTGCCTGTGGATCAGGACACCAAGGTGACCTCCTATCTAGCGGAGGGGACTGGCACCAGATACGAGACGATTGTAACCACCATTTGAGTGAATGAGGGGCTACCTAACCTAGTGCTTTATAGGTTCGTGGCCTAGTTCGTTTGATTTAGAGGGGAGCTCTAAGGCCCTCTCCGGGATTTGATGGACCACTAGGTAGGAAATCCAAGGGTGTTGCTTGGGAACCCATGGTTGTGGATATCCCAAATGGCAATGTCACTAACCTAAAGGTGGACCCCAATCCAGAGCCGGACCCTTGGCTTGAGCTGTGGTATTATACCTAAACGTGTACTGGACGCACAGAGGATATCACCTTTTTTGAAGTTGCCTTTGTAATATAAAGATGCTAGGCTAACTCCTAACCCTTTTTTGGATGAATCAAAAACGATCCGCAAGGCAGACATGTAAATGTGAACTTTTAATGTTTAAGCTTATTTGTAAAGGTTAATTTATATGAAAGTATGTTTTGATATGTGGTCTATGCTATCACTGTTGATATGAATAATTAGGTAGTGTTAATTCTGCTTCCGCTTGCGTATAATCAAAAGATAAAATGAATGGGTTAGGATTGTTGCGCGTCCGAAGATCGGGGTGCGACATAGGGTTAAATGAGAGACTTGAGTACTAATTATAGAGTTTTTAGTCATGTCCTCTCATTACAAGTCAGGCTTAACTTGACTCACACTAGCCAGCCGATATTAGACTAATTAAGAAACCTCATATCTCTCTTTATTAGACGAATACCATAGAAGGTAAATTACAATATTAATTAATGTAGTCCACATCTAAAAAAATTCTTACATCAACGTGAACATGGAACAACCCAAACACAATCCCTACGATAACTCCCAAGAATGTAGTAATTATCTCTTGAGGTTCTTTTTTTTTTTTTTTGGTTACTTTGCTGCGTAGAGATCCAATTTGGGTGTATACATATCATTTTCTTGTTCCTTGTAGGGGTTGACATTTTAATAGGCACCTGCAGATTTAGAGGGACGGCTCCTCCATGGCCTCAAGACTCGATGACGAAGCTGAGATCTCAATGGCAATGGAGGAGCCGCCGAGAACGACAGCAAGAGAGCGAGAGAGAGGCTACATGGCTAGAGGCGGCACGACGGCTTAGAGGTCCGTTAGCCCCGCCCATTTCAAAACATACATCATGTACTTTGCTCTCTCTTGATAAAATGACCCCAATTAGGACAAACGCAAGTAAGTACACGGATTTATTAGGTCCATAAGCAGTACTAGATTTCTCAAGGTGGCAAGAAAACAATCACTCGGTGAAAGGATAATTCTCGTACCTAATTCTACAATCTTGGAGCTGCACTTGCCCCCCGATTCTCATGTTACAGAGGAGAGCCAACTCATTTCTAGCTGAAACCAGGCAAGTAGTGCAGTCCCCACCCGAGAACGCCCGATTGCAAGCTCCGTGGGCATAGCATGTCGTACCGAGGTGCGTAGTTGTCGCATAGAAATCGTAATTGTAGCTTTGTGTATCGGTACATACGCTGGCCAGAGCCGCATTGCAGACGGACCCAAAATCATCGCCGGGATTATAGGAATTTCCATTGCACACCGAGGATATCAGGGTCGTCTCCGGATCACCTCTGACAACGTCGAGAACGTACAAAAGACCGATTAAAATTACTACCTCGGCTCTCTGGAGCTTGGCCATCGATCCTTTCAGTTTTTATCCTACTAGCTCAGAGCCACTTTGGTAATTAGAGACCCAATTAGTTGATTTGCTCTATGTATAGGTGGTGAATTATGATATTCATTTTTTTTTCCTTCAATGTTGTGGCTACTTCCAAAGATCACATTATAAGTTTTGCCGCTGATTCTTCGAATCAACCGAGTTTCTTGTTTGTTTTTCTTTGTTTGCCTCTCCTTTTGAACTCATAGGGTTTGGCTCATATGCTCATCTCCTAATACCTGTTCGACTGAAAAATTTAAGCACAGTTGTTTTTTCAAAGTAACTTCTTGATAACCACGACCAGCTAAAGACGTTGAAAAAGAAAATATTGTATATTCTTTATATAATATTGTCGCGACCAAATTTTCGGTGAACCACCTAGGTTTGGCTAATGGATTGTTAAGCCTAGACTTAACTCGAGCTCTCCCAAGCCCATACCAATTCGCGATTTAGGTTCAAGTTCTTAACATGCAAATGATTTTTTTTTTTAATTAGGAGTTGCCACTAATCTATTTTTGGTGGGCCGATTAGAAACCCAAATAAAGTAACGGGAGATTTACTTTATTCTTACGAACCAGAGATTTGTGAGTTCGGGGACTTGGTTACGCTAGATTTCTCTAACGCCCTTTCGGTACCTTTCTCTTTTATTTTGAAAAAATGTTTTGCAGGCAACTTGAATTAATTTTAATTCACTTCCCTAACATGTGAAGTGACCATGCAAGTGCGCAAACCATCAATTTAGCACTCAAGAAAGCAAATGAATAAATTGCAGGACTTATCTCATAGCAACGAAAGCATCTGCAATGTTAGATTATAATTCACATCGACAGTCCTAGATATGATTTCTAATTAACATGCAATCACTCAATTTTTGTTTTCATTTATTTAATGAGAATCATGCAATGCAATGTTACTAATCTAACATGCAATGATATGGCATGGGAATATGACCTAAACTATATGACATAAGTAAAGTAATTTCCAAAGAAATGCAATAGTTAAATATTCAATCTAAATTAACCAAAATGATCTAATTCTAATGATGAGCAATTTCTAATTAAATGAACCTAGCAATAATCACTAGATGACGGGCATTTCATGAACCTAATTCTATATGACATGCACACGATTTTTTTGTATTTTTTTATGAAAATTCGTAATTAAAATTACTAAAAATAAAAATCTCACTAAAGTAAAAACTAAAGTGAAATGCTATCTATTCTAAATGCCTTCTAAACATGCATTTAAAAAAAGAAAAAAACTAACCTATCAATGCAATCAATCCTAATCTACATGGGATGCAAATGCAATTTTTTTTTTGTATTTTCGGAATAAACAAAACAATTAAAAGATAAACACCAAATCATCCATGATCATCAAAAGTGTTATCCACCATTCGAATTAAAATTCAAACTTGATTATTTCGCTAATAAAATCGATAAATTGATCTTAAGCCTTAAAGATCAAGATATCAATTTTACTCCCGCGTGAATAATTATTCCATCTAAAGCCTTATAGATAGAATAAAAATTTGGTTGCGGATTAGGCAATAAATCCTAATTGACATTATGCCTATTACTCAAAAAGATTAAATTAGATATCAATCTCATCAACTTAGGTAATATGATATCTAAATCAAATTTGGATGAGATTTTTTACCTAATTTGTGGATATAATTCAAAATTGAAATTTGTCGATGGATGGCTTGCAAACGGTGGCCAATGGCGCAACTGACGGTGGTGACTTGAGTGGCGATGGGTCACGTGGTGGTTCATAGTGATGCTGGCCGATGGGTCTCTCGGTGATGCTTACGATCAACAAACCTACAAAACAGAAACTTCACGGGATGCTTGGTTCGGGGATGAGCTCAACAGGACGGTAGCTTGTCTTGACGTCGGGCCAAAGGATGGTGTCGGAGCAGCTCACGTCAAGGCTTCACGGCTCAGCATGGCAGGGCAACAAAACAACTGATGAACTTTCACCAATGAAAATCGAAGTCAATTGGTCACCGCCAGGACTGCAGGAACGTCGGGAGCAGCGTTAATTCATGAGCGGCAAGCAGATCGCATTAGCACTGCCCAAGAAAGAAGAGATCTTTGAAGAGTGAGGTGTCCATAATGGAGTGGAGAGAACAGTGAAACCATGAAACATAATCCAAAAAGAAAAGGCCAAAGAAGAACATCCCCTATGCGACCAAAGTAGAATTTTTTATTGGCCCTCCCCTCCTTTCTTCACGAGCGTAGCTGTGCTCTCTGATCTCCAATTCTTTGATCACCACACTCGGTGAATTTCATTGATTTCACGATGAGGGACTTGCAGACTTGCAGTGACCGACAAATCAAGTAGCATGGCCGCTAGGCAAGTGCTCGCGTTGATGAAGCCACGAGCCCATGGTCACGGCGGTGAGGATTGTTGCACTTCGCTAAATAACCTGGGATCTCCTCGCGGGCCTCGGGCAGCAATTCACAACTAGGATGGTGCGCATCTCGTTGGTTTGCAAGACGCGTATCGAAGCACGCAAGGGCAAACGGGCAAAAGGAGTAGATGAGCAAGACTCTACTCTAGTTCAGCAATATTTTTTGCTCTGCGTTGATTTCCAAGTGTCACCAAGTGGATTATTATGAGGACCTCCCAAGATCTGGCTATGGTGAACTTTCTTCCAAAGTAATCCAGCAAGGTCTTCTCTGTGGGGGTGGATATTGCGGTTCGCCAAAACAATAGCTGCTTTTGGGCCAACAAGAGGAAGATGCTGCGGTAGATGGCAGCAAGCAAACAAAGTCTCGGCCATGCGTGTGGAAGCTCAACCGTGACTCTCTCTCGAGAACATGGCCTCTCTCAATGGTGGCCGTGTATGGAATTGTGTGGCCCCCTTTTGTGCGGCCGTATATTGATGTGTGGCCCTCCAAACCCTACGCAAACAAACCTATTTATAGGCCACCGATTAGGGTTTCAATTGTTCCAAATCGATATCCCAGAAAATTTCAAATTCCTATTTTCACGAGATGATCTTTGATTATTAAAAAAAATGGGCTTCGGCCAATTTGCACGCTTCGTGGGCTTAGTCCGGCCTGCCAAGTTAAAGCTCAAAGCCACTAATTCAAATCCACCCGTCACCGGTCAAATAAATAAATGCAAAACATGTAAGCTAAAAATAAATGCACCTAAGTCTTTATGTTATGCAATTAATATTTTTTTAGGGATAAAGTTAACCCCTAATTTTCTATGCAATAAATAAATGATCGGATCGCCAAAATTTAGGTGTCAACAAATATATAATGTAAACTAAGTTCATCTCGAACTTTGATTTTAGGAGCCGCACAATAGGACGCACATAATTGATGATTGAAATGATATAAGCCTACATTATTTATAAACCATGTAATAACTTCTTGACGAGATTGCTCCTTAGATCAACTTGTCTCATGGAATCAAACTTAAGTATTCTTTTAGAACAAACTATATTTGCGATCATTGTTAATTATATCAGAGTTGGCGACCAAATATTTTTTTTAAATTATTACTAGTTTTGCTTTTCAAATTGTGTGATTCTAGTCATTCTATGTTTGCATTTTAGTTCTTGAAGGAAATTTCTACCATCTCCCAAGTATTTATGGGACCATTCCCATATTCAACGAGAGGTACACGGGCTTGCCGGCTGGCAACGATTTGGCCAGTCAAGGAGCTCAAGGCCAATAGACAAGGTTGGTCACTTCAAATTCTTATTTAAGATAAAATCCACTTTAGTGTATCTTTTAAGGAAATGGCCCCACTTGAGACCCTTATTTGAAATTTTTCACAAATTACATGATGGGCTAAAAAGGACAAAAGCGTTGCCTCGGAAAGATGATTGTTTAATTTGGTGAGTGGAAATTTGAGGAGGGTCTAACATTTTACACTTTCTCATGATTTCCTTGCTTTCACCTCTATTAGAATGTTTAAATAATAAATCATACATTTATGTAATAGTTTGAGTTTTTAGAACAATTAGCAGTAATCCTACAAAATTTCATGTGGTATCATGGCCAAATGTCTTGAGTTCAAATTTCAAGCTCCAATTGCCTCCCCAAGTAAATATGTCCATGTTTAGTATTAGGCAAAAAGAACATTTGACAGCAACCCTATAAAATCTCATGGCCTTCATGGTTAAATTAAAACACTTTGGCGCAACTAAAAATTCCTCTTAAAAGAAACATGTAAACATGTAACTAATGCTACATGATACAGTAGAAAAGCGAAGAACTTCATCGGCAAAGTTTTTGAAAAGACAGCACAAATGACGTTCTTTTTTGCGGTATATTATGCACTTGTGTGCTCCTAATAAGAGAGAGATTTCGAAAAGACAGCACAAGTGACCTCCTCCTTTGCGGTGTATGCTTTTGAGTGCTCGTAGCAGAGAGAGAGAGAGAGAGAGAGAGAGAGAGAGAGAGAGAGATGTAACCTTGTTGTGCGTTTCTGTATCATGTCCGCTTAACGACGGCCTTTGCAAGCACGCATTGACCATTCAAAACAATAAAAGACTGCTTCTATGGTAATTATATATGAAATGTGATATGGCAGTAATGTTGCTCGGTTATCATGTCTTTCGATCGGGATATGGCTCGATAGACATATAGCTTCGGTTGATAATTGTAATTTATCAAATATACACTTGTTGATGGGTATTGTAGATAGTAATGAATAATTGGGGACAAGAAAAAAAGAAAGAAATATTCAGTACGTATCTTTCAACAATCCCATATTGTAACATAAGAATTTTATATCTATACAAGTTCCACGATAATCTAAAAAGAACAAAGCATTGCCACGAAGGATGACCATCCGATCTGGTGAGTGGAAAGATGAGGAGGGTTTGACATTTTACACTCTCTCATAATTGTCTTGCTTTCGCCTCCATGGAACCACTTGCTTAAAGTTTTCACAAAGCGTTGCCTGCGCTCCAAAAAAACCAAGGAACATGTAACTTGTGATGGGACTCAATAGAAGAAGAAAGTTACATCAAATACATAATAAACCGATTTATAAATAAAGATATTGCTAGTTTAGAGTATTTGAATATCAATCCACGTGCTTATAAAACCCAAGCTTATTAAGTAAGTCGGTAAGAATCTCACAATTTCCACGGGATATGTATGTGTCGTGAGTCACACTATGATTTTTCCCTGTTCTCTCATCTATCATATCAGTCATATTTATGCTTTGAATTTATGCCAAGTGTCAAAATGTGAGAAGAATTTCAAAAAAATTGATTATTAAACCTTGTGCTGATTTAAAACATTGCATATTGAATAGAATAACAATCTACTCCTCGCATTGCATACTGCACTCCATCTATTGTGCCGATGTGCTAATGGGTCTAAGCTTGACTTAGAGGCAGAAAATAAAATACAGATCTAGAAATTAAATGAGTAGAAAAAGATTTAACCAAAGTGAAAGAGCATATAATAAAAGCAATCAGTTCTTTTGATAAAATTAAACAAGTTAATTTTTGCTTACCCACAAATGTGACTTCGATTGAGATAGACCTACGAAGCCCCCTCTCCTCCTCCTCGTGTCGGCATGTGAAAAACAATCTGTACCGGCGCCGGCACCGGCGCTGTCGCCGTCGCTGTCACCGCTTCTAGCTCCACGGAATGAGGATGAAAACCCAGAAATATCCTCTACATCGTCTATTTTCTCCCTTAGTATCCCCCACCTCATCGACCCGAAAATCGACACCCTCTCCTTCCCCTCTCCCTTGCTCCTCTTCTCCGGACTCCGGAAAGACCCTCCTATCTTCCGGAACGAGAATGTATGACCCGAGCGCCGACCCATGTAAGGCCCATCGAGCACACTTGAAGGGGAGGGCGTATTGGTAAACCTGCCCTCGTCCCACAGCCTCGGAGGCGGTTCAAGACACGACGAGCCCGCCACTGCGCTGGGCTTGGGCTTGTCACTGGCCCGTTTAGGCTTCCCCGGCACTTCCTCCCACTCGAACGGTACGGAGATGGAGGATTGGAGCGGCGGGTCGGGCATGTCCGATGGATCTCGCCGGTGGTTCCGAAGCGATAGTAAGGAGAGTTTCGGAGTAGATCTCCGTTGATCCTCTTTCTCGGACTCTGAACCCATCTCTCCCTTCCTGTCACTCTGCGTTTTTGAAACTCAGGATCAATCTATGGACCTTGAGGGGGATTCCTCCAAGGATCTTGAGCTTTTATAGGTAAACAAAAAGCTCTGCCTAACATTCTACATATATGATGTGCAGGGGATGGCCGCAGAATTTGTGCAGTAAAGTGAATTCTTAGGGTTTGATAAAGTTAAGGGCTTGACGTTCTTTATTGGAAAAATGACCCTTTTCTCTTCTTTTCCCAGCCAGTGCACATCGATCATAAGCAGATAATGACAGCATGACTTTAACTTTAGGAAATGGTCCTTGAAGGGTGCCAGCTCGTTACACGTAAGATAAGGTTCGAAACATTGTCATAAAAAATAGGACAAAAAATCATATCCTTGGACATGCGGCCCGAAATGAGTGGTCAAATATAAGATGTAGCAATTTATTGGCATTTACCAATCCATTAGGTCAAAAAGGAAGTCTTACGCGCTTTGGGGACAAACATAAATATGACAGAAAATAAACCGAAGAGTAAAAGAAGGGTTCTTAGATCAAGGTTGTCTTTATCTTGAAACTATTCAATGATGACGACAAGGTTATAATGCATCGCAGAATGGTTGGCCCTCTCAAAAGCCGTGGCAAACCAGAGAATTATTTTCTGCATGTTCCTTCTTTTTCGCCTCAATTTTGTGGGGAAAAAAATGCTATAATTCAAAAGTAAGAGCTCATTTCGCTTTTGTTCGAAAACAGAATCTTTCATGCGGTTTAACTTCTCGTAAAAGAGGAGAAAAACTTTTATTCGTGTCCGGCGGGCGGGAAAGAACGGGCGTCTTCACATAGATTTCAGGAGAAAGAGGGCCCGCATTGGCTGATTATTTAATGTATGACATAAGACCATGCGAGTCAAAAAGCTAGTATCAAAGCTGGTTGCACTTGCACTTGAATACGCCTTCTCTTTCTGTCAATCTTGATTTTCTCGCATGCATGTTAGGGCAAACAAAGGTGAAAGAGACGTTAACGTGAACTTGACTCGGGGGCGTCGTGTTTGGTCAAGTACACGGTAAGTTATAAGACTTTGTCACGGATATGGATCCTGTCCTGACTTAGCATATTCCATGGTAAATTGTACATGGTTGTAAAATTTAACTTTAAAAGGTAATCTTATGGTTATAATGTAAGCAGTGGAATGTAAATAGATTTTCCCCTAATTTATAAAAGGTCATGGCGCCAACGTCTACGAGAGGAGTTGGAAGGAAATAGGGAATTCAAAATGTTGTTTTGGAGGAAAAGTGGACATTTTATCCCACGAAGTTCTCTTTTTTCTTCTCCTTTTCCCTTTATTTTGAAATGGATTCCTTCCTTGCTAAAGAAAACCACCCTCAAAAGGTTCACATCATTGAGACAAAGTCATCAACGGGAAAGAGAATCCGGCTAAATTATGTAGAGTCGTTTGTCTTTGAAATTTGTCTAAGTTGTTACGTACACGTTACTCTTCTCGACCTAATAATTCAAACTTTCGGATGGAGCATTCAATCATGGCGTCTTAGTGGAGCTAAATTTCGATTACTTCATATCCCAATTGAGATTGAGTTTTGCATGTCTTTTAAAGGGTATTATTAAGTATTTCAACTCAAGTCAATTCTCATTCAGTGAAGGTGCTCTGCTCAAGTATGGAATGAATTCAAGTTCTAACTTTACAGAACTCAAATTTTTTCATGAATTGCCATGCACATATGAAGCAGACTAATGTTATTAATTTTCTTGGGCAAAGGCTCCTAAAGTCAATTTTGAGGTTAAGTTTGAGCTGAATACAGAGTTAACTTGAGCTTGAGTGATCTTTGGTGGGGTCCGGGTGCTAAAACCACGTGATTTTGAGGGGGCTAACATCGTCGCTTTTGAATGTTGGCACACTAAGGGCGACGTCATCTGACACGTGGGGAGGCGACGGCAAGGATGAATAGTATACTAACAGATGCCAAAATAGTGGAAAAAAATTGTACATTTTTTAAGGATGTTCAAAAGATCGTATTGAATTTGAAAATTAAGATGACAGTAAAAAGTTGGGTAATTATTTTTGGGAACATTTGAAATATCATGTTAAATTTGAAATGGTGGCAAAAGTACAGGAGGGTTGCGCAAAAGTACCCAAGCAATACTTATCAATTAGCAAGTCAGTCGGTGTTGACACCCGAATTTTTTTTTTTTGTTGGTGATCAAGCGCGCACTTTAATAAAAATAAATAAATAGTGCAAAGAGCAAAGAGATGTACAAATCATGAGCCAAAAATTTCAGAGCTTCGGTCCATTTCGAGAATTCAATTCGGCCCTGAAACTGACCCATGAGGCCCAAGATCTCGCGGCCCAGGTTCGGTCCAAATCCATTCCCATCAGCTTATTAGATAAGCCCAACCCATCTAACATGGGCGGTCGAATGGCCGGAGCTATTTGCCTCTTCCTTTCAAGTCCATCGCCATCAGTCGATCGCCTACCATCTCCGACCAGCAACAGCCGCCGTCAACTCTCCCTCGCCAGCCACCACAGCCTCGGCTGTGACGGAGCAGAGCATCGGCACTCATCACCACCAGAGTATTTACAACAACAACTACGACAATCTCTCCGAAGCTTGGAGCGTACGTGAGCAAATGAGGAACCGAGCGAAGCAAGCAAGAGCACACGCAGGCCAAGAAAATCTCTCCCTCATCTCCATGGCTCTGGACCAAGTCCAGTGTCTTTGCCCATGGTCGAAGCCAGTCGCAGTCGAATATCTTTGTCGAGCAATCTCGTCTGCCTATGGAAAAAGTATGGGAATTACACTAAACACTAAGCGGTTAGAGGAGACGACCACACCCGCCAATCCATCCGTTAGGGTTTGCCTCTAACCTCGAAATACTCTTCATTGCCTCAGAATAAATAAATCTTGGCTCACTTCTTCTTCCAAAAGATAATGAAACATATGGATAATTGGTTTCAAGATGGGTAGATGTTAATCTAACTTGTTAAATCTGATTCCTATTAAAACCTAAAGCCCACCTTGTTTTTCCAATTCGGTTACAGGGTTTACCCAGAAACTTGCTTTATTTTATTTTATTTTTTTGTTCCTTTTTTTGGTTTCATTTTTTTATGGCAAAATAATATGAGTAACAAAATGAGTCAATTGAGTGCGCTGAGGGAGAGAATGATTTGCTCGGATTAGTGAAGGTGGGGTATTTTGCTTAATTGCTTGAGTTTTGAACACCTTTATGTGGATGTTTCGTTATTTGCAACTTTATGAACTGACTCTTTTATGTACATCTTTCATGCAAAAGTAATGACTGGTAAATTAAAATTATGCTATTTCAGAATTTATGGTGTGACACCTTTTTGGAGAATGGCACAATTTTCTCTTTAAGTGAACTTGAGTCTAGTGGCTTTTATTTTCTTTTTCTTTTTTTTTTTTTGGGGGGGGGGGGGGGTGAGAGGGCATTGAGTGGGACAAAGAGGTTATCTCTCAGTGATTTATAGTGTGAATCCTCTAGTAGGTAAGATGGGATGAGAAGTATCACAAAATTTTACGAACAGGACTAAAACATAGAAATGCATGATAAAATTGCTTAGCCAAGAGAATGACCGGATATAATTTAATCTAACAACAACAAAAAGACAAGCAAAATAATTCCATGCACAAGAGATACAAATACTAGCACAAGATGGGTACCAAGGACAAGTTATTCATATGAAGACTAGAACAAGATCCATTCAGTTCAAAACCAACCATTTCAACCCAAGTCCGCCCATTATAGATTTTCATCGTCCCACTTACTCTTGAATATCCATATACAAAACCCAAAGTTGGATAAGAATCACCAACAAAGCACTTCAAGGTGGGCAACAACATTACATCTTGACTGGATCATCAAAAAGTGAGATTGCATTAGGTCCACTGTAGTAGCAACAAAATGCAATTTGTTTCTAGTTAAATTCCCAACCATGACTAAAGTGAGTGGAAGAGTAACCCGGTCTCACAACATCAAATATATAAAAACAAAACTTATTACCTTCTCTGAAACCATTCTTGAACTTCCGAGGTTGAGTTTTTCTTCAACAACTCTACTGGTTCTTGTCCAACATATAAACAAATTTTACTCCTTAAGAGTTGAAATTGTCATTTTATGTCTAGCACACAGATGAAAGAAAGTTTGCACTTACTTTCTCTTATTACGTTCTTTGGATATTTAAGAATATATTACAATGATATTTAGAAACAAGTAGATAGACAAGCATCAAAATGCTGCTAAAAGATACAAAGAAGCCTTTAAGCAGCTTTAGCAGCTTGGTTGTTCATTTCAACATTGGAACAAAAACGCCTCTTAAAGATCAAATGAATCTTAGTGTCGAGAGAGAGAGAGAGAGAGAGAGAGAGAGAGAGAGAGAGAGAGAGAGAGAGAGATTATATAGATCTAGACTGAAAAACATAAAGAAGTATAAATAAGATCTTTTACCATAAAATTTGCAGCATATATTACTTTCATTTCTACTGATTGTCCCTTCTCTAAACCCAATTGCTTCACAATGTACTCATGCTTGTTCCGAACCACAATCAATAACTTAGGGCAAAAGAATGTAGATTTCTAAATAAAATCTAACAAAAAAAATAGATAACTAGTAACAGAGATTGTGTAGTCTAAATTAGCAAAAAAATTGTTTGATGAATGAAGATGCAACGATAATGACCGCAAAAGGTCATTATTGTGTAGTCTCGGTTTTCATTGATCATCGCTCTCCCTCCTAGGTCTACTCGCTATCTTCAACTGCTGCCCAACTACTTCGGCTCTCTTTTGTGGTTGTCGGGTTTTGTAGTTGTGGATTTTCTTCGGTGTTTGGCTCTTGTAGTCTGTTCGCTGTGTTGCTTGTACCTTTTATCGTCTCCCTCTCACTCTCTTGCTTTTAGCTTCTAGAGTGTGAGTTTTTTTTGGCGCCGATCTTTTGTACATTTGTCCAAAGCTCAATATAATCTTACTCTTACCAAAAAAAAAAAACGATAATGATCGCAAAAGGTCAATCCTACACAAAAGTGAGAGTATCATAAATTTCATGCTTTTAATTAATGAAATCATTTTATAAAAGTAAACAAGCATCATACCTTGTGTGACGTGCCTCCAATGCATGAAGACACTTTTCCCTTTCGCTTTTCACTTCTGCCTTTTAACCAAGTATTTGGTATACATTTTGGTCTTCTCTGAATGGGATCGAGTATTTGAATTTCCTAGTTTTCTACATCTTCATATTCATCGTTGCTCGCCAAGAAATTAATATGATCATTACTCGTCAAAGATTGCATTTTGTTTGTGATATGAGAGTGAAGGCGCAACAAGGTTGTAGTCACAAGCTCCTCTGTAATATCATGATTTGCACTAATATTCATAACACTAAAAGATAATTGCATCAACCTCTTCAAGCACAATGTTTTTGACTTTACTGCAGCATAAGAGCTTTGTCAAACATCACAATAAACCCCTTATTTTACTACTTTTGTCCACCTCTTCAAAATGTATTGTGAATGAATACTTCTAACATTTACAACATTTGTCAATATGCATAAAGTATGCCTGCACCACCATTCTCGCATTTCAAATAACTTGCAACTACATGTAATGGTTAAATCACTCGAAGTAAAATGAACAATATGCCTCATTTCACTACTTTGCAGTTGCCACAATATAAGTGAGCAATGGCCCATCAGTTTCCGATTTACAAATAAACACAGACAAAACATACAATAACTCATCCTGAAAATTCCTATAAATGACATGAGTGTATACATCTGCAACATGTTTCAAAATTCCACTATTTTCAATTGCAATCAGTGGCTTTCCTCGAGCACACTCAAAATCATCAACAACTTCAGAGTGGCGCATTTTTTCTGTTTAGTTTTTCATACTGACTGACAAATTCAGAAAAAATCATAGTCTTATATGTCATATCTTGAAAGACATTATTTGTGCTCTCACTTTTTTGTATGATTTTTACAGAAAAAGTATCTAGGCCAAACACAAGACACCATTTATGACGCAACCGGTATATGATGTCCAACCATTTGTGGTCCCCCAAGCTCCATTCTTGACACATATCTTTCCAAACATTCTTCATTTCCAATTCAGATCCACAATGATATAAAAGCTTATGCTAGTAGTTATCGCGAAAACCAGACTTTCCAAGAAGATGTCCAAATGATGCGTAGCATTTTTTCCAATATGCCATACACATAAACAATTATTAGTATTTGGAAAAAAAAAAGTCTTAATGGCATTCGCCATGGCATGATTTTTATTGGTGAAAATAGTTTTTGGTGCTTTGTTACCCATTGCCTTTAAAAAAGATTGAAATGCCCAAATGAAAGAAGCAATTGCTTCATCCAATAAAAATGCACAACCAAATAGGACATTCTTCCAATGATGATTCAAGCCAACGAAAGAAGCGCATATTATATTGTACTTATTTGTACGATAAGTTGTATCAAATACCACAACATCTCCAAAACTTTCATAATTTAGCTTGGATACACCATCAGACCATAAAAAGTTGGTTAATCTCTATTCTTCATCCAGTTGAAATGTATAAGAAAAATTGCTTCCATTTGATTTTAAGCAATTAAAATGACTGATGAGACTTTAACAATCACCCGCACTAATCAAGTTCATTCTTTTCGATTGTAAGAAATTTTGACAATTACGTAAAGTAAAACCAATATTCTTCTATCCCCCTACTTCACCACTAAGGTAGGAATACACTTTTATAGCCCTTATACCAGCTCCAGCCTCGTCATATCTCGGTATGATCGTATGAGGTGTTTTTATTTATCATTGATGAAAGGATAATTATGAGCATCCTTAAACTTGTTCACTATACATACTCCATTTTCAATTTTGAATTTTATACAAGCTTGACATCTAGTTCTCTTCACAGTCCTATAAACATCTCTTTGTTCATGAGGTAGGATCGATAGAAAATGTCCTTCATAATTACAAAGAAATGTGCATGTTCGTAATATTCATTTACTATTGTTAGCTTTTTGTCATTTTCTCTCTCCAAATCCCTTGGAAATTGCATATGCATTGTATCTCTTATATGCTTCATTTTGATTAGCAAATATCATGCCAATTCTAAATTGAAATTCTTTATTAACATTATGCACAATGATATTATCCTCGACGACCTTTACAAATTTTTGAAAGAAAAAATCCAATTATTTAACGGAGGCAAATAAAGGGAAAACTAATTTTAATTCTAAAAAGATGAGTCATACCCATTTATCCTTAAAACAAGTCGAGCTAGCAGCGGAGTACTCAGAATAATCTGTCGAAAATTTGTACAAATGTAAGTCAGTGACTTCAAAAAGATTGTGAATTGTGCATATTTCAGTCATAGTAGAAAATGTCATACCCACCTATCTACATGACACTCATGTTTTTGTTCTCACTCTTGGTTTTGCAGCCAATATGAACTTTACTTCCTCAAACTGCAAGCTCAACATACCACCATGAACAAGCTTGCCATTACATAATGAATTCAGTAGAAAAGTTTCCAAAGATACAACTCACGATAAAAAATTCAGATTTAGTTTCATACAATTGAAGTAGCTTACGCATGAATGGTCAATAGCTCCAAAAGCAAATAATAAAGCCCCACATTGAACAATTCGGCAGGAAAAAAAAATCTAGACAAATAGTCTAACTTTGTTAGAATCCATCAAAGACTTCCGAGGAAAGGAAAAAAAAACTTATAAGACAATGAGGAAAGAGAAATGAATTGTAAGCAATAATCGTCACATGAAAACTTAAGATGGATATTGATACGAAAATATGAATCAAATACATCATTTTGGTCAATGTCGACACAAACCAGAGTAATCCCAAGCTTAAAGACTAATGTAAATGCTAAAGCATGAAAATGTAAAAGCTTAGAATTAGAGATAATCCAACCTACTTTGTTGAGAGTTTGCTACCTTATCTAAGACTTTTAGAATTGATGCTACCCAATGCCAATACTCAGTCCATATGTGAATATAAAAGTAATTTTGAAAAGAATGTAAACTCAAAAAGGTAATTGTACATTCAACTTCATGAATTCGAAAGCATGACATTGGCTAAAAAAAACTATATAGTGAAGTATCAAATAAAACAAAACCATAGAAGGAATTCAAAAAGACAATGGAAAACAAAGAACGCACTCTTATAATCATTGCGCTGCGGCCACAAAAATGAGCTGGTCATGCAATTATTCTTTTGGATTGAATCCTTTGTGGTAGAAATTTTGGTGTCTTGTATACAAGTCATTATGAAAATTATTATCTAGGAGAGCGAGTTTACCTTTTAAAACTTCTCTCAAAATCTGCATCATATCGAATAGCACTATCCAAAACAACAGTTATTGCTCGAAAATGAAGTTATTAGGAAGAAATACATAAATAGAAGTGACTTTTAACCAAATGAACAATCGACATACGCTTCTCTTATTCTAAATTTTCCAGCCCTAACATCATAAGAGAAGGCAATTCAGATAAAATACCTCATTGGCCATTTCACTTGGATGTGCTACATATGCTTCTCTATAAGAAACAGCTTTTTCGACACGCTTTAGCCAACCAAGAGCCGCTTCCTCCTCACTTTGATATTTCTCACATCTACAAAACACAAGTGATCATTAAAAGCATTAAGAGCAAGAATCTTGAAAAATGAAGGCCAATATTTTATCCTTACTTAGAGTTACAGAACAATCATTCTGATAAAGAATTTAGTCCACCTACCAAAGAAAAAAAGAAATGATCAATTCTTTTTTTTTTTCCCAAATGATAAGTATTGATAATCTATCATTAAAAAATTAGGAGGTTATTTCTTTAAAGCTTGAAGACACTTTTCTCTTTCACTTTTCACTTCTGCCTTTTAACCGAGTATTTAGTATACGTTTTGGTCTTCTCCGAATGGGATCGAGTATTCGAATTTCATAGTTTTCTACATCTTCATATTCATCGTTGCTCGCCAAGAAATTAATATGATCATTACTCGTCAAAGATTGCATTTTGTTTGTGATATGAGAGTGAAGACGCAAAAAGGTTGTAGTCACAAGCTCCTCTGTAATATCATGATTTGCACTAATATTCATAACACTAAAAGATAATTGCATCAACCTCTTCAAGCACAATGTTTTTGACTTTACTGCAACATAAGAGCTTTGTCCAACATCACAATAAACCCCTTATTTTGCTGTTTTTGTTCACCTCTTCAAAATATATTGTGAATGAATACTTCTAACATTTATAACATTTGTCAAGATGCATAAAGTATGCCCGCACCACCATTCTCGCATTTCAAATAACTTGCAACTACATGTAATGGTTAAATCACTTGAAGTAAAATGAACAATATGCCTCATTTCACTACTTTGCAGTTGCCACAATATAAGTGAGCAATGGCCTCTCAGTTTCCGATCTACAAATAAACACGGACAAAACATACAAGAACTCATCCTGAAAATTCCTATAAATGACATGAGTGTATACATCTGCAGCATGTTTCAAAATTCCACTATTTCCAATTACAATCTGTGACTTTCTTCGAGCACACTCAAAATCATCAACAACTTCAGAGTGGTGCATTTTTTCTGTTTGTTTTTCATAATGACTGACAAATTCAGACAAAGTCATAGTCTTACATGCCATATCTTGAAAGACATTATTTGTGTTCTCACTTCTTTGTGTGGATATGATTCCTACAGAAAAAGTATTTCGGCCAAACACATGACACCATTTATGACGCAATCGGTATATGATGTCCAACCACTTGTGGTCCTCCAAGCTCCATTCTTGACACATATCTTTCCAAACATTCTTCATTTCCAATTCAAATCCCTAATGATATAAAATCTTATGCCAGTATTTATCGTGAAAACCCAACTTTCCAAGAAGATGCCCAAATGATGCGTAGCATTTTTTCCAATATGCCATACACATAAACAATTATTAGTATTTGGAAAAACAATCTTAATGGCATTCATCATGGTATGATTTTTATCGGTAAAAATAGTCTTGGTGCTTTGTTACCCATTGCCTCTAAAAAAGATTGAAATACCCAAATGAAAGAAGCAATTGTTTCATCCAATAAAAATGCATAACCAAATATGACATTCTTCCAATGATGATTCAAGCCAACGAATGAAGCGCATATTATATTGTTCTTATTTGTACGATAAGTTGTATCACATACCACCACATCTCCAAAACTTTCATAGTCTAGCTTGGATACACCATCAGACCATAAAAAGTTGGTTAATCTCTATTTCTTATCCAGTTGAAATGTATAAAAAAAAAAAAATTGCTTCCATTTGATTTTAAGCAATTAAAATGGTTTATGAGACTTTGACAATCACCCGCACTAATCAAGTTCATTTTTTCGATTATAAGAAATTTTGACAATCACGTAAAGTAAAACCAATATTCTCCTATCCCCCTACTTCACCACTAAGGTAGGAATACGCTTTTATAACCCTTATACTAGCTCCAACCTCATCATGTGTCGATATGATCGTACGGGATGTTTTTATTTATTATCGATGAAAGGATGATTATGAACATCCTTAAACTTGTCCACTATCCATACTCAATTTTCGATTTTGAATTTTATACAAGCTTAACATCTAGTTCTCTTCACAGTCCTATAAACATCTCTTTGTTCATGAGGTGGGATCGGTGGAGAATGTCCTTCACAATTACAAAGAAATGTGCATGTTTGTAATATTCATTTACTATTGTTAGCTTTTTGTCATTTTCTCACTCCAAATCCCTTGGAAATTGCATATGCATTGTATATCTTATATGCTTCATTCTCATTAGCAAATGTCATTTCAATTCTATATTGAAATTATTTATCAACATTATGCACAATGATACCCATTTAATTCTAAAAAAATGAGTCATACCCATTTATCCTTAGAACAAGTCAAGCTAGTAGTAGAGTACTCAGAATAATCTGTCGAAAATTTGTACAAATGTAAGTTAGTGACTTCAAAAGATTGTGAACTGTGCATATTTCAGTCATAGTAGAAAATGTCATACCCACTTATCTACATGACACTCATGTTTTTGCTCTCACTCTTGGTTTTGCAGCCAATATGAACTTTACTTCCTCCAACTGCAAGCTCAACATACCACCATGAACAAGCTTGCCATTACATAATGAATTCAGTAGAAAGGTTTCCAAAGATACAACCCACGATAAAAAATTCAGATTTAGTTTCATACAGTTGAAGTAGCTTACGCATGAATGGTCAATAGCTCCAAAAGCAAATAATAAAGCCCCACATTGAACAATTCGGCAGGAAAAAAAAATCTACACAAATAGTCCAACTTTGTCAGAATCCATCAAAGACTTCCGAGGGAAGGAAAAAAAAAGAAAACTTATAAGACAATGAGGAAAGAGAAATGAGTTGTAAGCAATAATCGTCACATGAAAACTTAAGATGGATATTGATACGAAAATATGAATCAAATACATCATTTTGGTCAATGTCGACACAAACTAGAGTAATCCCAAGCTTAAAGACCAATGTAAATGCTAAAGCATTAAAATGTAAAAGCTTAGAATTAGAGATAATCCAACCTACTTTGTTGAGAGTTTGCTACATTATCTAAGACTTTTAGAATTAATGCTACCCAATGCCAATACTCGGTCCATATGGGAATGTAAAAGTAATTTTGAAAAGAATGTAAATTCAAAAAGGTAATTGTACATTCAACTTCATGAATTCGAAAGCATGACATTCGCTAAAAAAACTATATAGGGAAGTATCAAAGAAAACAAAACCATAGAAGGAATTCAAAAGGACAATGGAAAACAAAGAATGCACTCTTATAATCATTGCGTTGCTGCCACAAAAATGAGCTGGTCATGCAATTATTCTTTTGGATTGAATCCTTTGTGGTAGAAATTTTGGTGTCTTGCATACGAGTCATTATGAAAATTATTATCTAGGAGAGCAAGTTTACCATTTAAAACTTCTCCCAAAATCTGCATCATATCGAATAGCACTGTCCAAAACAACAGTTATTGCTTAAAGATGAAGTTATTAGGAAGAACTACATTAATAGAAGTGACTTTTAACCAAATGAACAATCGACATACGCTTCTCTTATTCTAAATTTTCCAGCCCTAGCAACATAAGAGAAGGCAATTCAGATAAAATACCTTATTGGCCATTTCACTTGGATGTGCTGCATATGCATCTCTATAAGAAACATCTTTTCGACACGCTTTCCCCAACCAAGAGCCGCTTCCTCCTCACTTTGATATTTCTCCCATCTACAAAACACAAGTGATCATTAAAAGCATTAAGAGCAAGAATCTTGAAAGATGGAGGCCCATATTTTCTCCTTACTTATAGTTACAGAACAATCATTATGATAAAGGATTTAGTCCTCCTACCAAAGATAAGAAGAAATGATCCATTTTTCTTTTTTCTTTTCCAAATGATAAGTATTGATAATCTAGCGTTCAAAAACTATGGGGTTATTTCTTCAAAGCAACCCGAAGGGTAATAGCTATCACCATAACAATCATCACCAATTTCAAGCCATTCCCATCACCATGACAAAGTTTAGTGACATCACAAATTTAATGCAGTTGCAGAGAGCAAAAATCAAGTTATAATTGACATAATGTGAGTGGAGGACATATGTGAAAATGATTCAAAGTGCAAAAAGTCATAAGAGCATTATAGTTTTCACATCAACAACGATCCTGGCACTAAAGAATGATCACTTTATCACCAATTGTAACTTCACGGAGAGAGAGAATTATAAATTATTCCCAATAACTAAAGAAACACCCTTACCAGAAGGATGAAGAAATAAACCATGAGATAGAAGCAATAGTTTATTAAAAGGTGCTAAAAAAAAGTCAAAGACCTCTACAAGACAATGGGAGAGATGCCTCAATTTCATTTTTTGCCGGACCTGGTCCAAACATTTTGGCTCCCAGATATATACATTCCTATCTAGTTAAAAAGAAAAAAAAAATTATTCAGTCCTAATGAAAAAAAACTAAGCTCAACAATCATGCCACCTTTCTTTGAAGAATTAGATAGTATTAGAGGCAATTAAGAACGGGTAAGGAAGGAAAAAAAATTGAAAATTAACCTGTATTACCTCACTCGGAGAAGTCTATCCCATTCATTTCTTCAGGAACAGTAATAACACTATCCTCTTTCTTCACAGAGTTTGCAACACATATATCCTCGCTCAAAACAGGAGGTGAGTTGCCTCCCCCGCACTCTTCCATCGACTCATCATTCCATTCGAGGGACCGATATGTAAACATGGAGAAAATAATCTTGAGAAATCAATATTATTTGAGCGAAAATTCCATTAAACTTATTGAAGTGAAATACATTTAAAGAGCACCCAAATCAAGACAAAATTCATTAATGTGTGGAGAAACATTTTTCATTGCAGATTCCTGATGTAGTTATTCATCATTCCCACGTATGTTTTATATCATATCAGAAACTACGCAATTATGTTTTAAATCAACTTCTTACCTACTAGAGGATTCACACTACAAATCACTAAGAGATAACCTCTCTGTCCCACCCACCCCCCCCCCCCCCCCAAAAAAAAACAAACAAAGAAAATAAAAGCCATTGGACCCAAGTTCACTCAAAGAGAAAATTGTGTCATTCTCCAAAAGGGTGCCACACCATAAGTTTTGAAATGGCAGAATTTTAATTTACCAATCATTACTTTTGCATGAAAGAGGTACATAAAGGAATCAGTTCATAAAGTTGCAACCAAAGTGAAACGAGTCACATAAAGGTGTTCAAAACTCAAGCAATTAGGCAAAATACCCCACCTTCACCGAACCGAGCAAATCATTCTTTCCCTCAACGCACTCAGTGGAAGCCCTCTGTAAAATCTTAAAGCAAGAAAAGCATTAGAATGTTTGTACTCAGTCGAAGCCCAAAAGAAGCACCTATAAATGGACATACTTGGTCCCAAAACAGTAATGCTTTTCTTGCTTTAAGCTGTCCCTCCTACCTCTTGATTGGAGCAAGTGTAGACCATGGAATATTATCATTCATGCGCTCTTCCTCACAGCAACAATAATAAGGTTAAAACTTTCATACCAAAAGTCACAATGACAAATACTCCGGTGGGAATGGCAGGATGCGACTTGCTTCAAGAGTCAAAGGGGCTGACGAAGAACTCTCCCTCTCAACCTCCTCATAAGCTTTTTGACTTTGGCTCGACCTAGAAGCCAAAGTAACCACTATCACCAAGCCTCCATGCCTCCTGAAATAGAGGTGATAGAAAAGCTATAAAAAAAAAAGGCAAAGGAGAAAGAAAGTTCTCACGGTACCCATACGCCTCTCTCTCCTCCACCACAATATCCCTCGCGACCGTCACGGCGTTTCCAAAACCCCAAAACTTAGCACCGCTACTAGTATATCTAGCCTTGCAAACCTCTTTTGCTTCAAAATCCTTGGCTACGTACTCGAGCCCGAAATCAGACCGAATAAGGAGTAGAAGATAAAGAAGCTAGAGAGGCCAGTTGGCGGTCAGCGATTTCTGGAGCCGCGGCTGGAAAGTCGATGACGGCGACGAGGACAAAGGTGAGAAGGGTAGCCCTTAGGGTGAGTGAGAGGGCTCGAGATAGAAAGGAGAGGAGTGCTTGAGGAAGAGAGAGGTAGAAGCAGGAAGAAGAAGCGCGCCCTTCGTTGAAAAAAGGAGAGAGAAAATGCAGCAGCCGGTAGAGTAGAGGAGAGAGAAAAAACAGGCTTTCAATTTTATTTTTTTTAATCCACGTCAACGGACACGTGTCGACTTGTTAGTGGGCCAGCTAGGCTTACGCGCGCCATGTAGGACGATGATGTGGTGATTAGCAACCAGTGAATATTTTCTCCCAAGGTGGAGATTTTTTATGAGACAAAATGTGAAATTGGGATAAGAGCTAAAGTTGAAGATTTTTTAGGGTATTGGGCTTACATTAAAGACATTAATGTTTTTGGCCTAGGCTTGTACTCCTTTTTCAACAAATAATGTACTTAAACCAAAATATATTATCATTAAATAATCAACACGATAGTCCTTGAATGCACCTTAAAATTTGTCATTCAAAAGTATAGATTTGTCACTTTTCTAAATCTGACAACTCGCACCATGTATTTGTTTTTTGTGTTAAGCTTCTGCTTTTGATTTGCTTAAGGGCTAACTACTTAAGAGTATCAATAATTACTTACTAATTTTCAAAATATGTTCATTAATCCAAATTAATTCCGATGGGTGTGGGCCTATCCAATGGATTTACTGTTGATAGGCTGATAGGACTGTGTTTTTTGTTTTAGCGTATGGATATTTGCACGCCTCAGACCCCATATTTAGAACAGTATATTTTATCAAGCCCTGTACATTTCTCTACCCTCCAAGTGTTTTACATCAAAGGATGTTGAGGTCCACGAAGCAATTTTAAAACTTACTCAGTCCAACAAAATAATGTACTTAAACCAAAATATATTATCATCAAATAATCAACATGATAGTTCTTAAATGCACCTTAAATTTTGTCATTCAAAAGCATAGATTCACGTTTTGTCGTTCAAAAGCATAGATTCACGAACTTTCTGAATCCAGCACCTCGCCCCATGTATTTGTTTTTGTGTTAGGCTTTTGCTTTCGATTTGCATAAGAACTAACTACTTAAGAGTATCAATAATTACTAGCTAATTCTCAAATTACATTTAATAATACAAATTAATTCTGGTGGGTGTAGGCTTTGGAGCTTGAATATGAAATTTGGCCCATCCCAAAATGAAGGAATGGGAATGAATTAGGGGCAAGCAAAACGGACTGATTGAATCGGGAACCGTCTAGAGTGGATCAAATCGGTCAGTTGGGTCTGATTTCAAGAAGTGTCGATTTAGTTTCCAATTCCCAAACTGGACCGATTTTTTATTTTTTTATTTACTTTTTAGATATCTCATGCACACCTTCTTTTCTCTTTCGATCTTTTCCTTTTATCTCACAACACTCCTAACTACTGTCCTCTTTCGAGTCTTTCCCTTTCTTTGAGTCCTCCCAACAATTTCTCATTTCAACTTGACCAGTTTGACTGAAACCAACTGTCTAGTTCCATGGACCTTCGGTCCAGTCCCTTCCCTGATTCTGAAAACTGGAAATTGATCCTTTTGGTTTGATTTCCAATTCTAGGAATTGATCCCTCCGGAATGGATTGACTACCAACATTGGGCCCCTTCAAAGAAGGTTCTCTATCGACAAATGGAATATAATTTTTTATTTATTTATTAGCTCAAGAACTAATGGGATGGTAATTAATTAATTATATTACCCAATATCTCGATCGATTTTAATTTCGACACAAATATAAATTAAAAAAAAAAAAACAACAACAACAACAGAGGAGAAAATAGGAAAGGAAAAAAGTAGAAAACGGAGGCTTGGGTTTGTCGTTTAAGACCTGAGACGGCGCGGGTCGGATCGATCCGACAAACCCTCCCTTAAACCTCAGAGTGCTCCGACCTCTCCGGTCTCCACCATCGACCGAGGATCAAACTCTCCGCCGCCGCCGCCGGAGCTGCCGCCGGAGCTGCCGCTCGCACAGGTGAGTCCGCCCGCTCGAGCCTCGCGATCCCCGTCCCATGGTGCTGCTTCGTTCAGCCCTTTTTCTGTTTGCTCCGTTCATGTCTGTGGAACCGATTGATTCGTTCTTCCGTAGCTTCGTGTCATTTTGCTCCGGCGTTTGTTTCTGTTCAAGTGCTTTAGGCCGTGATGCTCTGTTCTTGTGGTTTCTTCTATGTTGGATTATGGTACTTCTCTTGGTATTCTGTAGCACGTTCATGGTATCGATGTTTAGTGACGTTCCGATTCTCGGGAAATCGGTTTCGGTTTATTTGGATTAGAACGAAGACACGGCGGAGGATTCTGCGGCGGGCAGTAAGGGAGGGGGAGCAGAAAAAAGGTGAGAGATGAGAGGGTTGCAGCTCCCGCTGACTCAAACCCAGAAGGTGAGGCTGCAGAGAGCGCTCGAAAAGCTCGAGGCTTTGTCAACGAAGGCCAACTCCAATGCCTCCGTCACTGTTGCCGACACGATCCCTGTCAACTACGAGGACGGCTTTCTCAAGTAATGATGCTGACTTGATTCAGTTTTTATATTAATATCCCTCATAAATTATGTGTTTTGACATGGTATATGATACTTTTACCTAGACATTCGGTTTTGCTAAGTTCACCTAGTTTTAGAAGGACTTGATTCTGCAAATTTTGAAACTGGCCTCAGCATATTGCAGGGTTATCTTTGCAAGTACACGCATAATCAATTGTCTTCTTTTACGTCTTTCTTAACTGGGTTGTGTTTATTGTGTTGGAAACCAGGGGCCATGGAACCACCGAGCTCAATGGTGAAGTTGTTGCTACGGTTTGTGGAGTAGTTGAGCGAGTCAACAAGCTGGTCTATGTTCGTACTCTGCGAGCCAGGTAGCAAAATGTCGGAATGTCTTCTGGACGAGAAGATGCTATTCGTTTCTTTTCTTATTTTCTTTAGACCTTCTGAAACAAGTCTTCTGCTTCTTCTTCTTCTTCCATTAACATCACAATGAGTGTAGATACAAGCCAGAGGTTGGAGACATCATTGTTGGGCGCGTTATTGAGGTGAAATACTCTATGCAATTTCATAATTAGTTGGTGCATACGAATAATCAAGTGAACTTCAGTGTACTTGAACCTTATGTCAATAACTCCTGTCAATATGTGCGCATGTGAATGTCGACATAGCCTCAACCATGCATGCTTTATTTCAATTCCTTTTCATCAATAATTACCATTATTGGTTTTTGTTTTGCAAAGCTTAACTGCAAGGTAACATAGGATATTATTCCTCTCTATATGATGGCAGAAGATGGATGTAGATAATTGCATATGCATGATAAAAATGTAGAGTTAATTCACTTATATTGCTGGCAAAGATATGCATGATAAAAATGTAGAGTTGATTCATTTAGCTTACCAGGAAAGGGCTCTCTATTTTGTTCACCAGATAAATGAAGTTTGATATCCCATGTCACCCAATATTTAATATCTGTTTGTAACTTTGCGGCGAAAATGCAAATTATTTTCTCTTGTTAGTGACCTTGGCGTTGACAATTTGCCAGGCTGCAATGCCTCTCTTGCATATCTGCTGAAACTATGTGAAACCTGCATATTCTGTTTATCTATCTTATTGTAACATCGTCTTACCTATAGGATTTAATGTGAGGAGTTTTCATTCAATTTTCCCAGTTTGTATATTTCAGGTAGCTCCAAAGCGTTGGCGACTGGATATAAATTATAGTCAAGATGCTGTGTTAATGCTTTCTTCAATTAATTTGCCTGATGGAATTCAGGTAACTATGTAGCATGTTCTTTTTCTTTTTTCTTTTTTTCTTTTTCTTTTAGATGCTTTGGCTTTTGTATGTTTTCACAGGTGATATGCAGTCTTACAGCTTCTCTCTGTTTTCTGTTGTTTGTTTGTTTTTTTTTTTTTTTTCTGTATTAATAGTTATCACACAGATTGAGAATGATTGGATTTGTGATAAAGTGGAATGATGAGAGCTACTAGTTCTGTAGTCTTTATTCTGTTCCATGAATCTTAGAATGCTGGAATAACCTTGAAACAGAAAAGCCAACATACGAAGGAAAAAAGTTCTCTATAGACAATGTTTCATACGTGTTGCCAACTCTACCATAAACTTATAGTGTGCATAAGTTAGTTACACCATAGTTTTCAAGATCTGTTTTTGTAGAATACATGATTATGCACAATGTGAAGCACTCATCTTTTTCTTAGTCCTTGGAGAGTGATGTCTTCTAATCACTCCTGAGGCTCAATGATTGTCTGATGGGCAGATATAACTTGATTGATATGGGGCCTATGTAGATTCTTAGGGGACATATAATTCTAATGGTTGGTATGATAGTGATTCTAGAACAAGCAATTTGGCTTAGAAGGATTTTCTTTCGTTTTCCTACTTGCAGTTCCATCGATACTTATCAGTCATATCGCATTATTGAGCAACTACCAGATTTTATAATCCTTTACAAACATGCTGCATCCATATTTCTTGGAGTCATGAAGTAGATAAGCTCGCTTTCATACAGATAAGCTTTTAAAGCTCATTGTTGAAATTTCTCTGTTTTCTCCTGCTTTGATTGTTAGAGGCGACGAACTGCAGAGGATGAGCTTAACATGCGCAGTATTTTCGAAGAGAATGATGTCATATGTGTAAGTCAAATTTACTATCTTTGTGTCTCTTACAATGGTGAACCTGGTCTATGAATTGACCAGCAGATCTTCAGCTTATTGTAAGGGTATTTTTTTTTCCCTTTCAGGCAGAAGTTCGTGGCTTTCAGTATGATGGTCTGCACCTCCAAGCAAGAAGTCAGAAATATGGAAAGGTTTGCATTTTGTGCTTTAGATGCAGAGGCCTGAAGATTTATGTTTTCATAAACCTGTATCTAGAGAATACAAAGCCTTTTACTGGGGTTATCTATTGAATGGTTATTCTATAATTCTCTTCTTTCTTATATGCATGTTTCTTCTGCTTTTCTGTTGTTCCACTTAAGTAGTGTCAGGGAAAGACTGATTTTAGTGCTTGAACTTTTGCAAAGGGAATAAACTGAGGGGATTGGGAACCATGCTTAGGATGAAATAATATATATAAGAAAGTGCTTTTGTGTATTCTTTGTGAATGCCATGACTGATTGAAAGTCGCAGTTGAGCTGCAGTTTCTGTTAATATGCTCATCTTCATGCATTTGGACTTGCTCATTGCGCATCATTTCTTTATGCTGTTGATAGAACACACTTGTGTTAACCTTCTCAATTGTACTCTTGCAGCTTCAGCAGGGACAACTTCTCTCAATCCCTTCTTATCTTGTAAAGAGACGAAAGCAGCACTGGCATTACCTAGATGAGTACGGGATTGACCTAATACTCGGTTGCAATGGATTTGTCTGGGTCGGCGAGCACGTGGAAACCAAGGATGAAATGTTGGTGGATCAAGCGGACAAGCCTGATTCACAAACTTCAAAAACAAATGATCACTCCATGAGTCTTGAAGGGCAAGAGCAGACACACACCCCATTGGAGACAAGGCAGAACATATGCAGAATTGCAAATGCCATACGTGTCTTATCTATGTTAGGATTTGTCGTCACAATAGAAGTGGTCATGGAAGTAGTCAATCTGGGTGTCTCCCAGAACATGGACACACATGAGATGCTAGGATCAGAATTTTGTGTATTGGTTGCAGAAAGGGAGGCTGAACGGCGGAGCCAGAAAAAGAACAAGGGATAACTAGGTGTCTGTTCAATGAGTTAGATGTTTCTAATGTTGCCTGGAGAGCGACTGGGTAAGCTAATGAAGTTCAAAGGATTAAAAAAAAATTCTGAAAGTGGCATTGTAAGATGATAGGGATTGGTTTTCTTTTTCCAGTGAATTGTGTATCATCCATGTACGTTTGTTCATTGATTCCTTGCTTCTGATCCAGAGGCGAGCAATCTTCTTTTTTTCTTTTTCCCTTTGTCAACTAAAATTTAGATTTTTGGATTGAATTTTCATTGACATTTCAAATAATCGGAATAATCTGCAAATTCCTAAGAAATTAGAAACCTTTTATGGAAAAAGATAAATGTAGAAATGGCACTTCAGTTTCTTCATTGGAGTTTTCACTTTCGTTCATTGTCTTGGACCGCTGTGGTGTTTATTAATTCGAGCCAGCCATTTGTTGAGTGACAATGAAACAATAAACAGAAAAGAAATCAATCTGGATGAGTGAAGATGATGTCTGAGGATATCTGGAAATAGTTCAATGCTCAATCACCGAAGAGAAAACATTTCTTATCATCATTACAGTTGTGGTTGATACCATTATATTTACAAATTCCCCTTCCTATTTTCCCATTAATATGAAAATCAAGAGCCGTCCCTGAAATCGCATGAGTCTAGACATTAAAGGTTGCCCTCCCTAGACTCTTGTTGACACTCCTTGTCCCGGAAGACAGGAAAATTCAGTTTAGCGGCAGTACATGGCATGAACCAGTCTTCATATACGAACCTGTAAAAGCCCGGGCCACTGAATGACAACGTTTTGAGCCAGTTTGCCTTCCAGAAATGAAATACAGGAGGGAAACTTTTTTTCCTTGTATGCAGAGAGAGCTGTGGTGTTCTGAAGAACTTGTACAAGCAGGACAGATCGATAATGTCTAAAGACATCAAGAAGACAAAGGCCAGTCTCCAAGTTTGATGGTTGGGCAAATCTGCTGATACATCTATCATTATGTCTCCAGATGATATGCAAGACTTGTAAACACAATCAACCACTGGTGAGACCATAGCAAGAATAAACTTCTCACTACCAAAAAATACAGAAAATGACAGCTAAATGGTCAAGTGCAGCTCTCAATCAGTACAATGAGTTGTGCCTCAGTTGAAGATGGTTGTGAGGTGCGTCCAGATTTTTCTGCATATTTATTTCCCTAGAGTTTTGAGAGCTGAAGTGGTATTCCAGTTCTTTTCCTCCTCCCTCCTGTATTCTTAGCCGTACTTTCATGGACATGATTGTATACAGATCCAGCAGATTCTCTCGACCTCTGTCACCCCGTAAACAATGACTTCTGCCCACAAATGTCAACTACAGGTGACCTAAGTTTCCAGGATACACTTTACACTATCCCAGGGACTTAATTAACAAATTGAGAGGGAAAAGCTAAAGTGATAAATAAAACAGCATCCCCAATAAAAAATAGAGAAAACCATAATGAGAAGCTATGTATGTTGAAATAATGATAAGAAGCAAATAATGCAGGCAAATAGGAAGAAAATATGCTTACCCTTTCCTTGGCAGACGAGATATGATGACAGTAAGTTGCAAATCCTTGTATCTTTTGTATCCCGTACCTGCAAGTGTACTACTAAAGTTCGAGAATGCTAGATGACTAATATGAGATCCTTAAAGGAAGTTCAAAAGGCCACAGAAAGAATTGCTAGACATGTCAAAATCTTGCAAGGAAAAGTTGTCTGAACCTTTTGCTGTATCTAGGGCTCCTCAGAAGAGGAATCATGATCATTGATCAACAACTCTGCATATTACCGAAATTGTAGTGCACCATAAGAGCCATTACCTGATAAGCATCATCAAAAGGGATATGGAACGTGCTGTTCAGAAGGACGCAGAACTTCTGAGGTGTTCCCAGGTTCTTCTCATGAGAACTTGAGGCAAAATAAAGAGAACTGCTCTCCTTGAGGACCACAAACATATCTTCACAGGAATGCAGGTGAATTGGTGTGCAAGCCACAGGAGAATATGTATGTAGCCATACATCAAACCGTTGATACATAAAAAATGACAAAAATATGATGCTCTGAAACTTTGTTGAAAGCAAAAAAAGGATGGCACCGCATTTGTCCCGTGCAAGAGTGAGCCTGCCTTGTTATGTGAGAAGAACCTCCCATTCCATAGTTATCTTGTGGTAGCTCACCGATATTCCTCACTAGTGGTAAACTTGTGCCAGAAACCGAATGTCACCATCTTCTAACAGTGGGTAAATTGTTGAATGTGGGTCTGAATTTGCCAGCGAGATACTAATTACAAAGAAGCAGAAAAATAAAACAGAATGACAATGCTAATGCAGCATTTGACGAAGGTAGAAGGAAAAGGACTTTGAAAGAGACTTTCTTTTCCTTCGGGCTACACCTAGCAGGATGCTCAACAATCCCATATATCCTATCATATACAGTTCTCAACACTTACTTTGCTGATCCAAGTGATGTGTCAAGTACGTAAATAGAAGTCTAATCTTTTCATTTCAGCTGAGACCGACCGTGTGAATTCCATAGTGCAAAGGAATGCGTAAAAAACAAGAGAAGAGCGCACTGTTGTTGTGGCAAAAGTGCAGAAGCAGACCTTGACTTGAGCGCCAAGAATCAACAATTGCAGAGATGAGGAAGGTGAAGATAAAAAATAAAAGGAAGTTCGAGTCCAATCATTGTCCAATCAGGAGCACTTGTCGCCGGTCCCTCCGTCCCATTGAAAGTGTTTGCTGTCAAAAAACTTCTCATGCCATCAAAATGGCATGTCAATGTTGGAGTTCCAGATGATGATGTTGACTCAGTTATGGTTGGGCTTTTATTCGGTTGGCTGATGGCAGAGGAAATTTCACAGACAGAAGCAACAGCGACATGTTTAAGCATTCTCCCATGTTAGCTGAGAGTGTAATTTATCAGTTGATATAGGGAAAAACAAAACAAGTCGCCTATCCAGGGTAAGTCCTTGGAGAGTGACATCTTATATCATCCTTGTGATTCAATTGACTGTATGCCATGTAAAACCTCCGGGAACGCAGTTCTATAACACTATTGTATTCTGTGGGATGAATTACTTTACCTTCAGTGCTTGCAATTTGGATGGGGAGGTTGCTCTTCCTATCAGCATTGCATGCCTGAGTAGTCCCATGACATTATCGAGCTCGGGGAATATAGAAAGATCTTATGGTCCTTCACAGTTAATGCCTACGCATATGTGAGTTTATGAATCATGAAGCGGACAGCCACGTCAGATTTCTCATATATATGAACTTCCAGACTCATGGTTGAGTTACTCAGTTTATGTGCTACTCATAGTTTAAGGTTCTGCCTTGGTCACCAGCGTCATGACCATACGCACGAAAATTTGTAACTTAATGAAGTAATTCATGTTTGGCCCCTAAACAAAAGTAATGCTTAATCTGTCTGCTTTTCAGGCTCAATTTCGCACCTTCCAAAAAGATGATCCACACCTCCAAAACAAAATAAAAAATATCTGAATGTTTTGCTTTGTGCACTTCAGATGCAATAAAAATGTATAACTGTCTCCAGACTGTAGATGAAGGTGAACCAAAAGATGGTTCCTCTACATGCAATCATATACATCAAACTGACTGATCAAACATCGGGGTAGGCGGTTGCTAAAAGTTAAATTTACAAGCCTGGCTAAGTTTTGTTATCGGACGAGGACACAATGCATTTCCAAGTTCCCTCCATCCCTCATTTATGTCCCCTTAACACCCCACGGGACATTATCAGTCAGAAAGTGGCTGCAAGGACATCAAAGCTCATCCTTCCTAGAAGCTTGGAAACATTCCTCATCCCAGTAGTAAGGATACTTCAGTTTTGCAGCAGTATGAGGCATGAACCAGTCTTCATATATGAACCTGAAAAATCAAGGTTGCTCAATATAAGTTTAGTCTGCTAACTAAAAGTAAAAGGACTGAGAAAATTTGATGAGGCTCAGGAACAGCAAACGGAGTGCATGAAAATGAAATTTTCATCCATACAGTAACGACACCTGTCAAATTTTCAAAAAACTTGCAGAGCTTGTAGAGTATTTTCTTAAGTGAGTAACGAAGTATTCGAAAATGCAGAATCGTCACACAAAAGAAAATATAGTTCAAGCTAGACGTTTACCAAATATCACATTACACCTGACATCATCTCTGCCAAAGCAGTGTAAGATGGTAAAAGAGGGATTCTGAAACATCCCAGCGAGGTCAAAAATTATAACTATAATTGTAGGCCTTGCCAATCACAGCAATAAATTAATTCTCAGTGGAAGATGGTCATCAGGTCCATGCATTTCTATCACTACACTTTTGAGGGCCAAAGCAGTTCTGCAGTTGTTTTGATTCTTTCTAGCATACTCTTTTCTCTCAGTGTCATCCATATCAATGGCACTGAGAGTCGTCCTTTCTCTCAATCTCGAACCCTGTCAAAACTAACTTCTGCCACAGATTGGACCGATACACCTGAAGTCTATCGAAGAGATTTATTAGGCAATTAACAGGCCAAAAAAGAAAAGCCAGTAGGGCCAAGATATTGTAAAGCCAAAAGTGTGAAAAGAATACGAATAGAGAATGAACAATAAGAAGTAATGTGCCTCAGCAAAGAAAGATAATTTGCTTACACTTTCACTGGTGGACGAGATATGATGACAAGAACTTGCAAATCCTCATGTTTGTTTGTATTCCATACCTGCAAATATATAGCTAAGTCTAGAATACTTGAAGCTTGACATAACTTTGGAAGTACCTATCAGATACAAAAGCAAACTGATAACATTTTTTTTTTTTTTTTTTTAATTAAGATGAAAAGCATGACATTGCAATCTCAAATAGCAAAGACCTTGACCCATTCCTTCCATAGAAAGATTGAAGACATCGAATCAGGGCTTCAACAGCCTTTCAAATTGCCTGAAATGAAACACCCTGTCTCCCCTCAACCAAACACCTCCTCCTGCCCCTCCCTCCCAAAAAAAAAAAAAAAAAAAAAATACCCTCCTCTCCTCCTCAAAATAAGAAAAAAAGAGGATGCAAGTCATGCCTTCTTTAGCTGCCAGACCTATCACACAAACTAATCTGAGGCAACCTGCTAAATACGTGAGTAGTAGTAATCTTTAGTCGTTTTATTGAATGAATCAGATTATAAAGCTAGTTCTGGTCCTCATTATGTGACGGAGGGATGCGCTTGAAGACCAAGACCCCTAACACCCTATTTAAAACTCGCAAATTCTCTCAGAAGACACCTCAAGAAAGTGCATATATAGTCGGCCAAGAACTCCACATATTAACAAAATTGAAGATAAATAGGAATCTTTACCTGGTGAACATCATTAACCGGAATGTGAAATGTGCTGTTTGAAAAGATAGAGAACTCTTGAGGTGTTCCAGGGTACCTTCCATGAGTATCTGAAGCAAGATAAAGAGTACCACTCCCTTTGAGAACAACAAAAATTTCTTCACAAGAATGCCGATGTATTGGTGTGCGAGTCCCCGGAGAAAAGGTTTGTAGCCACACCTCAACCTGTTGAAGCACATAAAATTACAAATACATGATGCTGAGAGACTGTCCGTCATCTGAAACATATCCACTGATGGAGCACGAAAGTAGGTTCAAGAATATATTGAAGATGGATCAAGATGAAGTGAAGCATGTAAAAAATGCACACTCATTGGATGGAATGGTAATTTGCGTTAATGGTTTAAATATATAATGAAAAAATCAAACATTTTATGAAATTTTGAAAGACAGAAAGATCTCTGAGGACTAGTCAGGCCATTCCGTTGTATTGACAATTTCAAAAAGCTGTTCATACCACGCCCAAAGCATAGTATCATACGATAGCAGTCGGGCAAGTGCGCCCCATCATCTAGTGGTAATATGTTTTTATTCTGTATAAAGATGTGAGCATGCTCCAATGAAGTTTCAGAAGGAATTACATATTGAAACCTATCTATTTAACCTCATTCCCTGTCTTTTACTAAGCTAGCAGTAGCCAAGTCATTAAGCTCTTGCAGTGTGGTCATAGTCTTCTAAAGCCCTTCACTGGCTTAAAATAAATGGGGGAACAAGAAACTGCATCCAGAAGATATCAACAGAGAATAAAACCCTCAAAAAGGGTACCTCTTTCATCCCATGCATGAACGAACCTGCAACAGTTATGTGAGATAAACCTCCTCTTCCATAGTTATCTTGTGGTAGCTCACTGATGTTCTTCACTAGTGATAAATCTGCACCAAAAACGAATCACCACTTTGATATTCTTGTAAAAGAAAAATTCAAGTATTGAAGGAAGGAAGTACTAGAAAATAGGTGGCCAGTGCACTCATACTTGGTAAAAAATGTTGAATTTGACTTACAAATTTGCCAGCAATTTTGCAATAGAAGCGAAATGACGATACAGAAAAACGATTTCATGGTTCATACCAATTACTACAATGTCGGGTAGAAGAATAGTGATGAAGAATCACCCCAAGAGTTTTTAAGCCTCATCCAACCCTTAATACAAAAGTGCTTGAAGGCTGCTATGTTCAATTCTACTGGCAGAATATTAAGAGTCATTTTCTTGTACATTTAATGAGAATTTCTTGCTCCAAACTGGTCCCACAGTATATGGTTGGAAAGCCCTATATGACTAGTTTTGAATGCATCAAGTTCCATGCAATTTGGAGTATTCCAGAAAAAGTTATGCTCAAATTTCTATGCGCTGCTTGATTTACCCCGACAATGAGTCTTAGTAATTCAATGAATTTCTTGGGTGCTATGCATATTATTTAGTTCCTGGAGTCTTCTTGAGTCAAAAATTAATCTTCTAATTTATGTTTTGTCTGGGAATTGTCGGTCTTGTCTGGGAAAATAAAAGATAAGGTGTCTTGGAATTGTCTACTTGGAAGGATGTTCCAAGTTGAGTATATATAAACCCCTCTAATGCTTTCTTGAGGGTTAGAGTGTTTTGATTAATGACATTTCAGATATGATCTCTTGGATTAGAATATCACCAAAACTCACTCTTTGGTAAATTCCATTGAGAAGTGAACTACATGCCCGCCATTCTAGTGTCGAATCCCTAAATGGTGCGCATCCCTTTGTCGCATTAGTTTTTTTCTTCTAAATCTCTGACTCCTCGGGTAGTAAAAAGAACCACAGCAAAACACTTAACGTTCTACACTACATCAAACACAGTTCTCAACACCGTCACTGTACTCCTAACCCAAGACACACTACTAACTATGAAGCCCGCATCAGTCCAACGAGACCCATGATTAATCAAGAAACAAGAAACCGACGCCCAATAGTCAATCTCCCTAACCGGGAAACCGTACACTGCCGCATAAATCAGAACGGTTTCCGCAACATCAGGAACGTAAAGGAAGTAACTTGAACATCCCCAAATGACCACACCCTTATGCCTCCAAGTCCTCAAGCCATCGATTCCTAGCGAGAGGAAAAAGAAAAGTAACCCCCCCTGAAAAAAAAAAGAAAAAAAGAAAAAAACCAGCCTACATACATCCGAGCACCCCCTCTGAAACAACGTTGTCAACCACAGACAAAAAGGGAGCTAATCTCCAGGGGACGATGGAAAACATCGAACTAAGAAAGAAACGACGGAAAGCATCCCGATGGGCAGAAGGCGCGAGAAGCCGAACCTTGAGGCGACGACGAGCAGTGAGAAGCGCCGGAGACGGCGGCGAGGAGGAGGAGGAGGGCGGCGGCGGCGACGGCGGCGGCGAGGGCGAAATGGGGTCGGAGTCCGGCCATCGTCCGACGGCGGCCTCTTCTCGATTCTCGGAGCAACTCCGGAGCGCGCTTGCGAATCCAAGATCGGATTTTTGGAGTAGCAAAGGAAGGATCTTTTCTTTTCTCGAGACGGTTCTCGAACTTTCTTCTTTTCAGTTATACGCAGGTTCCGCTGGACCGGTTACCGTTAGCTTTTATGGGTCCCACTTATGGAGCCCACGTAAGGACCTATCGAAACCGACCGGTTTGCGGCCCACCCGATCCGGTGGATTCGGATCCAGAAAAGGATTTCCTGTGAGATCCGTCCAAGTGGACCAATATGACATTTCACTGTGGAGTATAAAAATATCGCAGGATGCGCTAATCAAGTTGGGCTGGCTACTTTTATGCTCTATTTTTTTTTTTTTTTGGTTATAAAACATAATCCCTTTTGGTTAACTAATCAAATGACACATAATGGGCGAGATTATATAGATATATATATATATATATGACGGATTTACGATATATTAATTATTATTAATTAACGATAAGAATATACAACTTTTTAATTATGCATCACTTTAGATAAATCAACGGTTTGTTAAATTGTATGAATTGTGACCGGAATTTTATTTTTTTATTTTTTTTGCAACCTCAAAAAGGACATAGTAAAACTATGCAATTTTCACAAAAACTCTAAATATAATAGAAATGAGCCGATTCAAAAGATGAATAAGACAACATCATTGAGATTGGAGGACTTTTTTCCCCTCCTTTTTGCATCTAGTTTGACTTTGGTTCAATTCAAGAAGTAAAGCAAAAGCCGCTGGAATTCAAACACTAGAGATGATGGGGATTTGATTCTCGAAGAGAGTGTAAATAACATTGAATTTGATCCTTAACTTGATGACCTCTTTAGTTCTTAACATTTTAATCTAACAAGTTGTTAATCCGCTTAGGATTGAATTTAAATGTGTGGAACCATGAACCTAATAATTGAGTCCTCTTGAAACCGGTTTGGAACTGAATGAATTCCTGAATGGACCCACGGGAGAGAAGAGGGGATAAGCATTTATGGAAAAAGACAAATGGCGGACGAGCATGAGAAGATAGAAAGATACAATGAGGCGTTCTATATGTGACCGTCTCACTCCACAAAGAAATGGAGGCTTTGGTTTGGGAAAAATTTTAATATTCATTCTTGTGCTTTTTATGATTTTACTTCATGTACTTTAGTTTTTCTAAATATGTCATTCCATTCGTATAAAATATCTAATCGAGCTTCCACAATAGATCAAAACAAATTTTTTTCCTTCCTTTGAACAAGAGCTCATATAGCAAGAAAATCGTGCCGATTGGAAATTGGGGCTAATCACATTAAATATGGATACGAATTGGTCTACATTGATTATCGACTTTATTTCCATGAGCTGTCTCGAGATTGGCCGATCTAAGCTAATTTCTCGGTCAAATCGAGACACATGCACACTCCTCCTCATCGTCACGGATGCATCTTTTACTTGAGGCCATCTCTCAAGACTCTTGCTTATCACCTAAGTACTTTCTTGGCACGTTTGGCTTGGGGGATTGCCATTGCCACACTCAATAGATCTCATTCAAATATAAAACATATAAAAATAAATAAAAATGCAAACTTTCAAGTTGACGATAATGCCCTCCCTTAGACTGCGCGGCTTTATTTTTAACCTCCCTCAGCAAGAATATTCCAGTTTAACGTCCCAAAGGCAAAGGCAAAGGCACCTCCCCAGCAGAGCAACCCCGCCCAACAAATCCCATGCGTTGGGGCCGAAAAAACCCAGCTTTACAGCCAAAAAAATCGTTCCTTTTTCCCTTTTTTCCTTACTTTAATCTAATTTCTCGCAACCCATTGGTCTCGAAAAGCCTCACATGCATCAGATCACAAGCGCGGGACGAAAGATCAAGAATTCAGTCGAAATCTTGATGCTTTAGAGCTCCCGGTACGCAGATTTGCTTGCAAATCTCTGTCGCTACGGCACTAAATCGTCGCGCACGTTCGAATGTAAGAAGTTAAGAACGAGCAGATGGGATAAGACGTGCGGTTGAGACTGGTGGTTGCGTGTGTTCGTTTCCCCCGTAGGAATTCTCTTCGGGGGTTGCATTCCGACCATAATCAACGTCGAGTTCCGGTTTTCTTTTTTTCTTTTGTTTTTTTTTGCCACGACCACTTATTTGGGAAACTAACGGGAGCCGGTTCTTGTTTCCGTTCTCCCCTTTTCTTGGATTACGGTTCCCGTCCGGGCAGAGGGCGAGGGAGGCTCCACTTTCCGGGATTCGAATTGGTGGTTGCTGGATTACGAGGGGGAGTTTCCGTGACATGGGTTTTCGTGATATAGGTTGAGATCGAAAACCCAAGTTGTTAGAATTCGCAGAACGCTATATATAGAAGGAGTTTCATCGCGAGTTGAGAAAGGGAAGGAAAATTTCACAATGGGGCACTTCATTTCCGGAGTCTTGTTGCCTCTGCTGCTTTTGGCAGGTAGGAGTTGTCCTCTGTCTTCAGTGTGATTTTGTCTCTTGTATATACTAGCTAGAACATTGGGGAAGGTTGGAGGTATTGCGCATGTTGTTGTTTCGTCGTGCTTTATGTTTTTGGCAGCTATTCTGAAGAATCTTAACGCAGGGTTGTAGTGAGCTTTTATGCAACTTCTTGTGTAGGCTCATTGCTGTTGGCTTTTCTGTACAACATTCTGTTTTTGTCTCTAAAGTAAGCTTGTCATGTTTTTGCTGTAATTCCAGATGTAGCTTTGTGGACTGTATGTAGGTTAAACGTTAGTGTTTTCTGGAATAGGTATTCGTTTTTCTGGCGCCACTTTATCAGGTACAAATGAAAAGAAGTTCACTTTCGAGGAAACCTGCTTACATATGCATGTGAATTTTAGGATCTTCCCCCTCCCCCCGGGCGTTTCTCTATCTCTCTCTTTTGGACTAATGGTGGACTTTTCCCTAATCAATTTGCTGATTAAGATCCCTGGTTGTTTTCATTGGTTGCTAATAGAGAAATAGGTTGTCCTTTTCTTTCCGGTTTTTCCTTTTCTATCTTTTGCAAAGTTGTTCATAATTACTCTCCCTTTTGAAGCTTACAGTATGGCATGGTTGCTTGTTTATTATGCCATACTAATATTATCAACTTCATGTGGTGCAGCTGCTTTAATCAACTGGAGTTTGATATGTCTGGCAGATTTGATTGCATTCCTCGTATTTCAGTTTAACGTGTCGAAATTGGGTAAGCTACATTTTTCCTGTCCCTTATGATGTGAGTCCTTATTCCTGATTGGGCAATCTTCTCCTCCTTCCTCTTCCATGTTTAATGGGTATATTTTATGAATTGGACATTTGAAGGAAAGAGATGCTCTTGAATGAGAAACTACGGCTGCAAAATCCATATGGTGCATAAAATTTCATATATCATGCTAATGGAAATTGATTTCTTATAGTCTCCCTTAGCGATTTTCCACTTTAAGCAAATCTTTTGCATCTTAATGCTATTGTCATGTTTGTTTCTCAGTAATTTTGTTGCTTTAAAGTTATCCTGTCTAACTCAACAGGTTTGTTTCAATAGTTTCCACCGGTTACTTTATTTGGAATTTTTACGTTCACAAACATGGCATTTGTTTTACTTGTAGGCTTTCGTCGTCAGAGACCTCCCTGGTTGCTGTGGTCCATCATCATGTTTTCAATAATTGTAATGCTCTGTGAATCACTATTTCTTATCATATGGGCTATCCATGGGGGAAGATGGAGCGAAGCGGATGCTTCATGGGCTAAGCTTTTTGGATTCCTGACGTGAGAGTTTATTTTTTAGTGTCTGTTGTTCTTTTTAATGAATCATGTCTGGTTTTTCTGACATTCTTCACGTTTGGTATGTATGCAGAGTCCACTCCTGGAAAAATCCCTCAGCAGTTTACTTTTTGGCATTACACCTTTTAGCAGTTACTGTTGCTTTTCTCCAAATCAACTGGAATAGGTTTGGTCCAATTATATCGCCAGATTCATGTTGGGGGAGCTTTGTGTCTGTTATTCAACATTTGGGTGAGTAATGTAGGAGACAATTTAGTATGTCTTCTTAACTTCTTTAATTAATTAGCATGTCATATCAAGTTCGTAACTTGCTATCTGTAAATGTTATCTGAGACATCTTGAAAATTATGCGGCTGATCTAATATATGGAGAAGATGAGTAACAGTGAAATTCAGTTCTACCGGAAAGCTCTAATTTGCCATGGCTTATAAGGATGAATTTCATCCCATTATGTCCTCATATTTATGGCTGAGGCTTTTATCAGTCAATGCTACAAGTTTGGAGAGGCCTCTGTTATATTACCAATTTTAGGTGGCTTGGTGGATATGGTAGAGATTACAAGAAATATAAAGGCCTAAGAATTGAAATGCAATCTGTTGATAATTATTCTTACTAGCCATAGATGAGTAAACTCTGCAATAAAAACCTTGACTGTGGTTTTTTTCACGAACTTTGTATTCTAATGTCATGCATATGTAAGAAGGTGCAATTTTAAGTCCAGTGTTAATGCCTTATAGGAGGTAGACCATTAAAGAGCTGAGGTAATAGAAAGTTAGTGACGATTCTGTTTGTTGTGCTAATGTGGGTTGGTGCTGTAACTGTTAATTATTGATATACACTTTACTTAGGTCTGTCGTAATGGCTTTGCAAGAGTAAGACGGCATCAAGAAGAGGTTGCTTAGGACTTTCTTGGTTCGTCAAATATCCTAGGTTTATATTAAGAGGTTCAACAAAAGTGAAACCAAGAAAGTTTTGCGCAATCTTGCTTTGCCTTCATCACCCAGACGCCTAGCTGGAATCCACACTTGCATTGCCCTACGGTTTTAGGTACTTGTCAATTCACAGCCATCAAGTGCTTCTGAGGAAGTCCAGATGTTAGATGATACATATGGTATACTGCAACTCTGCTATTCATGCAAAGCTGTACAAATCATCTTGCATCAAGTGGGCTTCTATCTGATTAAAAATAGTCTTTGGTGCATTCGCAGCATCAGTTGTTAAGCTAGCAGATATCCTGTTACATGTTACTGTAAATTTGGTTTCTCCCTCTTGATAATGGGTTCGTGACTTTGACTTTGGTTGTAAGAAGAGTATATTCTTCTTCTTCGGTGAAGTAATATTCTACACAAGGGATAAGCTTTTGTAAGAAGAGTTAATAGTCTTTAAGTTTGTTTTTTGCCCTCCAACTGACAAGTTTGCTTGAATTTTCTTTTACCTGTCTGTCTTACAATATCATAGGTTCCCGACTGAGGATTGCTTTCTGTTTGGTGTTGCCTGCTATCCAGCTTGTTGTGGGAATCAGCTACCCTTCATGGATTTCTCTGCCATTTTTTGTGGGCAGCTGTGTTGGCCTTGTAGATTGGTCTCTAAGTAGCAACTTTCTTGGTTTATTCAGGTGACTTATTCAGTGGCATGTAGAGTTTCTCTTCTTTTGTTCATTCCATTTGCACAACATGCCTGCTCTTAATGAATCTAGTGCTTTGCAACTATATGGTTTTGAAGGTGGTGGAGGGCACTTCAGCTTTATGCGGGCTTCAACATTGTTCTGCTTTATGTGTATCAGCTTCCCATAGACTTCCCTGAGATATCAAATTGGATAGCTGACTTCATTGGTTTATATAAAATATCTACTACTACTGAGTGGCCAAAGATTTGTTCTGGTCTTTCCCTTGTTCTTTTCTATATGATGGTACGTAGCTTCGAGTTCTTTGATAAAATGACTCCTGGCTGAGATTAATAACATAGATCCTTGTTGAGACAATTTGATTGTTGTGATCTCTGTCATGTGTTGCATTTTTATCTCATTCTGTGTTCAGCTATATCTTTTTCTAGAAAAAACTTTATTTATAGCCTGTTTGCTCGGTTTTTTTTGGAGTATCATGCAATTACAAGGGTTACTTTTCTCAAGTTATTGGACCTCTTGGAATGGAAGCACTTTCATTTAGTCATTTAATTGGAGAAATGTTAGATCATCTAGCCAATGACAAATTGTAATCCTTCAGTGGTTTTTTGTTGACCTTAAGGTTGCATTTGGACATAGATCTCATGTTTCAGCTCTTTAACTAGCATAGAATGGATACCTCATTTCCTTTGATTCATCAATGTTTACCCAAAAATGTGGGTACATTGCAGTCATGCACATTGGATAGGAAATAGAACCTATTACAAAATTAAAATTGCAGTGAGAGGTCAAAACATAATTGATGCTGTGAATATATAAGAGCATCATGTGTACAGTATATATTCACTCACAACAAGAATTCACTTAAGTCAAGATCTGGTCCAACTTTGCTTTCTTTCTCATGATTGTAAACTGTTAGGTTGACAGTTAAACCATTTTTATTTGAATCGTTTATAAAACCCCTGATTGTTTTTGGTTGGTTGAGTGCATTTGTTGCTTTCATGTGCTTATAAGTACTTTTCTTTTTACTGCAGCTATCCCATGTCAAATGTAATTTAGAGGAGATGGTACTCATTCTATCAACAAACGAGAGTAGTTTGACAGAGCACCTTCTTCCTTCCAATTCATTTTTCATTCGTGAGTCGAGGTACAGTTCCTTATTAGTTTTCTCCCCAGTCAAAGCTCTGTATTTTAAGTGATAATTTCTGTTTTTTACTGGTATAATAAACAAGATAGAACAATATCTGCATCTACATATTGCCTGAGCTCTTAACTATGCAACTGTGATTTTCTTATCCCTCTCTTTTTTTTTTTTTTTTTTTTGGGGGGGGGGGGGGGGGGTGTGGGTTATAGTGTATGATGAAATTTGACACTCCTCAATATATTTTCCCTCTTAATACTCTTTAACAGTTCCTACTGCTTAATATGAGAGGCTTTTCTTGCAGTCGCATTATAAGTTCTCTGATGTTCTTTTTTTTGTCTTTCCAAGTAGTGTAAGTTTCTACATGGGATGGATGTTCCATGAGGTAATGGCAACTTATGTGTAAGCAACCTGAATAATGGGTCATGCCTAATATATTTCTAATTTAATTAATTTTGGTCTTATCACAAGGTCTGTCAATTTTGCATCTGTTCAATCCGAGAGCGTGGCATCTATCTTAGTTTATTGTTTAACTCCAGAGGTTCCTACATGAAATCACTATATGGATAAAGCATATTATGTATTGTTGCAGCATGTGTTTGCTTTCAAGTTTAGATGGGTGAACTTTGAGTTATTATCACCTGCCCAAATCCATGATTCCCAAGGGAGGCTATGCACCTAAAATCGACATAAAATAATATTGACAGTAGCGTAATTTCACATCTCATGTCTACTTTTGATGTTAGATAACATCTTAACCTTTAACTGCATCCAAAAGATATTGGAAAAGGCTTTCTAACATGATCCCTGTGTCTACTAAGTGGAATGTGAAGTGGAGATTGAAAACATACATGTCATTGAAAGTGGTTGCTTATTCTTTATAATTCAGCTGTGGGAGGGTAGTAGCTAACTAGAAATGATAGTTGTAATTAAATTTTTGTATTGCATATATAGTCTCTTGAATGACTTCGTCTCTACCTCCTTTACCTGGGATCAAAGTCTAGCTGCTACTGTTTGTCTTAACTGTCTTAAAGGAGCAGACAGTTTGAACTTTAGAATATTCTTATGCCACGTTTGGCTTGAAATACCTTTATAATTGATGAATTACATTGTCTAATTACAGATCCGGCGTGAGACATACCAATGTGCTATTGAGGGGATCAGTTTTTCGAACCTTCAGTATCAATTTTTTCACATATGGTTTCCCGGTACACATTGCTAAAACTGCTAATTTATCATGCTCACAATTTGTCTCTTTGTGATAATATGCGTGATAATTGTCTTCATTCCTTTTTTTTTACCTCTTTTAAGGAAAAGTCTTTGTTTTGTCCTGCGCAATAGTGTGTCATATTTAACATAATGTTTATAATTAGCTGTTCTCTGCTTTCTTTCAGATGGGAAATATGATACCAGTTAAATCTAGATTATAATGGATGAGTTCTTTTTGCTTTTTCCTAGACTAATTTGCTTTCATCTTGCTGTCAATCTTTTAAAAGGTTATGCCTTTAATAATACCGACCAATTCAGCATTCTGTGTGATGTATTTGTTGCGGATAAGATGGAGCTAATCAGTCACTATGCTCTGACCTAAATCTTTAGCAGGCAAAATGATTCCTGACTTATTGCACCTCTTCTTCAATTAAATGGATGCAATACATGTGCCATCGATCTAACTAACCTTTTCTGTCATCAAATTGAGCAAATTGAATGAAAAATTTCATGCTTTTCCCATTCTAGTTATGTATGGTCCTAACTTCTTACGCTGGCTTGAATCTCAATCCTTATAACTCACATGCCAAGTGGTTTGGGAAGATTAAAATTTGCTAGGAAGGAAATATTAGTTAAAATGCTTTAAAGTGATAAAGTTGAACACCTGGCATTCAACTGATGTACAACTAACTAGCTTTCAACTGATAGCCATTAGAGGCTTCATCTACATGATGGTTAGTAAATTCAGCTAAATAGGAATTTAAACCAATAGCAGGTGGCATATCACCAAGTGAGGGTATTACAGGTCTACATCTGCCATCTCTGTTTTATGATTATGGATTTTTTTATTTTTTCCAGAAGTAAATGTGATAATCATTTGGTTGATTCTACAGACACTTCTGATGGCCAGTTGTTTTTGGAATAAGACAGGACTGTGCAACTTATGCTCCATATGGTGCCTGTCCAAAACTGAAAGTATTCAAAGTTCTCATTTGATTATTAAAGCCTTAACTTCAGAACTTTGATATCATTATTCAGGGTTTACTTTTCACTGAAAAGCTTTTGCTTGTCTGAGGTGTGCCATGTGTGATTTTCTCTGAAGTCCATACCCTGCCTACAGTTTTTCATTTTTGAGATATGAACACGAGGGTTAAGCACTCAGGTGCTTGTGCACTTGTTTCTCAGTAATCTAGTTGTGTATCTCTAAAATTTTGTTTTGAACATGACAGGTCTCCTTGTTTGCACTCTCATTTTGGAGTTTCCATTTTGCCAGCATATGTGCCTTTGGCTTACTTGCATATGTTGGGTACATTGTTTATGCGTTTCCTTCTTTGTTTCAATTGCATCGATTAAATGGGCTTCTGCTGGTCTTCATTCTCTTGTGGGCTGTGGCTACATATGTATTCAATGTAGCATTTGCCTTCTTCAAATGGAAGCTTGGGAAGGTATCTCCCTATCTTGCATTAAGTTTTACATCCTCTTCTTAGAAATTACTAGAGATGTTAATTATTGATGCATGTTCAGGACACGGAAATCTGGGAGATGGTTGGTTTATGGCATTATCCAGTTCCCGGATTCTTTCTTCTGGCTCAATTCTGTCTCGGTGTTTTAGTTGCCTTGGGAAATCTTGTGAACAACTCTGTTTTCCTCAGCTTATCTGATGAGTATGGGCGACATCCAAATGATGACTCTTATGGAGAAGGTAATTTTGGGAAGAGGTGGAGGAGTACTGTTATTTATTTCATCATGGGGATTGGCTAGTCATCCTTGCCATATGATCATGGTGTAATGTAATTGCTTTAGCTTGATAGTTTACTTTTCATTTGCGTGCATGGACCTTATGCATTGTTGTTCTTCCTGGTGTAGCCAATTTTGTTTTTGACATTCTGCAAATAATATTTTGCTAGCAACAGGGATCAATTTGAATTAGATGCCAAGGCAATTGAAAAGACTGTAAAAGGTGGACTTTGTTTGTCATGTGTTGCAAAATACGGATGTATCAGATATTAATGCTCTAAGTCGATGACAAGACAAGTTCATTAAATTCTAGAGAGGAATACCTGCAGTTGTAATACCTGCAGTTGTATGGCATATATATTTTCAGTCAGGGAAGTATGTTGCTGAATGTTAATAAACCTCTAGATAAGTAGTTCATAGAAAATTTCCTCAGCTAAATTTTGTGTTGATATTATGTGTTTGGAAAGAGTACACTTAACTTAGTAAGAAGATGCACATGAATCAATGTATCCTCGATTGTGATGGCTTAAAATATGAGAGTTTATCCAGAAACATTTGTGGGGTCCAAAATTGAGGATAGGATGAGGGAAACACAAATCGACGCTTAGACGTGGGAGGATGACCTCAAGATTCTTCAATGAGAAGACATGACTTTATAGGAGGAGATATGTCGAAAGGATGTGAAGATGAACCTTTTAAAATGAACATTATTAGAAGTATCTTACAGAACAAACGGTGTTGAATATTGCCTATCCTTGTAAGATGATTCATTTACCCCACTCCAGGAAGAGAAAAACGTCCTTATTTGATGTTGAGGAGACTTCAAGTTGATCTTATGAATGATGGGCATGTTTATCTATCTGTTAAGTTCTCATTTGTTGGTGCTACTTTGCATGAAAAATGTTTTTGAGTCATGTGTTGTTCGTATTGCATAGCATCTTATCCGAGTGCAGTTAATATGGAGTCTTGTTGACAATTGCCAGGTCATGATTTTGGGAAATCTAGTTTTTGATGTTGTGGTCACTGTTTTAATGAAATTCTTGCTGCCTGTAATACCTCCCGCCCCTGATAAGGAACTTGATGCAGCTTATCCACAAACTTTTGGGTCCGCATTCTGGCTGAGAATACTGCTTGCTAGAAATATGATCCTGATTCACCTAAAATGATGATGATGGGTCAAGATGAGTGCTTTAAGACTGATTAGGAAGCAAGAATACCTCAAGAAGTAAGATATTGACTTTTAAACTCTATGGGATAACAAAAAATGGGGTAATTTTGAGGATTGCTGGTTCATTTTTCCTACATTAAAGTTCAGTGATCTACTTCAGTATTTTGGCGGTCCCTCCCTTTGCCTCAAAAAGTATCTTGTTTTATGTATTATGGCACCATTGATGCATGTGTTTAGTGGGACATTGTGCATTTAATGAAGCTGACATCATCATTTATGCTTTTTATTACTCCTCCATGTTGGATACAAGTATCTCAATGTCCCTGTTTTTATTTTGTCATGTCATACTTAGCTACACATTTCGATTTTTTAGACTTTTCTTGTTTAAGTCATGTCTTGCTATTTAACATCCTGAAATAAGCATATCTCCAGTTTGTCTTCTGAGGTTTTGTCTTTTGAATGCAGTAGAGGATACCAAAGTATTGATTGTTGCTACTGTTGCTTGGGGACTACGAAAATGTTCAAGGGCTATTATGTTGGCTTTGATATTTCTCATAGCAATGAAACCTGGCTTCATCCATGCTGTATATAGTAAGTAACTGCTGTGTGCTTTCATATTCAATTTAATTGAGTTCTCGCAGCATCTAAATTTATTTCATTCCTCAGTCTCTTGTAATGCTTATTATGTGAGATAACAGAATTTCACTAATTCCTGCATCCTTCTGATCTTTGCTTCAGTGATATTTTTTCTGGTGTATCTATTGGGCCATGAGATCGGCAGACAGATACGACAATCCCTGATCCTCCTTTGTGAGGCTCATTTTGCAGTGCTTTACATTCTTCGGATTAGTTTGATTTCTAGAACTTTAGAAGATACATCCTCATTGAGCATGCAAATTCTGTCCCAGTTAGGTATGCCAAACCTTTCATGCTTCACTTTTACACCTATTCTTTCTTCTAAATTGCCGATAATTGATTGGTCTATATTCTGTTGCAAGAGTCTGAATTTGGTTGTTCTTTTGTTTTGGTGGGGTTGCTGGGTAAATTGCTGCAGGTCTTCTGGATCGTGACAGTTCCTGGGACTTCCTTGAAATCGCTCTGCTTGCTTGCTTCTGTGCGATCCACAATCATGGTTTCGATATGCTATTTTCCTTCTCGGCGGTTGTGCAACATTCACCTAGCACCCCAATTGGATTTGGCATTTTGAAAGCTGGTCTGAGCAAATCAGTTTTGCTGTCTGTGTATGCTTCTCCAAACACTAGATGGACCCAAGGAAACGCTTCCTCTGGTATAGTTTGTTATTCATTTTCACCCAGCGAGAATGGGGTTAAACTTTACATTTTGGCACATTAAATAGCACTCCGAAAGTGTAGTCTCCTTTAGAAATTGTCTGGACAACTGTTAAATCTATGCAGTAATTTTTTCGAGTGCAGTGCTCCTGTATATTGTATTTCTCCTTGAGTTTATTCTTATGTAGACTTCTGGTGACCACACAGTTGTACTACGTGTAGAGCAGTTGAACAGCAAACTTTCTTGTGCACTGTCAAAACGAAGATGAATGGGGATAATTTAACTCTGGATATAATACCAAGCCCACCATTGTCTGCCAAAATCTTTCAAACCCCAATACACCCGTTAAAATTCCCCCATGGAGTTTCTGCATGAAAATTGATTATCCACTGGTTTAATAGCATGCGAGGACTGGGCTTCAGCTATTTAGATATGGTGGTGGACTTTTGACTAGTGATGCACTGTTCAGGATACCAGATTCACTTGTAGAGGTTTATAGAGGAAGGGTTTTGTTTACTGTTTTTCTAAATTATATGACAGGTATTTATAATTTGCATTTCTAAAATGTAATTTCCTTTCAATTTCCAGAGAGAAGGATCGCGTCGTTCCTCGGTGCAATTGGGCAGAAGTTCCTGTCTGTATATCGCTCATGTGGCACATATATTGCTTTTTTGACAATCCTTCTAACGGTTTACTTGGTGACACCCAATTGCATATCGTTCGGCTACATTTTGCTCCTCCTATGTTGGATCATAGGAAGACAACTTGTTGAAAGGACGAGAAGACACCTTTGGTTTCCATTAAAAGTTTATGCAATCACTGTGTTTATCTTCATATACAGCTTGAGCAATTTCTCCACCTTTGAGATGTGGTTGTCGGGGTTGATTGATCTTCAGTTTTACTTGGCCTACAACTCAGAAGCTTCGCTATTGCAGAATATTTGGCAGTCTCTTGCAATCCTGATTGTGATGCAGCTTTACAGCTATGAGAGGAGACAGAGCAAGTATATCCAATCTGATGACGCCAAACTTATGGAATTTGGAGTACTTGGATTTATTAAGAGGCTCCTCATTTGGCATAGTGACAAGATAGTGTATATAGCAGTGTTCTATGCATCATTGTCACCGATTAGTCTCTTTGGTTTCTTTTATCTGCTTGGTGTTGTCATATGTTCCCTTTTACCTAAAGGATCTCGAATCCCATCAAAGTTATTCCTTCTTTATACAGGAATTCTGGTGATGATAGAATATCTCTTTCAGATGTGGGGTGCCCTGGCTGGAATGTTTCCTGGACAGAATAACTTTTGTTTAGCCAATTTCTTGGGTTTTGAGTTATTTCAGTCAGGCTTTTGGGGTCTAGAATTGGGTTTAAGGGGAAAAGTGCTGGTGATATCTGCTTGTACCCTTCAATACAATGTCTTCCGTTGGTTGCAAAAAGTACCAACTCACATTTTGAGCAAAGATTACACCGAAGAACCTTGCCCTCTGTTTGTATCAGCAGAAGAAGTGTTTAGGGATTTTTCTAATTCAAACGGGGAAAGCAAGCCACCTGCAGATTCTCCTGCAATTCCTTGTGAAGCAGAAGGCGTGAGAAACAGTTTGTCTTCCTCAGCCTCTGGTTTTTCTCAAGCATCTAATAATGTACCCAAAGCTGGAGGCTCTGCAGCTGGCAGTGCTAGAAAATATTCATTTGGATATATTTGGGGAAGCACCAGCGAAAGCCACAAATGGAACAAGAAAAGGATTATCACCATGAGAAGGGAGAGATTTGAAACGCAGAAGACAATCTTCATAGTCTATATAAAGTTTTGGGTGGAGAACATGTTTAATCTCTTTGGCCTCGAAATAAATATGGTGGCCTTGCTCCTTGCCTGCTTTGCTCTGTTGAATGCCATTTCTATGCTCTATATTGCACTTCTTGCTGCTTGTGTACTTCTAAATCGCAATGTCATTCGGAAATTATGGCCAGCACTTGTCTTTTTGCTTGCTTCCATTCTTGTCCTAGAATACTTTGTCATTTGGAAGAGCACACTATCTGTCAATTCGCAGACATCAAGCAAGGCTGAGGTACATTGCAATGATTGCTGGCAAAGTTCAAGCTCGCATTTACGTTACTGTGAAAGTTGTTGGTTAGGTAAGGCCGCCTAGTAGTTTAATACTTTTGCCAGTTGAGAGTTTCTCTCCGTTATTGCATGAGGGCACTCCTAATACCGAACATAGCATGTTAGAGGCGCATCAACTCATCATAGTTTATATCGTTCTTGATCTTTTTCGGATGTCCCTTTGCTTACATGTTTATCAGTACATTTCACTTATTTCGTCTGTGTTCATTATTTCCATGGGAGTGTTTTCTCAGAATCTGCGATACTTGTGCCACTTTGATGCAGGTCTTACCATTGATGATCCTCTTGTCCTGATCAGTTACTTCATCGTCTTCATGCTTGCTTGTTTAAAACTTCGTGCCGATCACAGGTCCAGCTTTTCAGGGTCATATACTTACAGAGAAGTGATATCTCAGCGCAAAAACATATTTGTATGGAGAGACCTTTCATTTGAAACTAAAAGCATGTGGACAGTTCTTGACTACCTGAGGCTATATTGTTATTGCCATCTGTTGGATCTCGTGCTTGCTTTAGTTTTAATTACTGGGACCCTGGAGTACGATATATTGCATCTTGGATATCTTGCCTTTGCTCTGGTTTTCTTTCGAATGAGACTCACTATATTGAAGAAGAGAAATAGGATTTTTAAGTTCTTGCGGATGTACAACTTTGCAGTTATTGTTCTATCTCTTGCATATCAATCTCCTTTTGTTGGGGATTTTTGTGCCAAAAAATGCAAGACAGTAAATTATATATTTGAGGTGATTGGTTTTCACAAGTATGATTATGGTTTCCGCATCACCGCAAGATCTGCACTGGTTGAGATCATTATCTTCATTCTTGTGTCAGTGCAATCCTATATGTTTTCTTCCCCAGAATTCGACTATGTCTTCCGATATCTTGAGGCAGAGCAAATTGGTACCATTGTGAGTGAACAAGAGAAGAAAGCTGCATGGAAGACTGCTCAGTTACAGCACATTCGTGAATGTGAGGAAAAGAAACGTCAGAGGAACATGCAAGTGGAGAAAATGAAATCTGAGATGCTCAACCTGCAAATTCAACTTCATAGTGGAATCCCCACTGCAAACTGTGACAGCACTTCTCCAGGTAGCGAAGGGCTTCGGAGGAGAAGGAGCTCTTTAACTTCAAATAAAGATGCTGGGATGTGGGATAAAGAGAATAAATTGCTGAGAAGACAAGATCATGCTGTTGGCGAGGAGTCTGTATTTCCTTTTGAATTTTATGATTCTCCTGCCAGTATGAATGCTGAAAGTCTTCCTGTGATGAATTCAGCCGATCATTCATTTGAGTTTTCTCATTGCGAGATCACTGAGGCTGAGGAGGATGGTGGAGGTTCTTTATATGATTCAGATAAGAAAGAGAAAGTCAGAGGTCAAGCTAAGGATAATCCTATAGTTTCTGCTGTACAGCTTTTAGGAGATGGTGTTTCCCAGGTCCAATCTATCGGAAACCAGGCGGTTAGTTCTCTTGTAACCTTCCTGAACATCAAGCCAGAAGATATGGATGCCAATGAACCCGCATCGCAAGATGATGGGAAGTATGAAGGGATGGAAAGTCAGAACATGGGATTTACAGATTTGAATCGTTCTTCATCTCTGCAATCTGATAAGAGTGCTGATGCTGCAAGTCTCCAACTAGGGAGGATATTATATCATATATGGTCCCAGATGCAGTCCAATAATGACATTGTGTGTTACTGTTGCTTCGTTCTGGTCTTCCTGTGGAACTTCAGCCTGCTGTCAATGGCGTATCTTGCTGCACTCTTTTTGTATGCCCTTTGTGCAAATACTGGTCCTACTTATATTTTCTGGGTTATTGTGTTGATCTACACGGAAGTTTATATTCTACTTCAATATATTTACCAAATTATTGTCCACCACCATATATGGACTGCTGATTCGGGCCTCCTTCATGAGTTGGGATTTCCTGAACATAAAATGACATCTTTCTTTGTTATTGGGATACTGCCGCTATTTCTAGTCTACCTATTTACCCTCATACAGAGCTCAATAACTGCAAAGGATGGTGAATGGACGTCGTACACTGAGATAAATTGCCGTAGGGTGAATGCTCTGTGCAGAAAAGAGGTCCTTGTCGGGAATAGCTTGAGCAAGAAAGCTGAAGAGCTGCTGTGCCACATGATAAACATGGTTAAAATGACGATCAGAAACTTCTTTTGGTACTGGAAGTCACTGATACGGGGGGCAGAATCCCCACCTTACTTTGTTCAGGTGTCCATGGATGTTGGCTCATGGCCTGATGATGGGATTCAGCCAGAGAGGATAGAATCTGGAATAAACCAATTGCTGAGAAGAGTTCACAATGAGAGATGCACAGATAGAAATCCTCATCTTTGCCCATTTTCTAGTAGGGTTCATGTTCAAAGCATTGAAAGAAGCGAAGAAAAGACGAATATAGCTTTGGCAGTTTTTGAGGTGATATATGCCTCACCTCCAACAGAGTGTACTTCTGCGGAATGGTACAGGTCATTGACTCCTGCAAGTGATGTAGCAAAAGAGATCACTATTGCACAGCAATCTGGATTTGTTGAAGAAATGGGATTTCCTTATATCATACTTTCTGTAATAGGAGGTGGCAAAAGAGAAATTGATCTGTATGCCTACATTTTTGGTGCAGATTTGACTGTTTTCTTTTTGGTGGCTATTTTCTATCAATCTGTTATAAAGAATAAAAGTGAGTTTCTTGATGTATCTCAGCTCGAAGATCAATTTCCGAAGGAATTTGTCTTCATACTAATGGTAAGTCATTCTTCAACCACTCTGTTGCTTTTCTTTCTGGTGACGATTGTGTCTATTCCAAAGGAATCCAAGCAGATAGTTTTACTCAGCTTGAATGTATCAACCGTACACTCTCACCAATTTGGTTGGTCGTTTGTGAATGCCTTTTCTAAATTGGAGATTTGAAGACTATAAAAATATACCTAAAATCTAAAGTTTTGTGCCCTAGAATGTTTGAATGTTTTTCTTTAATTATCAGCTTGTTATGAGGCTAATAATGTTATTTACTGGTGTATGACATCAGTTGAGTATTCTTTGCCTACTTAGCGCAGTCTGTTGAAGCTGTGACACTTCAGTCTTATTTCTAGTATTCTTCTGGGCTAGCATGAAATGTCAATTTGCTTCTTACCGCATTAAGTTCTTTCTTGCAGATAATCTTCTTCATGATCGTGGTTGACCGCATAATTTACCTATGTTCATATGCGCTGGGGAAAGTGATTTTTTATCTTTTTAGTCTCATTCTTTTCACATACTCCGTAACTGAGTATGCCTGGCGCTTGGGGCCTTCCCAGCAACAAGCTGGAGTTTTAGCTCTTCGTGCTATATATGTAGCAAAAGCTGTTTCTTTGTCATTACAAGCCATACAAGTATGCTATGGCATTCCTCATCAAAGCACCTTGTATCGACAGTTTTTGACCAGTCGTGTCTCTCGGGTCAATTACTTAGGCTATAGGTTGTATCGAGCTTTGCCATTCCTTTATGAGTTACGGTGCGTGCTGGACTGGTCATGCACAACCACATCCTTGACTATGTACGACTGGCTAAAGGTAAATTTCTCTCCCTTTGCGACCCCACCCCCTCCCTTTTCCTGAGAAATAAAAGGGCACCTGAGTGTGTCCTGATTCTGATCTTGTTGCTTGAACAAATTTCTTTTGTTTTGGGAGTAGTGACGTGCATAAATTCCATGCTCTTATTTTAGTCTCAGGTACTTCTATCAAATTAAGCTCACTCAATGATATAGGAACGAAAAGAAATAAGCACCTAATTGTTCTTCAGAACGAAGATATTTTATAATTACAATTCCTGGCTGCTTGATCATCATCCTTACCATTTTTACTCTGTTGCGAGACCTTTTATGTAGCTAGAGAATCTCATTACTAGGCTAATCATGTTGTGATACCTCAGAACGTGGTGTAGTGAACTTCTAATGGCAGTTGACTTTAGATACTGGAATGACATGATGACTTTTGCTCTGTCCTTTTTCACTAATGCCAGATTTCGGTAGTCTCTATTATTTTCTTTCAACAGTGGTTATTGGTTCTAGGATTTGAGGTACAACTACATAGCTTGGACTTCACTTGAGTGGCCATTTCTTGAGATGAACGAGATATCCCTTGACAAGTTGATGAATGATGTATACTCTTGCTTCAGCATATTTTAGTTCTTCCATCCTTATAGAACCTCCAGTTTAAGGATGATTAAGCTGATATTTAGCTTTGGAACAGTTTTAGAGGCCCCATGAACACCTTTTATGTGTCTTAGTTGGATCTGTAAGAGCCCTGATTGCTATAGAGAATGCGAGAGTGGAATGTGAAGCATTTATTCCTCTGTCACCTTCTTTTTCTTCCCGAGGCCTTGAGGTTGAACTCAGACTCTTTGATTCACATTTTATCTCATTCCTGATGGCTAACTCAAGTACTTTTCCCACCCTGCCCTAGTTTTGCCATACCTGGTAGTGTTCTAGACGATCCTTAAAGATCTGCTGCCATAGGATGACCCTTTCTCTTATTCTCTTCTTTTACCAATTTTCCATCTTCCACATAGTTGAGAAGTGAGAATAACATAAAAGGAATGTAATCATGGGGCCTTTGCTGTTAATTATGTTATCTTCTGGACTTATTCTACCTTATTTATGTGACTGCAGTAAAGTGGGAAATGTCTCAAGGATAACCACCATGAAATCATCTGTGGACACACTCAAGGATTTCAAACAGAATAAATGTGCTAATTGTGATAATTGTGGTATTGAATATGTTTTCTTTCTTCAGGGAGTTGATTTTATCTGGTGCCTCTTGCTGCATTATAATCTGAGCACCTTGTTACTATTGACAGACAATCTTATTGCTCTGTGATTTTAGTTCTTATCTTTCAATAGAGTACGAAAGTATCTTTGTTTCACGATCTAAGAATGATTAACCTACTTACCTCTGAGGCTATTCAATGGACTTTGCGTGTCTGTATGGTGCATAGACTGATTCAATGCCTTCTCTCTTAGTTGGAAGACATTTATGCGAGCCTATACCTGGTCAAGTGTGATGCAGTCTTAAATAGAGCCAAGCACAAACAAGGAGAGAAGCAGACCAAAATGACCAAATGTTGCAGTGGCATCTGTCTATTTTTCATATTGATATGTGTTATCTGGGCCCCAATGCTGGTAAGACATCAGAATCTTGTTAACTCTACATGACGTTATGTTATTTATCTTCCAGTTCTTGTAATATGCATTTAGATTTTGTCAGTAGAAGGCTCATTAGACTGTTATAGATGAAGTACTCTCAAGCAACTTTTCCCCCTTGACTTTGTCAGATGTACAGCAGTGGTAACCCGACTAATATTGCAAATCCCATCAAAGATGCCAGCGTTCAGATTGATATCAAGACCATCCGTGGAAGGTTAACTTTGTATCAAACCACTTTATGTGAGAAGCTCCCATGGTACGAGCTCAACACTGACGTTGATCTAGATCCTGAAGGTTACTTGGATACTTTTGATAAGAATGATATCCAATTGATATGCTGCCAAGCTGATGCAAGCGAGTTGTGGCTTGTCCCCAATGTGGTTCAGTCTGGATTTTCTAAGTCCCTTGAACATGATATGGACATGGGCATATCGTTTACCTGGGTACTTACGAGGAACCGACCCAAAGGAAAGGAACTTGTGAAGTATGAGAGGCCTGTCGATTCTCAAGATCTTCCAAATAGAGCAAATATCCAAAAGGTCCTCAATGGCTCCAGCAACAGCTTTAGGATACATAATATCTATCCCAGGTACTTCCGTGTCACAGGTTCCGGTGAAGTCAGACCTCTTGAACAGGAGGTGAGTTGGTTAGTGAGTCATTGGTCAGTTGTTTACCTACATACTCTCTGTCTCTCTCTCTGTCTTTCTCTGTCTCTCTCTTTCTCTCTCTCTCTCTCTCTCTCTCTCTCACATACACACACATATCACACACACAAACTGCAAAGAAGCCCATGCATTACATGCCTATATCTTTGTGCAATCAGGCCGTCACTGAATGTTTCAAGAGTGCATTTGTGCTCATTTTTTAGTACACTATGCATGGTTCATCTGCACTCCTTATATGATATCTTTCCAACTATTACTTAATAAACTAAATCGGTGAAAATACTGGTGTACAATTTCTATTCTGATTAACTTAATAAATTAGATACATGTAAGAAACTTATGCTGCTAGTGTAATTTAAGAATATTCATACAAAAGCATATTCCTTATGGCTTTATGCAAGTTGATTGTGCAATTTTACTGTAGTATGGCAATTGAATATGAGAATAGTGCAGGAGACTCAAGCTTAAAGCAAAAATTGCAGGTAAACTGCTACTTTTGATAGTTCAGATCCATTCTGTTCTTGCATTGTTCTATATTCAAAAGCTTGAGTTATGAGAGAGACACGTGATCATCCATGGACGAACATATTGGTTTTAGCCGAAAAACGTGGAAGTAGTTCTAGAATTGTGAGGAAATATAGGGGTAGATATGTAATTACATCCCTCTAGGATATGATGCTAAGATTCACGGGACACCCGCCATTGTATATACAATCTTTCGCTGATTGATAAATGCACGGTTTCATATATGAGAACTATGGAAATCTCAAAGTGAATTCCACATGATGTAGCTTGAATTTCTTTTAAAAAAAAAATTGGGTGATGGCAGCCTTTCTCTCTTTCACTTCTGGCAGTGGGCAATGGCAAATTCTTTATGAAAAGAATGAGGGCTAAAAAATCTCACATTAATTACTTGATTGGGATATGTGCTCCAAAGAGTTTTTTTCATTACATTTTCTCATTTTTCTTTAGAGAATCCACCAATTTTTTTTGGCTTGAGTCTTTCCCAAGCAATAATGGGAGAAACATGGAACCGATATAGTTGACATGTGTAGGTCGTGATGTCTCCTCTTCATATTGCTTGAGATAAAAGAACCGAACTCATCAGGATCTAATTAACAAATTGACAATGATGTGCTTAATCATATCATGAAGTTAGATGACATGGAAGAGGTAAGCCCATCCCTTCTTGAATTTTAACAAGGTAGTGGACTCAATTCCTGCAGTAATTTGCCGACATAGTTGCAGCCTCGACTGTTTGTTTCCAATGGTGGTTCTGTTAGGATTAAATTCAATGATATGATACATGGCATCTGGGAAAGCTTTTAGATCTTTACTCTCCTCATTGGGCTTGTACTTGTACTAGCATACTGATATGAATTTCGAGGACAACTGATCCACCATAAATTATCAGGTTAATGCAGTTAGTGCAGACCTTGTCATGAATCGTGCAGAACAGAAGTGGTGGTCCTTCCATGATATAAATTCATCAGATGTCAGTGGATGTGGAGGATTGAAGGGACCAATGGCAATTATAGTGTCTGAAGAAACGCCCCCACGTAAGTCATGGAAGTACAGATGGTTTTTTCTAGTGAATCAGAGAACTATCATGATATTGCGTGACAATTGCAGTTGACTAATTTTTTGAATGTATATTTTAGAGGGCATCCTCGGTGACACGCTTAGCAAGTTCAGCATCTGGGGCCTCTATATTACTTTTGTGCTGGCTGTCGGTCGCTTTATCAGACTCCAGTGTGCTGACTTGAGAATGAGAATACCCTATGAAAATCTTCCTTCCTGTGACAGGTAGTAGATTTCCATATTGCCTTCTCTCTATTTTCATCACCTTGATTCTCATATATGCTCATAACATTATGCGGTATATGATCGATGTTGGTTGTCGTTTTTTTGTCAAGCTTGCTTGCCGGAAACAATTCATTAAGAGTATTTTATTTTTCTCAATAAAACTGTGTATGAGTTTGAAATGAAACTCCTTAATACAATAATGCTACTATTGCATAACTAGGGTCCAGATGTAAATTGTTGTCCCTTGCATTGTGAATGTCAGCTTTAAGAGCAATGGTCTAAAGTTTAGAAGAATTTTGTTTTCTGAATAGCCAATAAAGTAATTGCTTGAAGAGTGCACTGTTCTCGAGAATAATGTGTGAGGACAAATCGAGTTTTACTTTTGAAGAATACTTATCTATTGTAGGTTTCACATATTTACAATCCGTCTTAGTTGAGGTTTATTTTTGTTTGAGACAAGGAAATACGGGTCCAAGTTTAATCTTTTATCGGCTTTTCAAATAGCAATGTGGTATTTGGTGGAGTGCCAGTTCCATATGTATATACTTTTTTCTTTTCTCTATCTATTGTCCCTGAAGAAAGCAAAAAGATGGATGAGTTGTTTCCTTAAGCCAAAGCAAAAGGCCTTGTCTAAATTTTCCAAAATCAATATATTAAGGGCGGGGCTATTTCCACGCCATTTTTGGGTAAAATACACCCTTTCTAGTTAACTGACCAAATTACCTTTTAAACAGCAATACTTTTCATACTTACTTTTGCTAGTGCAAATTCATAATGATGGATTATCACTTTACTATTTTAGTTTACTTAAGAAGGTTTTCCTTTTGTACTCTTTGAACCTAGAACAGAAGGAAATTTTATTTTTTCACCAAAAGGAGGAACCACCCATCGAAAGAACAATATATGGAGAGAAACCAAATTCGACATTTAAATATTTTGTTGTTGTGTAATCTTGAAAACATAGTGCCGCCTGTGAGATTAAAAAATGCTCAAGATTTGGTGCAAATGAGTCGATTTGAAGATGAAAACATCATTTTTCAGATCTAGCAAGTTTTTTGTTCTTCTTTTTTTCATGTTTCCAGTTTGACTTTGGTTGAAGTCGTGTACAAGAAGTGAAGCTAATAACCCGAATCTGAATACAATAGAGAAGGTGGAGATCTGATTCTCCGTGATAGTACCAATGACATTAAAATGATCATGCGGTATGGATTATGTGATTACATCAGAAGATAATTATTATATGTGAGACAGATATAATAAATATTTGATTTATTTAGGGGGTAACTTGGTCAGTCAATTTTAAAATAATGTGTTCGAGCCGTAAAGGGTATGAAAAAAGCCCACACTCGAATTATAATTTAACTTTTAAACGTTATGAAGAACTTTAGGGTGACTTTACATATTGACATTCATATATTTTTAAATATTTGAGGCGTTTAACATTAAGACTCCATTTGCTTCACGGAAAATAAATGATTTAGAAAACATTTCTCTAAAAACGATCGCTTGTATGGTTTAAAATAATTAGTCAATGGAAAATGTTTTTATTATCGAAAACAATTTATTTTTAAACATTTTCATAGGTAATGAAAATATTTATAATTTTTCATTCATTTTTGTAGATGATACAAGCCATCAGCTTTAGAAAAATATATTTCAAATCATTCATTTTCCAAGAAGCAAACGGAGCCTGAATAAAATCGAACTCTAAATGCTTAAGAAAAAGACAAGCTAAAAGCAAAAGTTGCACCAAATTTCAACTGTTGTAGTGGTTCTCTTGGTAATGAAACTCTAATATTGTAATAACTGGCAACATTATGCTAATATTGTAATAACTGGCAACATTATGCTTGTGTTACCTTCACTCAAGATTACTTTCAGTTCTCATTTATCCAAATCTGGAATTACTACTTTTCTGGATAATCTAACTTCACTATAGAAAAGTTTCATAAAAGATGTTGGATAAAGCATCTACCGGTATAGTCTACAACACATATTAAGCAGCAGATATTTGTCTTGTGATAGGTTGATGGCAATTTGCGAGGATATATATGCTGCAAGAGCAGAAGGTGAACTTGGAGTGGAGGAGGTCCTTTATTGGACACTAGTTAAGATTTACCGGTCCCCACACATGCTTCTTGAGTATACCAAACCCGACTAGGTCATGCAAAACAGGATCCGAATCTTGATCTGATCCAACTTGGGAGTTTGGCTAGCATTCAGTCGAGAAGCTGACAACATGCTTCATGGAGTGGAGCTAATGAGCTGCTGGACCTGTGCTCCTTATTCAGAGGATTCAGAGGACTTAGTCTGTTTCTTGATAAGAAATAGGCCTTGCTCTTCTGATTCACATTGGTCGGTGTTCATCGAGGATTGTGCTTTTAATGCTAGTTCTCCCACTGGGTATTCTATGGCCAAGTCACAGGTTTTTCCCAAGCAACTGAAGGTGACCTTCTTTTGCCTCTAGGCTTAGATGTACATACCCTGTTACTGCCCCGTGTAAGTTCCCAAGTTTTTGATATTAGAAGAGAAATGTAGGTTCCTAGAAGGTGATATTTGGTGAACCCTTGATAACATTCTTTTGTTTGTAAATACTTTGGAACAAGTTGGGAAAAAATGGTTTCTCCAATCTAAAGCAAGTTTGTGAAATGGAATATCTGTGACTGTCCCAAAGACTTTCGTCAACTTATCTTGCAGATTGGAGCTTTGTGCTGTGCTTTGAGGAAGAACTTGCGATACCTACATTGGTGGAAACACAAGCTTTCATGATATTTTCTCAAGGAAGATACAAGTGGTGGGAAAATGGGGAGGTAAGATTAGCACCATGCACTGGGAAGAAACAAGAGCTTTTCATATGCTTACTATCTGCATGAATAAAGGAGGGAATGGAAGTTGGACCCTGTAAAGACATTTTGTCAACTAAACTGACTTTCTTCATAGCAAAGGTAGACGGATTAATAGTTATCCACATGATCACCTTTGGTCCAGTCATTCCTCACAATTGAAACATGAGAAGTTTCCATCCAATTAGTCGTTTTTTGGATTGGTAGCTTAATTTGTTTGAAAGACCAATACCTGCTTCAATAATGAAATTGACAGATGGATTGTGCTTTGAATTCTCAATTTGGCGCTGTGACGTCTTCAATTTGTTTTAGTCAGTTTGTGCTCTGGCCAAAAGGTATTACTAGTTCTTGCAAACATGGCCTTAATATTTACTATGTGAGGTAGAGACTGCATCTCGATAACAAGATTTGTTCCCTTCCATGAGAGTTTTGTTTTGAGTTTTCTGTTTCGGATGCTTTGGATTTCAATGGCAGCAAATTCAGTAAGCCGCAGTGTCATCTAATAAATCTAAATTGAAATGTAATGGAAGATGAGGTTTCATTTCCTTACTGAGATTGAAGCATGATTTTTATTTTTATTTTTCGGTTTAAGCCGGGCAAAGATGGAGCACATGGAGTGTGAGCTCGGTAACACCAGGGGTTTGCATACGCTGTTGGGAACTTGCAGATCAGGAAGTTCCAAAGAGTGAAACTCTCTTGGATTCATTTTGCAAGATGATGGAGAAGTAGACACAGACCTCTCTCATCTACTGCCTGTAGGAAATAGAAGGCCGCTAGATGTTTGTGATTATGATATGGTCGGTGGGGATGAAAGGGTAGAGAGACGGGAAAAACAACTTCGAAAGAGACAAAACGTAGTAAAGCTCCTAAGGGTTCACTTCTTAGATCTTTCGGAGTCCTTAATAGAGAATCGAGTGCAATGATATAAGAAGATTCATATAAACAATCACATCTTGGGAAATGTTACCATCTTGACGTCGCTGCTACTGCTGCTTTTGGCGAGGTTTCATTTTCTCATTGACGATCAGAAATGCTTATGAGACAATTGCTAGATTGAGCGTATTGACAATGTCACTTTTTTATCGCCTCTCGCTATGTCATACCTTTTGGCATGTTACATGCTTGTCCCATGGTGTGGAAACTAGCAAACAAGTACCCAAAACTGATTCGGAAACACCTTTCTTTCATCCATAAGAAAGGACCTGACAACAACAGAAAAAAGAGGTGCATAGAAAGACCAGAGGTCAAGGATCTTTACCAAACGTTTTTTTATACGTGATTAAGGCTTTTGTTTGCGGAATTAAGCCTCTAAGTCCCTGAGAAATTCAGACCAGAGGGACCCTTTCCAACATGAAGAAGACAAAAGTTCGAAACAACTCCAAACGCAAACGGTCATTGCTATCAATAATGTTCCAAACTGCAAATGGCAAACAATAGCCAGCTTTCGGGCCAATTTCTCATATAAAGACAATAATGAACTTTCAACATACAACACTTGAAAGAAAAATTCTTCGTATCGTGTCGAACTAGAACATCTCAAGAGTGCGCTCGATCACCATTCCAAAATTAAACTCTCGCATTAGTCGGTCTCTTGCAGTTAGTATCTGCAAGACGCACTCCAAATTCTGTCAAGCAACACGCTTGCAGGAGTACTCCTGCTAAAACTTTAAGCCAAATTTCTCAGTTTTGGCTTGGAATTAACAAAGCTTCCGTATCGTGTCGAACTAGAACATCTCAAGAGTGCGCTCGATCACCATTCCAAAATTAAACTCTCGCATTAGTCGGTCTCTTGCAGTTAGTATCTGCAAGACGCACTCCAAATTCTGTCAAGCAACACGCTTGCAGGAGTACTCCTGCTAAAACTTTAAGCCAAATTTCTCAGTTTTGGCTTGGAATTAACAAAGCTTCCTTTCCTGGAGTACCTCTAATCGCATTTCGGAAGAAAATATTAACCCACAGGAACACACAAAGCACTTGCTCTCACGACGTCCATATGTAAATTAGATTCAAGTGCATGCCAGGGAACAAACAGAGAGCCAAGCTTGGAGATCCCCCAAAATTTTACCCCATCATGCTAAGCACACGAACATACTACGTTAAACAACAACTTTCCTAAGTAGAACCGAGCACCCATCACCAGCAACTGCTTATTGTTGATCTTTCATTGTTTTAGATTTCTTATTACTCCCACTGCCACTGCCGGAAACTCTCTTCTCGACATGCTCCGGAATGGTGTCCTCCACTATCTTGGGGCAGTGAAAACTGAATTCCGAGATGGATACACCTTTGTATTCAGGATTTGCTTCCAAGAAAGCTGCTATTTCATTGCGGGTCCTCATTTTCTTCCCGGAAGGTGTGATGTAGTAAGCATCTAACTTGGTGAAATCTCTTCGCAGAACCAGGCTCCTCTTGAAACCTTCCGGAGTTTTCGGTAAGTTTGGCTTGTCAATGACCCATGTTCTAGATGCATTGTACTCTATATCCGCCGCATCCGTGCACGAAATGCCAGGTTTCCTGCTGCAATAGAAGGGGTTCCCCGAGAAGTTACTTCTGATCTCTTCGTACTCTTCTTGTGAGTCGATCACCCTCCATTTGTGGCACTTCCCACATTGCACGGCATATACATCGATTGAGCCACTCCCAGATTTCTTAAAGTAACCAAAAACAGAGAAACAGAAAACTAACTCAGCATTCAATCAGCCACGATATTCAACCCACGCAACAAGATATATCCTTCCCTCGCAGTCGATGCGATATCAATAGTAACTTTGCCTCACATAAGCAAAATGGAGATCAGTTTTTTACATTGTTGCAAAATACTGGATTTTTATGAAGATCCTTTTTCAAACCTGCTCCCATTTCGAGTCAAGAGATAGATAAATAGACACATCCCATTGCACTGATTGGGGGCGTTCGTAGTGACTGAGGGGGTCGAAGACCAAGAGGTGTTTCCACGACTCTACCACTCAGTCAATTCTGTTCCACTTAATCCCTATTTCATGGCCACATATTTTTCCGGCTAAGTAATGGGAAGGTAGAAACGATATGTATAGGCAAGTAACCGATTCCTTATCCCACTAGAGCAAATATCATTGACATTCAACACACAGACACTGACAGAACAGCAAATGCGAAGCACAAGACCGTTCGCCTACTCACGCAACAATCCAATCCCTCATGGACCGACGTGCAAAGTTATCTTGCTTACGCCGTAAAGCTCCAATCAACGAACACAGTATGGACCCGTACCAAAAGTTTCTTTACTAAGCTCGCAGATAATATCACCGCCTCACCTCCACGCACAAGGACCGTGATGCCAACCCCACATTCCGATTTTCACGACTAAATTTTTCCTTCACTCACCTAATCCCAATGTCCCTCTTCCCCGCCAATCAAAACCCCCGGCGGGAATCACCGCGCTCGCGAACGCCGCCCTAATAAAAACGGAAACCGCAACGATCTAAACCGCTAGACCCAGCCGAAATCATCCTCCGGAGCTCAAACGAAAACCGAAAAGCTTCAATTTTCCCAGGCAATTAGCCACATTCGCCTCAATCAATCCCGCCCCCCCATAATCGCAAGCAGACAAAAAAAAAACGGACACTACACTCCCAATCCCACCCAAAAAAGTCAAAAACGCAACGACAGATAGAATTCACGTACTTCCCCGAATCCCCGCCGCGCCGAAACGGGCCGCGACCGCCCGGCGCCGGCGGCGCGACGGGGACGATCGGGGCGCAATCGAAGCCGGGAAAACATCGCCGCGGGGGGAATCGATCGGGAGGGCGACCGGCGGGCGATCGCCGGCGGGCGGCGGGGGGGTCTTACCTTGGCGGAGGGCTTAGGGTTTTCCTGGCTCTCCACCATCATCAGATTCATCACTGCTGCTGCTGCTCCTCTGCTCCGGCCACTGCTCAAGCCCTCCTCTCCTCCCCTGCAAAACAGTCGTATAAATACCGAATGGGTCGGAGCTCGGGGGGCGGCGATAGCCTCACCCGCGGTAGGACGCGGCCCTGCCCTCCCGACCTCCCCACCGCTCGACACGTGGGGGGCGGGCCGGTCGTCACTCGTCAGTGAGCCGCGACGGGGGGAGCTGATCGTCGCCTCGTCTTTGTACTGCGTAAGTCGAGCGTGCGTGGGGGGATATTCCGTGATTGTTACACGTCGCGTTTTCGGATGGCGCGACGCGAGACGCATGTAAAAGATCACAATCGTATTTCGTCGATGGCGATGATGCGCGTGCCACGTCAGAAATAATGTAAGTTTATAACGTGAAAATTCATGTATGAAAATATTGTCGCTTTCAATGGTCGTATTGCCGTTTTCGCTACTGAAGTGTTCGATAGCTTAGCAATACCCTTAAAGGGTCGAATGGATTGTTAGCGCATTTTGCTATCACGAGTCTTTGGAAATCCTGAAGTATTGAAACTCTCGTTGTGGAAGTTTGTGGGTTCGAAATAAACTTTGTACAAAACACGTTATCAAATAAATTCTCAAAATTAGCCGATGGGTTAGTGAGCCCATCTTGGCATGTGAACCTCCTTTAATTTCGGAGTCTTTTATAAAAAAATTAGGGTGAAAATATATTTGTCGGATTAGCTTTTTAAATTTAGGGTTTGTATTGTAACATTATACCTTAATTTATCTGATTAGGTTAGCCCAAGTTAAGACTACACTACAACTCTTCTTGGCAAGGACATGCCAACTCGGTCACCCACAATCCGCACATGGATTCCCTTCCCTATAGACATTGGTATATTGTCGCCTCTTGGAAGTGACGACCGCAAAATGCAAACCTTACACATCTTCTGGTTGATCAAAATAATATCAACCCGACATAAACTTTAAATAATGTTTTACTTTTACTATTATAAAGATCATAAACTAAAGTATACCTTAAGTGAACTATCATAGTATTTATAAGGACCAAAGAGGTTTAAAAAAAAAAAGTGATAAAAAAAAGACAGTATATTTGTTGTCAATTTAGGGAATGGATTGAAATGAAATTGTGTATTAAAACCTGTACAATATTGTAAAAATGAAAAACTCATGAATAGTGCTAAAGGGTTGATTTTTTTTACTTTGTTATAGAGAGTTAAGTACAGATTGCACAACAGTTTAGGGACTTCCGGGAAGTTTCTCCCTTGTTTGATAAAGAAAAGGATTATATTGAATGTTCATGAACAGTTTAAGTATCCCATTAAATAAATGAAAAATACAAGTACGACATAAAACGTTAAACATTAAAACAGTGACTATTAGATACAAAAATCTGTTCTTGGTGTCACTGTGGGCCTCTCGAGGAGTGAATGACTAGCCCACTAAAATGTCCAAGTTATTCACTTAGCCCCCCCCCTAAAGCTCTTGCCTTTTAGGGTCTGGGCTTGTCTACAATCCATACACTTCCACTAAAGGGGCTCTATTAATTTCCAAAGAGCAAAGATTAAAAGTTGTGCAAGCCCATTATAAACATGAGAAAATCTATGTACATGCTTTTCAGAAATGACCATAGAATAATTTCCAGCAAGAGCCTTCTCTTTTCAATTTTAAGCTCAATGTTATAGTTCCAGTTGCATTTATTTCTATTATTTTCGTGTTGCAAGCTGATTGTGGGTTGGCCCTTTTAATGAAGTGGTGGCAGTAGACAAATTTAACAAAAGGTAATAGCTAGAGCTACATGGTCTAGTGAGGGCCGTGGGCAATGCTCAAATTCAGTACAATAATTGAAAGTTTCTCAATTTGTTCTTGTTTTATGGCTAACACTTTATTTTTTTTTAGGGCTAACCCCTAAAGTACATTTTGACAATAGAATGAAAAGGAGCTATATTGGTAATACAAACCCCGGTTTATAAAATTAAGTTGTATGCGATTGGGACAATGGTGATTTGTACTTAATTAAGCAAGTTATATTGAAAGCCCAACAGAAGCACGTCGCCTTATTTGACGAATCGATTTCCCTATTTCTGGTATTATTTTATGGAAGAAAATTAGCTATTCAAATGGAAAGAATTGATGGCTAAAGAAGAAATAAATCGACTTCCCCTTTTTTTCAGAGGGTTGCGCTCGTGCTATAGTCCCCCAAAATACTAGTTTCGCCCATGTTTGACATACATGTGTAATTTTTTTTTTTTTTATATATATATTTTGACGCTCGAGTGCTTACTGGTAGATTTCAAAGCAATTTCTGTGTAAGAATTTTGACAGGCATGTATTATACACCGATTGCATTCAATTTTGTTCAAAATTCAAATGGCTGCACATTTTTTCTAGCAAGAATTATTTTTCCATTAATGATCAGCACAGTTTCTTTCGGATTTTGGACGCCACGTGCGTACAGCCGCTGTGCTGTTCCGGCAATGAATTAAATTATTTCATCTCCTTTTTTCATTTATGGCCGTGGTAAATTTATACAACGTCGGTTTTAGGAATAATAATAATAATATGTGAAATTATGCACCTATGGCTGTAGATGCCCATTTGATTAATGTGTCCGGACATAGCAAAACACTGAATGCGACCCCTGCAGTGCGGCTATAGGTATGAGGAACAGGGGTCCTTTTTAGGTGCATTCAGCTCTAGCCGCCATTCTTTTTTCATCAGGATTTATTGAACAAGGCGGCCAATTGACATAATGCGCTTCAACTTTGCATTTATGGTATATTATAGATTTGTGTTTTATCTGTTCATAAGAAAATTAGACACACGTATATACGGATGTATATATGCAAGTATATATACGTATGTATGTACGTATGTACGTTCATAATAATCATGTGCCTTCGCTTTGAGTTGAGTTATTTCCAATTTTTCTAGTATTTTTTTTTTCCTTTCGAGAAATTAGCTAGCACTAGATTTTACTCTAGAGTAGTGAGCATGTTCTTTTTTATAGTCGGAGCCTGAATTCAAATCACTACATGTGTTGCGAACTTATGGGTAAGCGACAAGATACTTTCCGTGAAGCCTAAGAGAAGATAATTATTACCTTCTAAATTCAGCTTGGGTGATTATCCACTTGAGTGGGTTCACAATCATAAGATGGCAAAGCTTAATTCTTCCGAGAGATTTCTCCCATTTGTTAATGGATCAAGATCACTGCACATTTCTTTTACTTTAACAAATGAAATCACTCAAATTAAGAAACATTGGAATCATTCTTTTATAATTGCCATTTTGAGGAGAAACATGTGAAAAATGGGACTTTAAATTGCAATGCAAGATTGTACTAGAAATTCCTAGATGCTTCTTAAAATGAAAGCAGATCTCACGTATGACTCGTATGATCTAGAGATTCGCGAGTTGAGCTCATCCTACATCAAGAGCACATAATACTCGCTCAAATTCTAATTGAGAAAACCAATGACCATATCTACAGCTCAACCTTTTTCTTAACAAAATCACATATACATAGTCTGTTTCAATAATCCATCTACTTCAGTGACGTGGGTCGACTTCCGAAAATCGATCATTTCTTTTTCCCAATCAAAAGACATAACAAGAAAAGATAAAATTATAAAAGATTCTGGAACCCTCAACCAAGTTGTTGTAATTAAATTATATAATCTCCAGCTAGTTAGCCTCAAAGAAGGAAAAAATTAATAATAGAGACAGATCACTGAGATTATGCATGGGAAATACCCAACAGCATCAAACTATCCAAGTAGGACCATCCCCAAATATGTACAAGAGCTGTCATCTAGCCCAAAAAAGACCTCAAAAAGAAGAAGAAAAAGAAAAAGCCTAATCCAGCTACACACAGCGCTAGAGGCCACCACCATCATGAGCCAATAATAGCCGAATCATAGATCACCTAATCCTCGCTATTCTATCATTTTCTTCTTTTTTTAATTAATCAATTAGTACCTAGTCTTATTTATGGATTTATGTACGGTTTTTGCATGTGTATATTTATTTATATTGATTTGTCAACCTTTTGACGTCTAAGATAACATTTTTTATTCACAGTGAACGCACCCCATGATGTCATTTGGGCCCTTCTACTTTTCTATTATTTTATTTCTCTTGTTTTTTTAATCTCTCCTAGTTTCATTGCCAAAACTTATGGAGGAGAAACCACTCGGCAGGGAAAGTTGCTCAAGAGCTTATGAAACTTTCGGTTTCTCAAAGAAACATGCCCACCGGAGAGGTCAAATTGCTTCCACTCAAAAAATCCTTCCATGCCCAAAAATTTATTTGGAAAGTGTTCTCAAACTTACCTTAAGGATGAGGAAAAAACGTTGTAAAAGGGAATGTTATCTCCAATTGAATAGCCAAAAGCAAGAGGAAAGATAAAGGGAAATCATTCTTTTGAGATCACGCCTTTACACAAGCCATTGATGCAGAAATCATAATATTCCATGTGAGCTCTCATGATCCTTTCGTTTAGATAGTAGATGGTCTTGACATGGACCTTTCTAAAACAAAGAGCCATTGTAAATTGTACTTTGCTAACGTGTGGAAAATAAAGAGAGGAAGGCCGCGTCATGGCCAACGTTTTGATAACCGGGCTAGATTGTCTAATTTAATTTGAGCAGCGGTAACTTCGTCATCGATTAAAGGTTTTCTTTTGATCGAGAAGTCGCGACCTAAGTTAAGCCAAATCGAACGCGTGGCAATTTGATCAGCCTGTTCGATCATCTGGTTTCGTTTGGGAAGAGACTAATGAGGAGGGACCACGCCAACACAAATCATCCGTACAGCGCATCGGACCTAACTCGCCATTTCAACCGGAAAATTTCAGTTTGGCCCTAATAAAGAAAAGCGTGATCTTCTCAGCCCTGAAAAAAGAAAAGAAAAAAATAAAAATAAAAATAAAAATAAAAGAGGGGTTTGGTCAGAAAAGAAGGGGGTTGAAATTGGGGAACAATGCATGGGAGTTAAGTACGCCGGATTTCAGGTGACGTGGCGTCGAAAATAAGAAATTCATATTGGCTGGACTGGACTGGAGTTGTTGGAGGCGTCTCCTCCTCTGCAATTTCTTTATTCCCCCCAAAACGACAATTTCTGTACTCTCCTCCCAGGAAACTCCCCCACTCTCTTTCTCTCTCTCTTTCTCTCTGTGGAGTAGTTGGCATCTCTCTCTCTCTCTCTCTAGCCCCCTACCTCTCCGCCACGTGTCGCGAACCCATTTCTCGGAAGACCAACCTCTCTTCAAAGTTCCCCTCCCTCTCCGCCAAGGAAGGCATTTGGACCCTCCTTCCCCCTTACAATTATGAGGATTTTCGAAATGATGCCATAAAATTGCAAAGCTGATATTTTCCAAATAAATTAGCCGTATTTTATATCTTAAGGTTGCACGATTTATATCTATTAAGTCCATCTAAGTATGGAATGCTCGTGTTCTATAAATTGTACGTTTGACGTGAAATTATCAAATATGGCGTGATTTTAGAGAGAACGTTTTGAATGTCGAGCGACGATCATGACAGATCGAGCGGGAGTCAGAGAATTAGAAGATAAGAATCAATTAATTTAGAGGAAATGGGATCGTGTATTTTCACGAAAAGTGCAAAGTAAAATGTTGGCGTAATATACCATGCTTGTTGACAAGTAGAATAAATAACTGCGGTTCTCTACCGGATGCCAAAGGTTTTATCTTCTTTCGTGACGATTGGAAAGTTATAATCAAATCGTCTCACAAATCTCTATTAGTTTCTTCGCATTATGATTAATTTTTTACATCACATGTGACTAAAAATAAAAAATAATATAATCTTTTTATCTTCTTTTTTTTTTCTCCCCCTACATCAAATGCCTCCACCAGGCCACCACCATAGCATAAAACTTTCCACTGCCCTTTTACACATGACACCCCAAGATAGTGCTGGACTACTACCCATTCATGCCCAGCATCACTCTAGCATTGCCAATGTAAGACTCCTCGTCCTGCGCCCCAGAAAAATGCTGAGCCTCCTCAACTCCAAGCTCCGCCGCCTCTGCCGCCGCCTCCGGTGGCCCTTCCGTCACCGCCGCTCCTCCGACTCCAAGGTCGTCGTCGTCAAGCAATTCGGCAAATCCCCCTCCGACCGCAGCGCCGCGAGCCCGCGCCCGAACCCGCACCCGCCCGCCGTGAACGGATCCTCGTCCACCGTCCACCCGAACGACTCGAGGCCGCCCGGGTCGATCCGCATCGCGACATTCAACGCCGCGCTCTTCTCCATGGCCCCCGCCGTCCCGAAGCTGGAGAAGTCGTCGAGCCTCGACTTCGACAGCGAGGGCGCCGTCGTCGGCGGCCTCCGCGCCAAGTCGGCCCGTCTGGACCGCCCGCGGGGCATACTCAAGCAGTCTCCCCTGCACCCGCTCAACGGCCAGGATCACCTGACGAAGCAGCAGAAGTTCGCGAGATCGAAGCTCCGGGTCTCCATCAACCTGCCGGACAACGAAATCTCCCTCCTCCGCAGCCGGCGGAACCTGAGCTTCAGCGAATCGTGCGCCGCCGCCGCCGCCGAACCTCCGACTTCTCCTTCTCCATCTCCCCACTCCTCGTCCTTGGCCTCAGCGTCGATCGGTCGAATCTTCAAAGGGAAGGCTCCGGCGACAGCGAGGGGGAGCCTCGAGAACGGCGGTAGCGGCGGCGACCCCCGCGGCGGCCGGCAGGCGTACAGGAGCACGAGGACGGTGGTGGAGGTGCTGCGGGAGCTGGACGCGGACATAGTGGCGCTGCAGGACGTGAAGGCGGAGGAGGAGAGGGAGATGAAGCCGCTGTCGGAGCTGGCGGCGGCGCTGGGGATGAGCTACGCGTTCGCCGAGAGCTGGGCGCCGGAGTACGGCAACGCCGTCCTCTCCCGGTGGCCGATCAAGCACTGGCAGGTCCAGAAGATATTCGACGACACCGATTTCAGGTCCGTCATTTCGTTTTATTTTATTTTATTTATTAATTTATCAATTTCCATACATTTTTTTACCTGTTATTCTTGCTATCATTTTCGTAATTATGGTGATGATGATATGCTCTCTTTCTCATTGAGCAAGTAGTCTTCCTAGGCGATTTCAAAATTTAAAAGATATTTTCATTTATTTATTGAGGCGTCCACCATTGAAAGCGAAGTTTGATAATATATCATAAATTAATATTCCCTCTGGACATATTATATAATTTTTTCTTACATTTTTCCAAGTGAAAAGATTAATTTCGCAGACCCATCTACAACAGTGCAAATCCACTTCAGACAGTTGAGATTTTCGTTGAAATTAAGTTAAGGTGGATGTAATAAAAATTCACAAGACCAAAAAATAAAAGCAAAAACATAAGCTTTTGCCTAGCCATCAGAATTTGTGGATGAAAATCTTGCTGTCACTTGGTTTTATATATTTTTTTTCCCTCCCCTTTTTAAAACTGTTCGATTTGGAATTATCTGAATGGAGTTGTCCATGAACTGATCTGGGAAGAATTTGGAATATTATTCACGAGAACCCTACCACCAAAAATTCAAGAATTCCCCAAGGCTTTTCTCCCACAGCCTGTTTGCCTTTGTACAACTTACGGAAAGCTATCTGCAACAACTATGGTGGGCCTTTCCAAGGATCCCAGCACCAGCTGTGTGCAATGCCAGTCAGAATTAAAATATAAATTAAATTTTAAAAAAAAACCCATTTTTTTCTTTCTATGATTTTAGATATGGGTTCTCCAGAGAATTGTCATTTATCAATAATAATAATAGTAATAATAATATCTTCAGTTATAACTATTCGAAATTCGTACGAGTGTGTGTGATGAAAGACTGTCTTGGACTTCTTTCATTCCTCTTGTTTTCATTTCTGGTTGCATTTAGTGGGTTGATGAGAGTCAGCGTTGAAGATCATTCTGTATTAATTGCTGATATAGTCAAGAGAATGCTTAGGAACCTGCTAAATTACATGTATAGTATTTAAATAAGGAGTTGGGAAGATAAACGAAGGATAAGATCTGTGGCGTACATTAAATGAGGGCAGGGTAAGGTGTATGTAGGTAGGACAGTAACGTGGGGAGGATTTTGCTTTTGCTTTATTTTATGTATTTGCCAAATCAGATGCTTGACCTGAAGACTATACAAGGACTACTCATCTTCAAGGAAAACTACATTTCTCTCAAGCGAGACAGACCAGATAGAATCAACTAGTTTGAGACACAATTGCTTGTCATGGAGTCAATTTCCAAGACTTTTGCGTTCGATTAATTAAGCCGCGCCTTAGATAGTGAAGGGATTATGTGCTTTCGTTGCGCGAAAATTCAGAAAAAGAAGAAAAGAGTGGATTGAAATATAATCGATCGACATATTAAATTGACTAGTAATCGAAGTGGCTGTGAACTCAATATATTTTATTACACAGGAATGTTCTGAAGGCAACAATAGAAGTGCCCCATGTTGGGGAAGTGAACTTCCAGTGCACCCACCTGGATCATCTCGACGAGAACTGGCGGATGAAGCAAGTCGGCGCCATCATCCAGTCGAGCGACTCTCCCCACATCTTGGCTGGTGGCCTCAACTCTCTCGACGAGACCGATTACTCGCAAGAGCGGTGGACCGACATCGTCAAGGTATGTACATTTCTGTCATGTTTGATGTGATATTCGTTAGCACGTCAAACTCGATTACTAAATAGCTTAAGCTCCGGCGATTTTGTAATCACGGGCACCTGTGTTTGTTACAGTACTATGAAGAGATGGGAAAACCGACCCCAAAGGTTGAAGTCATGAGGTTTCTGAAGAGCAAGCACTACACAGATGCTAAGGACTTTGCCGGAGAATGCGAGTCCGTGGTCGTCATTGCCAAAGGACAAAGTAAGAACTCACTTGTTCGCTTTCCCATCTTTCCGAATTTTCTTTTTCGCTCTATCAAATGGCTAATCTAAGGTGCTTTTCGAGCACGATGCTCTTCTTGCTCGATGATCACATGATTGGCTTGAATGGACGGAAATTCAAAACATTTGAAGCATGATGATCACGTTGAATATATACATCCGTTGTTGTCATCACTTTGTCGATATCAACCTATGATGTGAAAATCCGTGGTATAAAAATTGAAGTCCAAAGTCTTTTTTTTTTTCGATTGATTATTGTCTGAATATGTAGTTTGAAACTATTTATTCTATTGCAGGTGTGCAAGGGACGTGCAAATACGGAACGAGGGTGGACTACTTATTGGCGTCACCAGATTGCCCATACAAGTTCATTCCGGGGTCGTATTCGGTCCTGTCATCGAAAGGGACATCGGATCACCACATCGTAAAGGTCGACGTAACTAAATGCGAAAACAATCCTCCCCATGAAAGCAACGGCAACAACAATAAAATTACCAAGAAAAGGCGACGACAGCGCAAGCACCAGGCCGTTGTAAAGATCTCAGGCACAGCTCCTCCTTCAAAGGGTATATGGACAACGAACACATTAAGCAAAGTCGAATGACATTACATTTTTATCTCCCTTTTCTTTCCACTCTTTTCTCAGCTGCTGCTCCTGTTGCTGCTGTTGACTGATCTTGGGCATGCTGGCTTCGTCAATCTCTGTGTAAATCTTCGATTATTTTGTGCATCTTGTCTTCTCTGTTTTTTTTTTTTTTACTTCAGTTTAGAGTTGAAGAGGGGAGGGTTCTGGTGTGATGGCTTCCTCACATCTGTATAGATTTCGACATGACAGAAGTGAATTCTTACGTTTCAACTAGGCATTCTAAGCGGTTTTGCCAAGTTCTTTTTCAACTGCAAGATTCAGATTACTTTTGTCGAGGGCGACATCTCAAGTTTGACTTTGCTGAGGTTGAGGTTAGAGAATGCAATCTTGTATCTTTAGATTTAACTGAAAGTTGAAACGTTTTAGATTAAAAGTCCTCGGAATAAAATTTCAAATTTCGAAAATTGAAATTTTTTTTGTTAAGTTGGACTTCGAGTGATTGATAAAATGCCCAAAGATTTCAAATGAAATACCTTTAAAAAGCAAATAAGGAAAAAAAAAAAAAAGCTGCGAAGTCTAGTAACTATGAATTCTAAACATTCGTGACAGTAGTCAATGTTTCATTCTTTTTTCTCCAGTTTTGAAATTAGCATTGGACAGAAGAAAAATGGTAAGTTAGTGCAATCTACTTCGACATCTTAACAAATACCTTCTGTGATCTCTAAATGATGGAGCCTTAATGAGCATTATAAGTAAAAGTGTAATGAAAAGAGAAAGAAATAGATTTTCCATATAATAGACACTGTTGGCTGATGTATCATGCTAATTAGCTTATGAATAAAAAACCGCGTCTCCCTTATAATGGTTGGCAAACTGCGCCCCTTGCATCAGCATAGTAGAGGACGCAAGTATCTCTCAGTTGGCGTATACTCTTCAATTGATCTTCCTTGATGTAATTTATATTGATTGAATTATTTATCTCGATTTTGCTTGGAATCTCAATTTAGAAAATCATGGGATCTAAAGCTCAGATAACAACAAGAGGAATTAAAAAAAAAAAAAAGAAACGGTTAACACACTGCGTCAATATCGTTGACCGGTAAGAATCCCGGTAACTTGCGACCTTGCAGCTCTGCTACTCGGGAAATCACTAACATATGACATTAAAAAATTAAAAATTAAAAACTTTTTATTAATGAGACAGAAAGATAATTAATCATTAATATTTGATACTTCTACCGTTTGTTTAAGGGCTATGCTAGTAGGTCACATGACACATCCAATGACGTTTTCACTGCACACGTTCATTTTTTTTTTCTCTATAGTGATGTAGTCACTTATTAAAATGTTGTATTTTTTCCCTTTTTGTTGCGAATTTCCCCTTCTAGAAATCATGAACACGAACACGAGTATAAAATTTTTTCGTCGAAATAATTGGTCTATTTAGCACGTGCTGATACCTTTAATTGCTTTCTATATCGTGAATAAAATATTAAGTGATTATTGGACAAATCATTAAATAGAAAAATCTCTTGACGAAAAGTATCCTAGATTATCTCGTGTGCGTACACTGAAGATCTAGACATACATTATTGTATTTTAGGGTACAAGATTGGCTCTCTCTTTGTCACTGATTTTGTAAGTGTCCTATTGCCTTTGGATGGTAATTCTTTTTGTAACTGTTCGACTTTAAAATCGGCAATGACCAGGAGTAACCATCATCGATCAAGCCCTCTTAAGTGAACACTTAAAAAGAATTAGTCTCTTAATTGCTGGAATTGTGTTAAATCAGAGGTATTGTTTGTAGATATCATGAATAATGGGAAAATTTCCAAAAAAATCCTAAATCTATTGCACTTTAGCCAATTAAGTCATAAATCTTTTAATTACATCAATTGAATCTTAAACCTTTTCACATTTTGCCAACTGAGTTTTTTGAGCTAGTTTTAAGAAAAAATCACTTATGTGAATGCCAGCCGTCTTACGTAGGATGGTCGATGCTAATGTTGGCAAATTCTTATAATTAAAAAAAAAATGGAATTTTTTAATTTTTTTAATTTTTTGATTTTTTATTTTACCGTGGCTTGTGAGAGTCGTCGGGTCCTTGCAGCTACTAGCGAAGACTCAGTGACCCTCGCCGGACATGGCAAAAAAAAGTAAGGGAGGAAAAGAGAAGAAAAGAAAAGATAGAAAAAGAAGAGAAAAAGGTTCATAAAAATTCAAAAAAAAATGTTTAAAATATTTTAAAAATTCTCCACATTAGTGCCGGTTGTGCCACGTAAAATAACCGGTGTCCACATCAGCGATTTCCTAATAAAATTAGCCAGATCAATTCAATTGGCAAAATGTGAAAATGTTTAAAATTCAATTGGCATGACTGAAAGATTAATGACCGAATTGGTAAAAGTACAATGAGTTTTTTCTGGTAATTTTCCCATGACTAACTAGCATCTCTCTTCCATCCTGATTCTGATCATAGTTTAAATAGGGCAAAGTCCCAAACTTATCTAAAGAACTTAAATCTCCAAAACAGATGCAATATCTAGTATAAAGTTCACACTTTATGACTTGTGTCCAATCACATAGCGTTGCTGCAGCAGATAGTCTGGAGACATGTTTCAGCTGGTCTTCTTACATGCTAAACATGATATCATAAACAAACCACTAAGAAGGTTAGTTAGTAACCTTTTTTTATCGTTTGCCAAGCATGTCGTCTCCATCATCTTTCAATAAATTCTCAAGTGGCATTTGTAGAGAAAAGCTTTCATCTCGGCTCACTGGCAAACTGAAAATTGTAATGGTCATGAGTAAACGGTCAGGATAAGCAACGATATTTAAAAGCACTTGTGTAGTTCTTCGCCTGTTAGTATGCTAAACATGAAAAATGTCGAATCAACATCAATTTAACACTGTCTTTACTCGAATAGCTACAGAACTATGTAAGAAAACACAAGGAACAAGAAGAGAATCCCGAAGCTCTAGACATGGCATGACCATGAAAACTCCACCGAGAGCTGGTTTTTTGTCTTCGGAGTAGATGTGAAAATGTTGCAGAATTAAAGAATAAGCAAAGATTCTTCATATCTAGCACTGTAAGCTTGCTCGATATAGAGTGAAACAAAGGGACATTGCATAGAGTTTGCACCTTTATGAAGTTCACGATGGCTGGGAGCAATCAGCGCCACATGACCTCAACTTAAGCGCATCGCCGTATCAATAATCAGTTCTTCCACAAGTGGAATTGATACGCAATTTATGCCCGAATTGTCCTCTATTCACCTTTCACTTGGGGACAAATTTCCATGAATCTCTTCTAGCTCCTCGAGCCTGTTATCGAGGGCTCTTCTAAGTGAGGCCATCTATATATGATCGTTTGCTTCTGGAAGTCGGTTTATGGAGACCTTGAAGTTCAGCCTATGAATTTTGCTGTACACTAGATGGGTCCTGTTGTCGTACTTCGAACACTTATGTGAGGTTTCAATTGTTCTCGCCTTCCTTTCATGGTGCAGCAGAGCAACAAATGTCAAAGGAATTGGAAGAGACAGTTCCACAGCCTCCTGTCACAATGAATGGTCTTTCTCATCAGGATGATTCTCCAATGAGCGTGATGAACTGCAGGAATAAGTAAGAAACTCGATTCTTGAGATGTTTCTGTCTCATATCGTTTACTTTTTCTCCATTGCGTCGAACATAGTACCTACTCTAGTGATTAGCTTAACTTTTCATTTCAATCTGAAAGCTACTCGCCTACATTTATAGGATTCTTAATATAGATTACCTGCTTGTGCACACTATCTTACTTGGCGAATTCTGTCATCTGCACGAGTTTAAATACATGCATCATTCGAGAGCGCAAAGTGCCTTTGATAGCTCATGGCCTGAGGCATGGCGTAATTGTTTTTTTGCCTCGTCAAAAGTGTTGCTTCAGAGGACTTGAATATTCTTTTGATAGGAATCGTCTGTTTAGATGATCATAATTGCTACCATTGGTAGAACACACTACCAATAACAACATGATAGTCGTGGTGTGCATTCTAGTCGAACAACGTAGTTTCAAATTCGAGTTGTGATGATAACTGTGCTCGCACTTGTGGTTTTAAAATGTTGATGAACAGAGCTGAATCTGACAAGCTACTGGCCATTCCTGTCGGTTTTGTTGGATCAGAAGAGGCGGTAAGGTCTGCTCCACATCTTGTACCTGGCGGTAATCTTGCTTGTCCTTCATTGGCAGAACAAGGAATGAGAATAAATGCTGCATTAGACGCTGCACATGCACCGATTTCTCATCTCTCGAACCTCATTGCCAACGGCGACCGGGCTGCAAACTTCAGGGGACCTTTCCAACCATCAGACTTTTAATGGCTCGAAGCTCGAGCCACTTGGATTCATACCCTATCCCTTACATTCTCTGAAGGTATTTATGATATTTAACACTTAGCTCGACATTTTGCGTCATCGATCTTACTTGGTTTGGACTACCTACTGGCGAATCTCTTCATGTAAAGGTTTGGAATATTACTTGTCAGCATAGTTGCATAGACATGGCGGTTCTGTTCTTTTACCCATCAGTGCATTCAACTCGTGGTGCAACAATCTGAAAAAAACTTTTAATATGCTATTTGAGAGTCAGCTTTCAGCAGTGATCTCGAACAATTTCGTGTTCTCCTAACCAAGACTTGTTCAGAGTCATTGAAAGCCTTCAATTTCTGACCTTGTACTAGGAAGGTCCTTCCTGCTTTATCTGTTTCTAGATACTTTAAAAACCATCTAAAGTAATTGAAAAGACCATGCGGAAAAAGTTAATTGCTCTTCCATTCTTGAGTACCTTGCTAATTCGGCATCAGGTCAGGGTTCTCTGTCTGCAATATCCGAGTGAAGTGGATATCGCGCGTTCCTTATCAACATCAGTGTCTGGAGGAATGTTTGCTAAGCAAGAAAACTCGTGCAGGGGACAACAGTGAGGAATATAGTACTTGTTCGGAAGAATGTAAGGCACCATCTCATGACTTATCGTCGAGTGAATACACAAATTCTTACTGCGTTGAGATATTGTGCTTTTGTAATACATCACATCCTCTAACATGACATCGCGTGTTCAATTTCTATTCATCGCAAAGGCAAAAATTGATAGCCACAATCGTTCATCGATTAGGCTAGCACCCATCTAGAAACAAGAGGTCGAAGTCAGAGATTGCTTGAGCAGGTAGATGATGTCGAGCTGGTTGATCGAGCGGGGGTTGAAGGGTTGGGGTGAGAGCTTTTGATGGAAACGAGAGAGATTCGTTGCTCAAAATGCAAACATTACCATGAAGAAAAAATTACATTGTTATGCCAAGAGGATTCACACGAAACAAAAATTATAACGAATGTCATACGACATTCATCGTCATTTATAAAACATGGACATAATGAGTCTAATAGAAAACATTCAATGCTATATGAAAAACATGTAAAAGCTTCACAGATTACATTATCAATGATGGTACATGCTGATAGTGTTAATTATATTTCACATCTCATTTTTACAAGAGTAGAACAATCACACAATACATGATTTCGTAAACTCATTGTCGTGGTCAAATTGGTAACTGCCAGAAATTATCGGAGCACTTGATGAAGATGAGACCATTTCAAGTTCTATCTCATTGTTGTCATCATCAATTGGTGCCTCTATCGGATACAAAAGCGGTTTTGGAGGTAGTTGCAGTTTATCGATATCTCCTTCAAGCATATCTAGAACTTTCCTCATTGACGGCCGATCATTAGGGCTTAGCTGTATGCACCATAGCGCAACGATTATCATCTTCCTTGTTTCTCTTTCCTCTTCTATGACTTCTACCCTCTCAACCTCCTTTTCTTTGCTGAGTTGATCATAAACCCACAAAGGTAAGTAAATTTGACTTGAATGCTCTGCATGTGCTTTTATATTTCTCCTTCTACCGACCATTTCCATTAACATCATCCCAAAACTGTAAACATCGGCTTTATAAGAAATGCCACCAATGTCTCTGTAGAATAGCTCAGGCGCCATATAACCCAAGGTTCCTCTTACTGTAGTCAACGATACTATGCTATGACCGATGGGATAAAGTCTTGCAAGTCCAAAGTCAGAAATTTTCGGAGTAAAACTTTGGTCTAGGAGAATGTTGTGAGGCTTGATATCAAAGTGTAGAATTTGCATATCACATCCTCGATGTAGATACTCTATCCCTCTAGCTATGCCAAGAGAGATCTCATGCATTTTCTTATAATCAAGAGGATCATCACCATCCTTATTCGAAATGTGTTTATCCAAAGAGCCATTCGGCATGAAATCGTAGACCATAGCTTGTTTGGAGTAATCAAAGCAAAAACCAACAAGTTGCACTACATTGATGTGGTGGATCCTTCCAATTGTGGCCACTTCACTAATAAAATCTTGGCCTTTAGATTCTGGTTTGTTCAAAATCTTAACCGCAACTTCATTGCCACTTCTAAGGATTCCTCTATACACAGAGCCATATCCCCCCTCACCTAATTTGCATTTGAAATTTTTTGTAATCTTCTTGATATCCGAGTAAGAATACCTTATGGGCAAAAAGTTATTGTGAGCTTGTAGGAATTCTTCGATGTTTGCATCGATCGCCCGGTGCCTTCTCATCCACTTATAGATTAGAAGTATCAACACACATGGACCTTCGAGTACGAATTTTGCTGCGACGTAGTTGGCTACATGACATTGTCCATAGATTAGCGCAGTGCAATAACATTTTTGTAAACATAATTGTTTTTAATCAGAGTGCTTCTTGAGATCATCATAGTTGTGAGGAGAAAAGGCCCAGCAGTCATAACCAAGAAAAAGGCGAGGCGCCAACCTACAATTTCCGCGTACCAATGCTTGGACCACGCAGAATTAGGGGTGCCTGCAACAGATTAATTAGAGTCGGTGATCAATCAATGAAGAATTAAATTTATCGTTTTAGCAGTTAAACATAAATATAATTTACTCTCCTTGACAGCGCTCAGATCACAGTTAATTCAATTCACCTAGGGAATCCATGCAATCATAGCATGACATTTTCTCTTGAAGAAAAGCGATCTTGCTTTTGTTCACCTATATATACCAAATGATTCATAAGTTCACGTCTCGCTCCGCGTAATTCTAATTTACAAACGTCATTCAATACGCGTACAGTTTATTCAACCGCATAACAATAACAGCCATGCAAGGACACGAGCAACAATTAAATCAACCATTTTTCCCAAAACAAAAATGAAGTAACAATGTCAAATCCAGAAAAGCTCCAAGATTCGTAAAATAAACGAGAGCAGTGCATGCCGACCCTACTAAGAAATCTATTTCAACTTTTCTACTTAAGTGATGTGCCAATTTTTTTCTATTATGTTTTTAAAGAAACTAGTGTCTTAATGTGTGGATTTTATTAAAAATACCCAATTAAAACCTGCCACGTCACTTCGTAAGTAAATTTTGATCAGATCTCTTAGTGAAGCTAGCATTTAAGGAAAGGAGGAGGAGGAAGAAGAGAAAAAGAAAGAACAGCTTAAGGGAACGTCGCTTACGGATATAATAGCCGCAATTCTCCCCTCGGTTAATAAAACTTAAGAAGTGACATGGAAAGGGTCTTCGCTCAGAAATGAGGTACGGATAGAAGAGATTGAATCCCTCGACCATCGTGTTGTGGAGGTCCTTGTACGGTAAGCTCCCATTCTGATCCCCTTTCCGCCCTGAGATTTGATCCGATGTGAATGCCATCATGGTTACGGTGCAAGAGTCCTTGATATCCCCTACTTGTAATTCCCGTACAGCGTATGAGTACACCTTCATATGGGAAAAATAAGGAGTTGTGTCGGCAGAGTATGCGCCCTCAATACATGGTTTGGCATCAATATAAGAAGTAGAAGTAACAGGTTGTGAGCACTTCATGAAGGCCACAGTGACATTGCCATATGGAAATCCATATGGATCACCATATGGATCAAACATACTAAAGTTGGAGTACGCCAATGAGTAATGAGGAAGAGACGAGCAATTACCCTTTTGCAGTCCATCATCAACCATCGTGATCTCACTATTGAAGTGATATTGGTCAATATAATCGTAATGAATTGACTTCACATAATATTGACCAATATATAAATATAGAACAGTGCGGTTATTTTCACAAGCTAGCTCATACCAAGAGTTACCGCAGTATTTTGGATCGCCTTTCAATTGAAAATGATAATTTATATTACGGATCTCACCGCAGGATGAAGGGGGCACACAAGGGATTCTTCTTTGCATCGCAGCTCGTCCCTAACAATAGCAGAACATGCGATATGAGAAGTAAAACACGGAGCATAAATATCGAGCTGCGAGAAATAATCATCTCTTTATCATTTGGTTTGATGCAATGGAAGTTTTAGCTCACTTGGTAATGCGAGGGATGCTTCTAGCGAAGAAAAACTTAAAAATATGGCCCGGCAAAAACACGATTTCGGAATTAGTGATGGATAGCTTTCACATTCATTAAGGAGGAAATTTCTCTGCATTTCCCAGATTTGATTTTTCTTGGCAAATTAATTCTCTCTGAAATTTATTTTAATATCGTAAAAAAAATCGGTTTTAATGTTTTGTTCCCTAAACTCAATCAAAATCCTTTCAAATGAGGCATCTGGCATTCTATTTTATTTTCAAGGCCAAAATTTCATAAGTGTCACTTTTTGAAAAGGAAAAGGATGATTATTTAATAAGGTTTTTCATTTTTGAGAAAAATTATTAGTAACCAAGAAAGAGGATAATGTTAAATAACAGGTACATAGATTTTAACTTTTATAATGTCGCTTTCGCAAAAATAGAAAGAAAATAAGGAACGGACGCTTCTTGCTTATGGATGATGTGAAAGAAAGCAATATGGTAAATTCTCAACTAGTGATGGGACCGACACATCTTGATTAGAAACTCACTTGCGTCTTCGTGGATCGACACACGCAAGGACTATAGACGCAACATTTGAATTCACGAAAATAATGCGATGTTTACTTATTCACTATGCTCAAATTTTAAAATCACTCTCTTGTAATTGTGCTATAATTATGAATATGGCCGTCGTCTCTTTTCCATAATTGAACCACTTAATGAATGAACATACTGATCTCAACGAAAAAGGCAATAGGATAATTTTTCAATCAACGATCAATCGATGCGGGTCTCGATTAGAAATTCACTTCCTTCGTCATTCTTGACACGCACAAAGACTATAGGTGTAATATTCGCATGCACAAAAATAAACTAATACATACTTATTCACTGTCAATTGAAATATTATTCTTGTGGATCAATCAATCACTCGCCCATAAAATAATCTCATCTTTTTCTCACAATAAATCGAACCGACCTATTACAATATCCAATTGAAACGTGCCACATCACTCAGTAAGTAAATTTTTATATGATCCCTCAGTAGAGCTAACATTTAAGAAAAGGATGAGAATGAAGAAAGAAACAAAGAAAGAACTGGGAAAGTCAGCTTCCAAGAATCATGGTGTCTGCACATCCCCCTTTGGTAGGGGTGGCAAATGGGTGGGTTGGGTCCGGTATGGGTCGAGCCAAAAATGGGTCGATCCATATGTGACCCATTTTTAACCTATTTTTTGTATATTCTAGTGTAAATCTACGAACCACACCCGACCCGACCCGTAATACTAAAACCTATTAATATTCTAGGAAAACCTACTTCTACTATATGCTAATTAGATTAAAACTTCAAATTAAATTAAAAATAGTAAATAAAATAAAAAAGTTAAAAAACATCTATAAATTGAAATATTTATAAAAAATTAGACTATGCACATGCTTCTCTTATTTGAAGCGAACATACTATTGAATAACTAAAAACCGTAACATGAATTTTTTTTTAACTAAACTTAAAAAAGCTCATTTTTATGATTTTTTTTTATAAAAAAATAGTATTGTTAAAACATTTTTATGCAATACAAGACTATCTGGGAAAGCCATTTTTTAAAATTTTTATGTAAATTGTCATCTTTAAAAAAATTGTACAATTAAAATTGGAGATGGAGAAGAGATAGGTCGGCTCGACTAAGATGTGTGGCTAAACGTGGGTGACTCCACTAAATTGGAAAATTCTTCTCGGCCAGCACTACACTGATTTTTCTATTGTTTTGGTACCTTGTGTCCGTATTTGAATTCTTGAAATTTTCACGACAATCAAGAGTCGCCAATGTGTCGAGTGGATTCATTGTGGCTCGAAGAAAATCGACCACGGGTCATTTACACTAAAAATTTCTGAAAGCTACCCAGTAGGTTGAGTCACGCTAAAATCGCGCCGAATTGAAATTAACCGCGAATTTGAAGTCGATTTCAGAAATTGAAAGTTCTGTCATGTCACAATTAATTTTAGGAACGTCAGACTCTTAGCCTACGAAAATTTTTCTGCAAACCGAGACTTTTTGAGAAAAAGTCGACATATGGCCATTTTTGTCTAGAAAATGTCGGGGACCGTTTTTTATCTTGAAATTGGAATGCAAGTAGGATCAATTGGTGAGGAAAAATACCAATTTGATTAATGAAGTATTGGTTGAATTTATAGCGGCCAAATTAGGTTTGATTTAAGAAGGATTGAGTATCCAATTGGAGGGAAAACACATGAAATTCGTAACACCCCATGGAGCCAATATTTTGGACCATCCTAAGCTTCTAGAAAAGGACCTTGGTGGCTGAATTGTGGCCATGGAACCTAGCTGATGGAAAGCTTTGGTCAAGGGGACCAAAAGAAGATAAGACTAGGCCCCTTGCCTCCTCTTTCTTTCCTTTCCCCCTCCAATCGGTCGACACTCCCTCCTCCCCCCTCTCTTCTTGTTGCCTTCAACCCATAAAATCTAGAGAAGCCACTGGAGCAGCCACGCGACTCGCCGGAATTGCTCGCCGTCGTCGTTCGTCGCCGCGCGCCTCAACCGCGCTCGTCGTGCCTCGCCCTGCCGCACCACCATCCCCCGCTCCAGAAGACCGTCACGCCCTTTCCACCATCCAACAAGCCATCCAAGCCGAGTGGAGCTCACCGGAGACGTCGTGGAGCCCGCCTGGACCCGATTAAGCCTCCTCGGTCCATCTCGACCTGTTGTCGCCTCAACCCGCTCTTGTTTCAACTTTTCTCGACCCCGGACAGCAACTGAAGTAAGTGGGTTTCCAGCATTGTTTAGGCCCATTTTGGCCCGTTTCCGGACCCTGAAAGCCAAGCTCGCTTTGGAGAAGATCGAGCCCCATTGCGTTCCCGTCGAGTTGAGCTTAGCGGCTTGTTAAACAAGTGAGTTTAACTCACTAATCCTCGCTTAGTAAGTTAATGATGCTTAAGGGTTGATTAGTTTAGACTAAGTATGTATTAGATGGATAGTTAGATTATATTAGTAAATTTAATTAATTACTGATACATGTTAGGTGGATAATTAGTGCAATTAGGGCCTCGACAAGCTCTAGTATTTATCTAGAGTGATTCGGGAATTTTTCGAGTCCGTCTCGGCTTTCAATTAGGCTTTACGGGCCTAAGTTTTAATTATTGGCATTTAATTATTAATTTCCGTAATTAATTAATTAATTAATTTACAGAAATTATACTAGGATAGCCGGTGACTGGAATTTTATGCTGATTGCTGTAGTGTGATACGTTTATTTAATTGAGTGCAAAGTGGTGCTGATTGTGCATGATTTGTCTTTTAGGAATTTATTCCTAAATTGGATTAATTTCAGTAATTAATTAGAAAATAACCGAGCGTCGGTTTACAACGCCAAAAGTATTTTGGTGGACTATATAAATTGGTGGGATTTTCAAGTGGCGGAAATCGTATTTTGGCTAAGGTACCCCACGATTATTTTATTGCTTTAATACAAGGAAATTAGGCCAAGATATTATGTTAATTGAGGGATTTAATTACGAGGGCAATATCGTTGGAATAGTCGTGGGATGTTATGGGTTGATTATCACCATTGGGCGCGTAAAGGTTGTGCCCATTAGGCCGTGATTTACTGCCGAAATAGAAATCGGCTGTGCCTTTTGGGCCGTGATTACCACCTGACAAAGGTCGTGCCCATTGGGCCGTGATTCACCGCCGAAGACTTAGTAGGCCGTGCCCGAGTAAGACCGAGATTTATAGTTGAAGTGAGTAATGGAATTGATTGTGTGGAGGTCCTGATGACATGGAATCAACTGAGTCGATTGATCGATGATTTGATCTGATTGGTTGAAATAATTGATTAATTATTTGTATCATATTGCCTGACAGGAATGAACTGAGGCTAAGGTAAGTCCTATGACTCGTGTGTGTGCATAGGTAGCTCTCATGGCGTATTTTCTTCCTAGTCGGGTCTTAGGGGGTGGAACTCGCTGAGACGTCGTCTCACTCCATGGTAAGATAACATTTCAGATCCATAGATGGCAGCCCCTCCTGCTCCTCCCGAGCATTTTGGCGAACCGAAAAAGTTCACAGAACAGAGTTATCACATTCCGATACATGGGCACCCTGAAGGATTGGAATATGTCTTGGTGAAGTCCATTGTCTGGGTTGATGCGGGTTTACCCAAAAAGATGCCCCATCAATACCGGGCATGGTATCGCCATTATCACGATGGACAAAGAGAGGGCCTAGTGCTAAAATATGATATAACTTTGTATGTGATGGAGGTCGCTTTTAAAAGGGTACGACAGATCCTAAGGGTGGATCGGTGGTGGATGCGAAGGATCCCAAGCTTGATGATCCTGATTTTCCGGAGTACTCAACGTGAGCTCTAGCTGGAGCGTGGAAGAAGGAGAGATCGTGGAGGAGGATGACCCGGAGTAGATTGGAAACCCCCACCCCGTCTCGCAGACTTTGTTTTCGAATTGGCTTGTGTAGAACCTAACCACTATAGTTTGTATCATACGATATACATTATAGGTTGCAATGTATATATGTGTGGTTGTTTCAGGTTCAAAATTTATGTTTCTACTTTTCTATCCCATTGTTTGATTGTCTAGGGATTAATTATATGCTTCTGCCTACGTATTAAAATGAATGGGTCGGCGATACGTCTTGAGACGTCGCTTTTTAATCGACCAAGCTGGGATGGGCGCACGTCCGAGGATCGGGTGTGACACTTGATCTTGCCGATCCAGTGAGGCCGAGGCCTCGCCCGAATTCGGCGAGCTCGAGTCTCACCAAATCCAGTGAGGCTCGAACCTCGCCAATCATCGGGGAGGCCCAGATCTGGCGAGACTCGAGCTCACTGGTGAGGCCGAGGCCAAGCCCGATGTCGGCGAGCTCGATCTCGTCGATCTGGCGAGGCCGAGGCCCCGCTTGACGCCGGCGAGCTCGAGCCTCGCCAGTCGTTGGCGACCGCCGGTGAGCTCGAGCCTCGCCTCGGCCTATCGCTTGCCGCCGTCGGCTAAGAAAGGAGAAAAAGAAAGAAAAAAGAAAAAAAAAAATTTGAAATATGAAAAAAAATTATAATTTCGATTTTTTTATTAAAAAATACATTTTTATAAAGTTAAAAAAGGCCATAGGTTTAAACTTTAAAGTATGTTTGCTTTCCTAATAACCCATTTAGACCCATTTCTTTTTGTGTTTTACTTTCTCAGATCCATTTATGACCCATATTTAACTTTCACTTGATCTATATATGACCCATTTAACTAAAAATGGGTCATAATATGGATTTATGACCCATTTTGCCAGCTCTACCCTTTGGTATCCGAAACCTAATTAGGAAACTCGAAACTTGTTGGTGGCGAGAGTTTATAATAGGAGATAGTGAATCCCTCGACCATCATGTTGTGGAGGTCCTTATACGGTGAGATAGCACGATTATACCGATCCTTTTCCCACCCTGGGATATACTGCGATATTAAAGCCTTTATGGTCATGGTGTAAGTATCCTTGATGTCCCTACTCGGAGATCAAACCCATGTACAGCGTATGAGTACACCATCATTCGGGAAAAAAATAGGGGGCATATCCTAAGGATATGCCCCCCAATACATGGTTCAGTATTGACTTACGAAGTAGAAGTAAGGGGCTGTGAGCACTTCATGAAGACCACCGGCACAGCTAACGAACCGTATGGATCATTATCACTAAAGTTGGAGAGCACCAATGAGTAATGAGGGAGGGATGAGCAATTACTTTTTTGTAGTCCATCGTCAACCACCGCTATTTCTCCATCGAATAAACATTTGCTAAGATTGGAACGGTAGTAAATTGATTTCACATAATATTGGCTGGCATATAGATATAAAATAATGCAATTATTTTCACAAGCTAACTTATGCTCATAGCGGCCGCATCCTTTTGAGTTGCCTTTCAATCGAAAGTGATAGTGTATGTCACGAACCTCGCCACAAGATGAAGTGGCAGACAAGTGATTCTTCTACGTACTGCAACTCGTCCCAAGTAGCAGCAGAACATACAATATGAAAAGCAAAACACTGATCATGCTTATGGGGCTCAGAGACTTAATCGTCTCTCTATCGTTTGATCCGATGCAATGAAAGTTTTTGCTAATTGGTAATGTGATGGAGGCCCGGTAATATGAATGAAAAGAGCCTGGAGTCCTCGGTCATACAAATATCTAAGTCAACCAATAAAGCAAAGTCTAGTGAAGAAAAAGTGGATATCGCGTGGAAATTGCAGTCCTTGCAGTCAAGGTGTCAAAACGCGGTGGTGGAATTATTTATGCATAGCTTTCACATTGATTAAAAAAAACTTCTCTGCAGTTTCCAGATTGAATCAAAATCCTTTCGAGTGAGACAATGATGTTCTATTTTCTTTTCAAGACTAATATTCCATCAGTGTCCCTTTGTTGAATTGTGAAGAGGAAAAGGAAAAAGATGTCGTATGTCATCATCTAAGCTTTTTATTTTTGACAAAAAACAAAAATTGATAACAAAAATAGACTATGAAAAAGAATATTAACTTGTATAATGTTGCTTTTGGCAAAAGTAAAAGGAAAATAAGAAATAAGTGATTCTTGGATGGTGTAACACATTATGAAATAAAGAAAATAATACGATAATTTCTAGCGGTGGACCAATGTGCCATGATTAGAGCCTCACTAACTTCGTCATCATGCAAACACTATAGATGCAAATTTCCAAGTCAACCATCAACACAAATTCTAGCGAAGAAAAAGTGGGTCTCATGTGTAAATTGCAGCCCTTGTGGTCAAGGTGACAAAAACACGATGCTGGAATTATTTATGGCGTGGCTTTCACGTTGATTAGAAAAAAACTTCTTTGCAGTTTTCAGATTTAACATTTCTTGGCAAATTGACTCTTTAGGAAAAAAAAAATTGAAATGTTATGTACTCTAAATTGAATCAAAATCCTTTCAAGGGAGGCATTGGCATTCAATTTTATTTTCAAGGCCAATATTCCATGAGTGTCAGTTCAATAAATTGTGAAGACGAAAAGGAAAAAAAATGTCGTATTTTACTGTATAAACTTTTTCAAAACTGATAAAAAAAAAAAACAGAATTGGTAACAAAGATACACTATTAAAGGGAATATTAACTTGTATAACAAAAATAAAAGGAAAAACAGGAGGTAGTGCTTCTTGGATGGGGTAACACAATATGAAAGAAAGAAAACAATTTGATAATTTCTAGCGATGGGACCCACGCGCATTGACTAGAACCTCACTAATTTGGTCTGCGCAAAACTAAACATGCAATATTCAAGTTCACAGAAATAAAATAAAAAAAGCGATGACTTCAATATTACAATCACTCTCCTGTAATTGTGTTAGATCTATGAACAATATTGTCATCTCTCTGGGAACTCCGTTGCTTGGTTTTATTTAAAACTGAAGTGAAATGATAGCTGGGTCTCGTTTTCCCTAGTCCACGAGCATGCCCGGTTTAAACGAGCCATCCTTTTGTCGAGTTTGAGCGTCACTTGCTGTTCTCTTTTGAGTCTGGACACGAGCTAGAGTCTAGAATGGAGGACCAATCTCATGTGGAATTTCACGACCACTAAAGAGATTAACTTTGTTAATTTTTCCATTTTCTACTTTTTTAGCATAATTTTTTATGCTGCTTTATTTTGGTAATAATAAAACTTAAAATTTATACTTCTCAGTCTGCAATCTCTGAACGAAGTGGAGATCACGCGTTCCTTATGAACATCGGTGTCTCGAGGAATGTTTGCTTTGCAGGAAAACTCATGTGCAGGGGACAACAGTGAGGAATATAATGCTTGTTCTGAAGAATGCAAGGCACCATCTCATGTATTATCATCGAGTGAACGCACAAGTTCTTACTGCATTTAGGGATTGAGCTTTCGTAATACATAATATGCTATAACATAACATCACATGTTCAATTTCCATTCATCATAAAGGCAAAATTGTCAGCCTACTTTGTCTTTACTCTTTGACATGTGCCGGTCATTCATCGGTTAGGCTTGGACCCATCCCGTGACATGAGGACCAAGTCGAAGATAGCTTGAGCAGGTAGCCGTCTTCGACGTGGGTGATCAACCAGAGGTCAAAGGGTAAGGATGAGAGGTTTTGATGGAAATGAGAGAGATTCATTGCTTAAAATGCAAACATTGATATGAAGAAAAAATTACCTTAGTTATACCAAGAGGATTCACATGAAACAAAAATTGAATGAATGCCATAAAACATTCATTGTCAATTATAAAATATGGACATAACGAATCCACCAGAAAACACTAGTGCCATATGAAAAACATGTAAAAGCTTCACAGATTACATTTTGAATGATGATACATGTTGATAGTACTATTTATAATTTTTGCATCTCATTATAGGAGAACAATCACACAATACATGATTTCGTAAACTCATGGTCATGGTAAAATTGGGAACTGCTAGAAACTATCGGAGCACTTGACGAAGATGAGACTGTTTCAAGTTCTATCTCAGCGTCAACATCATCAATGGTGCCTCTATCGGATACAAAATTGGTTTTGGAGGCAATTGCAGTTTATCCATATCTCCTTCAAGCATATCTAGGACTTTCCTCATCGATGGCCGATCATTAGGGCTCAATTGTATACACCACATTGCAATGATTATCATCTTTCTCGTTGTTTCTCTTTCCTCTTCTATGACATCTACCCTTTCAAGTTCCTTTTCTTTGCCGAGTTGATCATAAACCCACAAAGGAAAGTAAATTTGACTCAAACGCTCTGCATGTGCATTTCTCCTTCTACTAGCCATTTCCATTAATAACATCCCAAAACTATAAACATCAGCTTTGTAAGAAATGCCACCAATATTTTTATAGAATAGCTCAGGAGCCATATAACCCAAGGTTCCTCTTGCTGCAGTCAGCGATATTATATTGCGATCGGTGGGATAAAGTCTTGCAAGTCCAAAGTCAGAAACTTTCGGAGTGAAACGTCGGTCTAAGAGAATGTTGTGAGGCTTGATGTCAAAATGTAGAATTTGCATATCACATCCCCGATGTAGATACTCTATCCCTCTAGCTATGCCAAGAGAGATCTCATACATTTTCTTATAATCAAAAGGATCATCACCATCCTTATAGGAAATGTGTTTATCCAAAGATCCGTTCGGCATGAAATCATAGACAAGAGCTTGTTTGGAGTAATCGAAGCAGAAACCAACAAGTTGCACCACATTAACGTGGTGGATCCTTCCAATTGTGGCCACTTCGCTTTTAAAATCTTGGCCATCAGATTTTGATTTGTTCAAAATCTTAACCGCAACTTCATTGCCACTTCTAAGTATTCCTTTGTATACGGAACCATATCCCCCCTCACCTAACTTGCATTTGAAATTTTTTGTGATCCTCTTGATATCTGAGTAAGAGTACCTTATGGGCAAAAAGTTATTGTGAGCTCGTAGGAATTCTTCAATCTTTGCGTCGGTCGCTTGATGCCTTCTCATCCACTTCAAGATTAGAAGTATCAACACACATGGAGCTCCAAGTATGAATTTTGGTGCTGCGAAGATGCCTGCGGAGAAATTTGGCCATCGATTAGCATAGTGTGATAATTTTTTTTTACACATACGATTTTTGTTTGTCAGAGTTCTGAATGAGAGCTTCATAGGTGTGAAGAGAAAAGGACTTATCATACCCAAGACAAAGAAGAGATACATTGCGGCAAGTTCAGCAAATTGTTCCTTATAATACGTCGTCTTATCATCTGTAGATAGTAAGAGAATTCGTGAGAGATTACTAAATATGGTTAATTAGAATTAACGACCAATCAATAAAGAACTAGATCCATTGTTTTAGCAATTAAAATTTAAAAGCAATTCACATTAAGATATACCCCAAGTGAAGGATAACTTCATACAGTCACTGCAAAGTGCAAAGACACACTTTTGTTAATTGAAATTTGAAAGTGGAGAAGTCCAGAATGAATAAAAGAGTGAACGAGTTTCACTTTTCTAGATAACGCTTTTCACTCATGAAATCCATGTTATCGTTGCATGATCCTTTTTTTTTTTTTTTTTTTTTAAGAAACACGTTTTCGCTTTTGTTCTCCTAAATGTACCAAATGTTCATAAGTTCCCAATAACAATAACATCGATTCAAGGGACACAAGCTACGATCAAATCAAACAATTTTCCCCCAAAAAAGGCCTAATTCCCTAAAAAAACCCTCAAGTTGTAGTCCAATTTTGGCCCGAACTTTTTTTGTCTCATAAGAAATCCCAAACTTTAGGTATAGTCCCAGATTTGCCTCGAATTTTGTTTTGTTTAAAAAAATCACCAACTTTAAATATATTCCAAAATTTACCCCAATGGTCCGGTCCCAATTTGACATGACATTTCCACATCGATAACAACTCCACTTCAGTAAGGTGACATGGAAAATTATTTCCAAAATGAAACCGTTCTAAGATATGAAAATTAGGGACGACTACTGGCAATTTTCGGTCAGAGGGCTGATGGGGTAGATTTGCAATTAGAGTAAAAATTGGTGTTTTTTCTTTTAGACAAAAAAAATTAGAGATAGATTTAGGATTTGGCCTAAAGTTTGAGGTTTTTTCTAGACAAAGAAAAGTTAGAGGCAAATTTGGACTGGACCTAAAGTTTAGGGTTTTTTTTAGACAAAAAAAGTTTGGAGCAGAATTGGGACTAAACTTAAAGTTATGATTTTTTTAGTGAATAAGGCCCAAAAAATAAAATAAAGAAAGAGTGTCAAGTCCAGAAAAGCTCCACAGATGTGAAATAAAAGAGCAATGCACGCCAAACCTACTAAAAATTCTTACGAAACTTTTTCACTAAACGGATGTGCAATTTTTTTTATTGGGTATTAAACAAAGTAATGACTCAATAAATAGAACCAAAGTATTGCAATATCCAATTGAAACATGCCACATCACTCAGTAAGTAAATTTTGATAAGATCCCTCAGTAGAGCTAACATTTGAGAAAAGGATGAGGATGATGAAGAAGAAGAAAGAAAGTAAGAGACTAAATGAAGAAAAGCTTCAGAGAAAGTCAGCTTACAGGCGAAAAGATATCCGCACACCCCCTTTGGGATAAAGAATCCGGCAAAGTCGGAATAATACCGACTGAGGACTTCCATAATAACTGACAGTGAATCCGTCAGCCATCCCGTCGTGGAGGTCCTTATACGTTAGGTTAGCACCAAACAGGTAATAATCCGATGTGAAAGTCATCATGGTTATGTTGCAAGAATCCTGGATGTCCCCTACTTGTATACCATAATACCCATACATAGCGTATGAGTACACCTTCATTTGGGAAATATTAGGGGGCGTATCGGAAGGGTATGCTCCCTCAATACATGGTTCGGTATTGATATACGAAGGAGAAGCAACGGGCTGTGAGCACTTCATGATGACCACCGCCGGAGTGGATGAAGCATAATAACGGTATGGATACCGATCACTCGAGTCGGAGCTCACCAAAAAGAAACGAGGGAGGGATGAGTAATTACCTTTTTGCAGTCCATCGTCAACCACCGTCATTTCACCAAAGAAATCATCTTTGAAATTATATTCATAGGAAATCGACTTCACATAATATCGACCGGCATACATATATAGAACGGTGTGATTATTTTCACAACCTAGCTCATACTCAGAGCGACCGCAGCCTTTCGGGTCACCTTTGAATCGAAAAGGATAAGATATGAAAACATCACCTCATGAAGTGCGGCACAAGTGATTATTCTTCACACCGCAACTCGTCCCTAGTAGCAGAACATGCAATATGAAAAGCAAAACACGGAACATGCTCATGGAGCTCAGAGACTTAATCATCTCTATCGTTTGACTGATGCAATGAAAGTTTTTGCTAATTGGTAATGCGATGGAGGCCTAGTTATATGAACGAAAAGCGTCGGGTCGTCGGTCATACAAATGTCCAAGTCAACCAATAAAGGCAAGTCTAGTGAAGCAAAAGTGTATCGCATGGAAATTGCAACCCTTGCAGTCTTGGTGACAAAACACGGTGTTGGAATTATTTATGCATGGCTTTCACATTGATTAGAAAAGAAACTTCTCTATAGTTTCCAAATTGACTTTTCTTAGTACCATAAATAAGAATCGATTTGAATGTTTTGTATTCTAAAATGAATCAAAAATCCTTTCGAGTGAGGCATTTGGCGTTCTATTTTCTTTTCAAGGCTAATATTCCATAAATGTCACTTATTAAATTGTGAAGACAAAAAGGAAATACATACCGTATTTTATTGTATGAGCTTTTTCATTTTTAACAAAAAAACAAAAATTGGTAACAAAAATAGCTTATTGACGGGGATATTAACTTGTATGATGTCGCTTTTGGCAAAAGTAAAAGGAAAATATGGAGTAAGTGCTTCTTGGATGGTGGAACAGGTTACGAAAGAAAGAAAGCAATACAATAATTGCTATTGAGGGACCGACGCACCACAATAATTGCTATCGAGGGACCGATGCACCTAGAAAGCAATACAATAATTGCTATCGAGGGACCGCACCTTGACTAGAACCCCACTAACTTCGTCGTCACGCAAAGACTATAGATGCAAAATTTGACTTCAGAAATACTGTCAACTTTAATATTTCAATCACTCTCCCACAATTGTGCAAGATCTATGAACAATACTATCATCTCTTTCCTATAATAGAACCACTTAATGATTGAATAGTCAATTTCAATAATACTATCATTTTATCAAATGAAACCAATGTTGTTGCCCGCTTCATGATCATCTTCCATATCTGAATGTGTGGAATTAAAGGTGTCACGTAAGCTCAAATGAGACTATCAGTCAATTTACCACTGTGAAAATAACATCAGAGAGTTTCGCATAGCAATTCTTCTCGGCGAAATAGAAGCACCTTCAAATAGTTGTAATTAGCACTTACCATATATTTTCTCAAGCTAATGCATACCCCTAAGTGTAATTTAAGAGACTGAAATGGATTTTCCATATAATACAACAAAGTTTATTTTAACTGACGCATCCAATGACGTTTTAACTGCACATGTTCAATTTTTTTTGTAGTATATATTATTACTGATTACGTTTTTATTTTTATTTTTATTGCATATTACCCTTTCTGGAAATAGGTTCGGTCTGCAAGCATCTCCACAGCAAGATACTTTAGTTGCTTTCTATCATCATTAAATATTCAGCAATGATTAGTCAAAATTTTAAGTAGAAAATCTCTCGGTGAAAGTATCCTATATTATCTCTTGCACGTACACCAAAAAATTTGGACATACATTATGCAAATTGATGTATCAACTATCAATTCATTCAGTGCCATAATATACTATAGAAAAATAATAATCTATTTCATAGTGTTGGATTTTTCATTTTTGACAAAAATGAAATTTGTAACTGAAAAGATTAATAACGGCACTGAAGACTATCGTTGCACATTACGAGAAAATAATAAAGCCATACAATAATTTCTCAACCAGCAATAGATGGACGTGAGCCTCGATTTGAAAGTCACTTGCTTTGTCATTGCCCAACACGCACGAAGACTATAGATGCAATATTCGCATTCATAAAAATAAAGCAATACGTGCCTTTTCATTAGCAATTGAAAGTATTATTCTTGTAAATCAATAACTCACTCTCCCGTAAAATAACCCCATCTCTTTCCCGCAATAGAACCGAATGAACTGACAGATCTCAACAATAACGTTGTTTTATCAAACAAAAGATGCTGTTACCTGCTTCATAATCATTTTCCATCTCCGAATGTGTGGTATTGCAAGTGTCATGTAAGCTCAAATGGGACTACAAGGAAGAGTGCCGCCATTTTCATTCTCTGTTGATAGCTGCTTGAATCTGCTCAAGACTCCTCCCTTTAGTTTCAGGGACCACCGTGATCACGAACACCATCCCTGCGGCATTAATCGCCGCATAAAGAAGGAAGGTACCTGTGAAGCAAGCTGGCAGAGTTATTTGCTTTCGACAAGTTTTGCGGAAGCATATTCTTACATTTTTCTCATGGGAAGAATGCTTTAGTATATACTACCTGTCTATTAATCATTCTGCAGAAAGACCCACTTAACTTTTTTCTTTTTTAAATGACACGTCGGCTCAATTTTCGTGATATTCGAATCTAGGTAGAAGTTGCTGTAAACGCGTTGATTGAAATAAATGGACTGAATATGCACTCGAGAGCGTGAAGAACGGAGTGACAGGCGCCTCCAGCTCCAAATAGGATTGAAATGTTCAGGAAAAGCTTATTCTCGAGTCTGTAGTTTGGTCGAATTTGCGCAACAACTCATGTTCCAATGTGACAAAATGTTTATCGAGCTCCTTGCAGATTAATAGTTCAAAGAGTGTTTTCAGCAGAGTCGTACCGTAGGAGCTCCAGCTCATTAAGTAGTTGAAAGTGTAGGAAACTGCCCAAGCGCCGAACCAGTTCACTAGTGTTGCAAAACCTCCAGCTACTCCTTTGATATTAATGGGGAAAATCTGAACACCAACAACTCATTACATGATTGGCAAAAGAATTTGAAACTCTTGTACTAATAACACCAGTTACAAAATCAACCCTTTAATTTGATAAGCATGAAACTTGGGGGATGTTTAGGATTACCTCAGACATCACGACCCAAGGAACTGCGCCCATTCCAGCCGAAAATGCTGCTATGTATAGCTGAGCATTGGAAAAAACAGAACAGAAAAATTTATAGTAGGGAGTTGTTGCGGGGGCCAACTGGATAGAGCCAGAAAGAGATCAAGGCAGGTGAGATTATTACCAGAATGCCGGTGACGGCAAGTATTGGGACAGCATCAGCTGCCAGATTATGAACCTGGCTCGGAAGATTCTCAAAAAATTACTGGTTGACAAGCATTGCAAAGCAGAAGGAAGATACTAGGACTGATAGTAATTACCTTTAGAAAGAATGAAAGGGCAGTTACTATGCATCCCAGGACCAATCCTGTCCCCGAGACCTGCGATTGAGAGAGAGAGAGAGAGAGAGAGAGAGAGAGAGAGAGAGAAGGTTATGGGTCAAGTTGCAGAACTTGCAGAAGGGGCAGAACCAGAAAGCTTTGTTACTATAGACATGATTTCTTAGCTTTCATCTATTTTACCAAGAGAAGGGGCTTTCTTCCAGCTCTATCGACCAGTGCAGCGCCAATAGCCGTGACAATAACCTGCAAAATTTACTCTTTAAGCGTGACGAGTATAAAACTAGATCCCCAGCAAAGAGGAAAGGGCGAGAATTACAGACCTGGAGGATTGCATAAGTTATGGTTCCAACGCTGGAGGAGAAACCTGAGGAGATTGTACAAATGCGATTATAAAGGACAATTGGGAGATTCAACACTAAATTATGTGAACAGTTCATTCAATGATAATTAAGTAGACCAAAAGCATTTGACATTGCAAATTTTACTAAACCATTTGAAATATTAACTGGATTATATAAATTGGAACCCCTGCTTTGCTTTTTATTTAGCTTTTCGTTCTGGAATCTTAAAATGCAATGCATACTTTCATTTTTGTGGTGCCCAAGAGCTTCTTGCTATGAACTGCATACCTGCTTCCTCAAAAATATTGCTTGTATAGAAACAGACGCCATTTATCCCTCCGAACTGCTGGACGACCATCAATCCAACACCAATCTGGCCAAAATTTAACAAATTTGTCAGCAAAAAGAACAACAATGGGAAATATCACCAAAAGTATAACTACTGCATATTCCCGATCCACAGGGCATTCCAAGAAAGCAACGAAGGAGGGACTTTATTGAATACATAGCAGTAAATACAGAGAGAAGATTATGATGACAGAGCTCAGATATCTTCTCTGAAATAAATCGAGAATGCTGGCTTTCGGGAGCAGTTGAAGAGTTTCGATGTATTCCTGTCAAGAAAAACAAATTCGATCATTCTGTCAGCTATTCATACTTATAAAGTTGAGGCACTATGAAGAAACGAGTATAGACTTAAAGCCTTTTACTTGTATTTCAGCAGCCTCTTCAGAAATGTCTGCATCCTTTCCACGGAGTTTCTGCAGAGCAGCTTCAAACTCCTTTTGCGGCCCGTTTTCGCCTGCATTTGTCAGAATCCTAAAATTCATTCCAACACTATAAATCCCTCTCTTCCAACAATTCAGATAAGAAGAGTCTGGTGTTCATCTTGATTTGTTACCAGCCATCTAGGAGACTCCGGAATGAAAAACAGGCCGAACAGTAGGACTGCACAGGGGATTAGACCTGCATAAACCGCAGATGTTCAAGGTGGTTTCAGACTTGGACTTTTCTATACAACATTGGCACTAAACTTGAATTATGCTACTATTTCTGTTTTACCAATTAATGCCAAAACCCTCCAAGCTAATACTGTCCCGATTATGAAGGAAACGGACACTCCAGCAACGATCATAAGCTGTGGAGAGAAGAGAACATGTTAGGCCCAGTAGGTTCTGTAGGATGTACATATATACACCATCTTGCACTTGCAAGAGGGCAAAATTTGCTACAAGCTAAGGCCTTTTGCCAATAGCTCCATGCTTGCAATTTTAACAAAGAATGTTCATACAAAATCTTTGCCTGATTGACAGCAGTCAAAGCTCCACGGAGATTTTTGGGGGTAATTTCAGCTATAAATATCGGTACCTGGACATAAATTAGGAAAAGATTAACCAATCTAAACCGAAGAGAGAGCCTCATCTTGTCACTGTGAATTGAGTCCAGCATGTTGTCGTAGAACAACTTGCTACATCAAATTTGTGTGGTGCGAAGTGAGGAATTACCACATAGGAAAAGACTCCCATTCCATATCCCGTGGCCAATCTTCCGATATCCAGAGCAAGTGCTCCCTAATTCACTCAAAATTAAACAGAACAGAGAGTTGATGAGACTTGAAGTTCTTATGCAACTAATTGATCTTCACTTATGATAAGGCTTGTAAATAGGATAAGGACACACCTCAGCAAAGTAAATAGCAAGCCATCCTGCTACACAAAGAGCGCTCGCTATTCTCATTGTCTGCATTTTGAGGCAAATTTTTTTCCTGTCAAGTCCTCCTTCCATGATATGATTAAATCCTAAAGCTAAAACTCTCAAAGAGTCTTGAACAACACTGTTCTGTTTTACATTGTGAAAGACGCACTCATTTGCTGCTTACCCATTTACGGCCAACAAAATCAGCGATTGGTCCTCCGGTAATTGCACCAATCATTGCACCGAATGTCAGTATGGATCCAAAGACTGAATACTGTTGAAAGACACATAAAGAGTAACTGCAAATCAGCTTGAGTTCAGTGAGAGCAAGAACTTCAATTACCATCTAGCTAACGATGCTATAAGTCACCGAGTGTCCAAGAATCTCAGTGGAAAGCTATTCTGAACAAACTTATCACTTCGATCAGAAACCTGAATGATATGCAGTCTCAATTTTCAGCTGACGATACCCAATCTAAATCTCCCCATTTTTTGGTTTTCTTGTCCTGAGGTGTCCAACAATGGAACTCGATGCGAAAATTCGGTATACATTTCACTTGTTACAATGCAGAAAGAATAAGATGTATAGAGAAAGAAGTATCTCTACCTCAAAGCCAACATCCTTATTTTTGAGAGAGTCTTGTTTATAAAGTTTTTTATCATATAACTCGTCCCTATTATGGACCCGGAATATGAGCAGATCGTTACTTTGATTTTCTTGTATATGGGCGCCTTCAGTGACAAGTCCAATATTGAATCGAAGCAACGAAAAAAGACAACATGACATGTGCTTCTCAACACTCGCAGGTAAATTCGACATACCTCAGCTGTAGAGAGACTAAGTTCCTCCACTATAGCATCCTGAGTTGGTGATGAATAACCTGCCTGAAAATCCAATGAAACAATTTCTCATTAGATTCAATTAATCACATCCTTTTCATTTTAACCATTACTATTGGACCTGGACTTTTCAAAAAAAAATTGCATTTCCTACTTACGCAGGTCCCGAATTCATAGGAACCACAAACCGCAACGAATGTGGTGAAATAGACCATCCACGGACGACCCTTATCGGTTCCTTTATCTTTGCCAGCTCGGTCCTTCTCTTGCGGCACGAGGAGCCGCTCTCTTACTCCTTCTCTGTCCCCGGTTTCTTGATTTTCAATGTCCTCGTTAATCGCCATGCTTGCTCGCCTTACAAAAATGCTCCTTCGATCTCTATCTGACTACGTACGAGGAACTAGCAAATCTATCAGCTCCAGAGAAGAAAAGTTCTTTTTCCAACGTGGCTAGTCTGCTTGCTTTATATGGATGACTCGAAATGAGAAACCCCAAGTGCTAATACGGAAACCCCATTTCAGATCGGTTTATGCTCGTGGTTTCTAGGAATTCCTCGCGGACTTCAGTCTTGCAAACTGGCAAGCAACTCTTCGCTTTTCTGACTCGCCCCCGTTAATGGTATTGGAATCACTAATGGAACAGAGTCTCCGAATACAGCAGGATCACAGATGTAAAGGGCTGCATCGCTCTTTATGGGCAAGGAGTAAGTAAAAACATGGAACTGGACTTTCTCAATGACACGGCTCTGGATAAAGACAAAGTAACAACCGCGGGCAAAGTTCTATCTTTTTGAGCCAGCCGCAGGCTAGGAAAACCAGAGTGTTTTTCTAACCTGGAAAGTAATTTTAAGTTCTGTCCATTTTTCCGTGGTGGCATTATTATCTTCAACTTTAACCCACGTTTATCGTGTAAGAAAGATAAGATCTCAATTAATAGTTTCTTATCTCTTTGGTGCAATAAGAAACTATCAAGAAAAAGAAATGTTCTGCTAGAACATTACTTTTCTTTTGGGAGTTTTCTTGACCAAAACCATTTTTTTTTCCAATTGGACGATGAGCACAAGATAATTTCGGCCGGACCTTCTCCTGGGGACACATTATCTTCCTTTTCTATTTTTTAAAAGAACCAACATATGCGAACAAAAAGCATGCATATAGCCTCCTTTGTGGTCAGTGACGCTTTTGATGTCTGCTCAAATGGTAAGACTAGATAGCAGGAATTTCAAAAAGCGATGTTTTTCATCTTTCCATAGTGGCCAATTTTGCGGAAAATGGCAATTTATAGAGGCAAGAGGTGGACAGAATTACTTTCTACTAAGGACGTCATGTACTGCCGAGGCCCATGAATCTAAAGTATTCAGCCACCATGAAGCCAGCCGACGGGAAAGAATTCACAGGCACAACGGAATGGACCATAAAGTTGCAGAGCACATTAGCCAAAAATATCCAACCACCATTCTCCAACTACTTTTATCGGTCCACATTTGCTGCATCTCCGTCTTCTTTCACTTCACGATTCGGAATAGTCCAACATAATCCAGCAAGATTATATGGCTGTGGCCTGCTCGAGAAAGGGGAAATATCAAAAATATATCTTACTCTTGATCTAACAGCCACTCGCATATTTTCGGTTTGATAAATATCATTCACATACTTCCAAGAAAAACCCCACATTGAGAACATTAATTTGCCCCTCCATGTAAACTCATTTTAGCATCTTCCTTACAGTTTGAGCAGACTAAAAAAGTGATTTGTGAATGGTAGAATTCGTGTAGATATTTGTTATTTTCAAAAGAAGAGGTAAGTGGTTTTGGGATGAGAAATAAGGTGTATTTCGTTATAATTTTCTCAAAAAACTTAGACAAAACAAATATGCTAATCTTATAAGCACATAGTGAGATTTGTATTTCAAATGTATTAGAAGAAAAAGACACTATAAATGTCATAACTTTTGTACAACGACCACTTAAATACCATAACTTTTTATTCAATTACTTAAATGTCATAATTGATCACTTAAGCGTTGTAATTTTTCATTAATAAGGAAATCCGATGTGACATGGCACTTATGGTAAACATTCTTTGAAAATTACAATACTCAAATGATCAATTAAAAGTTATGGCACTCAAGTAAAGATTTTTTTTTAAAAGTCATGACACTCAAGTAATCAAAAAACAATGTTATGGCACTTAGGCGAGCACCGCACGAAAAATATGATACTTGTGGTGTCATTATCTTAATATCTTCATATCCTTCTTCCGTTCATGACACCAAATCCCATCAAATATAATAAAAAGCACACGGAAAAAAAATTATTTTAGCTAATGTAAGCATCTAATTAAGTAGAGATTAATCGGGTTGATTCAGGTTTTAGAGGCTGCCGGTCATTTTTGCTCAACCCCTACTAAACAAAGCTACGAACAACAAGCGATTGTTTTAAGCTAGTGGCTCCGTTTAAGCATCCAATAAAGATCAGCAAGATTATTTAGCACAGCCCTTTTAAAATAAGAAGTTTTAGGAACTCTTATCATCACCTTGAAGAAGGGTAGCTGGGCAAGCGTGATTAAAACACCTAGGACAAAGACAAAGCAGCCTTCCCTAATTTAAAGGGAAAATAGATGGACAAGATACAACTTGCCTGACCTCATATATATATATACATATATAAAGTCATTTGCGGGTCCCTCTTCTGATAAGGTCAATCCACTTGTTGGAATGGAATGAATTTGATTGATAGAGAAGGTCTGGATTAACCTGAGGGAGCGGATATATCCTAATTGCAGAACTAATATATTAATTGTAATAGAGCATATGCCACTTTCATTTTGCACGATTGCATCTAATCTCAGAGATCTGGACTCTTTTCTTTCTTTCTTTCATTCTTTTTTATTTCCCCTCCAATCTTCCAATTTGTGTAGAAAAATATGATCCTTTCAGCAAAAGGAACTTTAAAAATCATTCTGCCGGCCTCGCACTGACGAAACAATAATAATAAAGAGTGAAAAGTGACAGATTCTTACCAAAATGAAAATGACAAAAAGCTGAGAGGTTAGGTGAGGTGAGCTGTGAAAAAAATTTATGTATGAACCAGATTGTAAAATAACCCTAGTCTAAATTCTCAATATTTCTTTTGCTATACGTCATGAAATGAAAAATCTCTATTTGGACAAGAAATTTTTCTTTTCTTGATGACTGTGGATTATAATTATACAATTATGCATTACTATCAGTTTTCTCCAACCTGTTCAATGAACATGGCTTCATCCATAAGGATACATCCAAGGATGCACAAGAATCAGATTTCGACCAAGTCAGGAGAACTAAACAGGGCCTGGTTTTCCTCTCTTTAGGTAGACATCCTGATTGTGTTGACAATCTTATCCACTAGGACATGTAATTCCCTATTTTCAAGAGTATGATGCCTAAGGAAACGAACATTTGGTACTCTTCTTTCATCCTGCTCTTATATTTTACTAAACAAGACAGATTGCCATACGTATAAAGATGTATAATTAGAGAAGATCCAAGAGAATATACTATTAAAGGATCAACTTATTAAGACATGACAAATGCAACTTGACTTCATTCTTTGATCTGCACCTTTTAAATAAAAATACAAATATATTTTCGTTACTTATAAATTCCTATGTAGGCTTGATATGAAAAAAAAAAAAAATCATCACGAACAGACACTTTTTATGCGCAACAAAAGAAACAAAGAAAAGATTTGCATATATTTCGTGGAAGAAAATCTAAAGATTTCGATTTTGCCTGTATGGATGAAACAACATCTTTTATTTAATTTGAGAGATTTTTGTTCTCATCTTATTAATCAACATCTTTGCTAGTGAATACAACATATTATTACAATTTTCTTTTTTCTTGGACAGAAAAAAGAGCTTGGGTTCGAATTAAAGATAGTATTACTTTTTATGTAATATAGTTTATAAAGTCTTTATTTTAAAGAAGGGCAGGGGTGAATCACCTATAATTAAATTTTTTCCCCCAGATATCAACATAGAGTACATAAAACAGCTACTTGCCCCCTCTGGACTTTTGTGGTTCTGCACAGCGTATATATCAACAAATCAATTCAATTTGTTTATGGCAACAGGGAATATTCTCTGAGCAACGAAGTGTTGCTTTGACCTCACTTCCTCCTTCCTCCTCCTTCCCTCGCTTGGACGTTAGCTTCAGGACAAAACAGAGAGCGGGTCGCTGGCCGAAGGACGCAAGGACGCGAGGCTGCGCCCGACGTTTGCCCAGGAATGTCGTGCGGTACGAAGCCAGCTGGTCTCGTCCTTGAAGAGAAAGGCGGCAAAGGGAAGGGGGGGTCTCTCCGATCTTTTTGGGTTTGTTCGGCCGAGGAAGAGCAACCGAGAGAGAGAGAGAGAGAGAGAGAGAGCTAGTGAGAGTGAGAAGGTTAGCTCGAGAGAGAGAGAAGGAGCGAGCCAGAGAAGAGAGGGAGCTCGAGGGTGGCTGCTTCTGGAAGGGTGCGGCTGAAAACCAAGGAGAGGCTGGAGCCGCTCAAGAGGGGAGACCGAGAAGGTGGATAGCGAGGGAGAGCGGGAGAGAGAGGCGACTGTGTTCTCGAGTTCTTCGGGGGAGGCTGGAGACAGCGAGAGCAACAGAGAGAGTAAGATCCGAGAGAGTGAGCAAAGGGTGAAGCGGAGAGAGAACCGAGAGTGAGCGGAGGGATGGACTGAGAGAAAGCAGAGACCCAGGAGCCGAACTTCGTTCTCGGACAAGCGTTCCCCGGCCATCCCCAACATAAACCGGCGATCTCCAGCCAACACCCTCGAGCACGTGGTGAGTTTTCTTTGGGTTCGATGATCCTGGCTCGGTGAAACGTCGAGGCGGCCGACCATAGCTCATTTCGCTTCAGGCTCACCTTCTGGCCGTCGTCGCCGAGCCGGGTAGGGATATTCGTGGTCAAACATGTTGAGAAAAAGCACCGCCTCTCTCTCTCTCTTTCTCTCTGGAGTTCTCCAGACCTCTCTAACTCTCCACTTCTCCAGACTTTTCTCTCTAGATAATTCTTCAGCTTCAGCCGCAATTGTTGACCCAACAACTTGAAATAAAATGATAGGAAGATGGTGTGGGAAGTCGGTGGATGTGCCGACTTTACACCCTATAAATAGGGGACTTGCCTCTTGTGTGCGTGTGTAAGGGGGGTGTTGTGTAGAGTGTAGTGAGTGTAGAGTGTAGGGGGTCTTGTGCAAGAGTGTTGTGTGGTGTGCGGCGTGAGTAAAAGAAATAAAGAGAAAAGAGAGTAGTCCATCCGTGAGGGGGTGGGAAAGAGAAAGTTGTAGGAGTAAGTGTATTCCGAGGATTGTAGGAGCTAATTTGCTCCGAATATTGTACGTGGTGTGAGGAAATATTATAATAGTTAAATTCATATTTTGTGAATTATATTTGTATCACGTTTCCGCAAGATTCAACAAAACACTTCTCTCTGGGAACTCCGTTGCTTGGTTTTAGTTAAGACGGAACCGAAACGATAGCTGGGTCTCGTTTTCCCTAGTCCACCAGCATGCTCGATTTGAACGAGCCGTCCCTTTTGTCGAGTTTGAGTCGTCACTTGCTGCTTTCTTTTGAGTAAATGACTTAAGAGTGCTGCCATTTTCATTCTCTGTTGATGGCTGCTTGAATATGTTCAAGACTTCACCCTTTCGTTCCAGGGACACACTCTTTAAATTCTCCCATGGAGTTTCTGCATGAAAATTGGTTATCCACCGGCTTAATAGCATGCGAGTAATGACTGGACCTTATCTATTTAGATATGGTGGTGGACTTTTGACTAGTTATGCACTGTTCAGAATGCCAGATTCATTTGTAGAGGTTTATAGTGGAAGATTTTGTTTACTGTTTTTCTAAATTATACGACAGGTATTTGTAATTTGCATTTCTAAAATGTAATATCCTTTCAATTTTCCAGAGAGAAGGATCGCGTCAGTTCTTGGTGCAATGGGGCAGAAGTTTCTATCTGTATATCGCTTGTGTGGCACGTATATTGCTTTTTTTGACAATTCTCATAACAGTTTACTTGGTGACACCCAATTGCATATCGTTTGGCTACATTTTGCTCCTCCTATGTTGGATCATAGGAAGACAACTCATTGAAAGGACGAGAAGACATTTTTGGTATCCATTAAAAGTATATGCAATCACTGTGTTTATCTTCATATACAGCTTGAGCAATTTCTCCACCTTTGAGATGTGGTTGTCAGGGGTGACTGATCTTCAGTTTTACTTGGCCTACAACTCAGAAGCTTCGCTATTGCAGAATATTTGGCAGTCTCTTGCAATCCTGATTGTGATGCAGCTCTATAGCTACGAGAGGAGACAGAGCAAATATATCCAATCTGGTGACTCAAAACTTATGGAATTTGGAGCACTTGGATTTGTTCAGAGTTTCCTTATTTGACACGGTGACAACGTAGTGTATATAGCAATGTTCTATGCATCATCGTCACCAATTAGTCTCTTTGGTTTCCTTTATCTGCTTGGTCTTGTCATATGTTCCCTTTTACCTAAAGCATCTTGAATCCCATGAAAGTTATTCCTTCTTTATACAGGAATTCTGGTGATGACAGAATATCTATTTCAGATGTGGGGTGCCGAGGCAGGAATGTTTCCTGGACAGAATAAGTTTAGCCAAGTTCTTGGGTTTTGAGTTATTACAGTCAGGCTTTTGGGCTCTAGAATTGGGTTTAAGGGGAAAAGTGCTGGCGATATCTGCTTGTACCCTTCAATACAATTTCTTCCGTTGGTTGCAAAAAGTACCAACTCACATTTTGAGCAAAGATTACACCGAAGAACCTTGCCCTCTGTTTGTATCAGCAGAAGAAGTGTTTAGGGATTTTTCTAATTCAAACGGGGAAAGCAAAGCCACCTGCAGATTCTCCTGCAATTCCTTGTGAAGCAGAAGGCGTGAGAAACAATTTGTCTTCCTCAGCCTCTGGTTTTTCTCAAGCATCAAATAATGTACCCAAAGCTGGAGGCTCTGGGGATGGCAGTGCTAGAAAATATTCCTTTGGATATATTTGGGGAAGCAACAATGAAAGCCACAAAGGGAACAAGAAAAGGATTATCACCATGAAAATGGAGAGATTTGAAATGCAGAAGACAATCTTCATAGTCTATATAAATTTTTGGATGGAGAACATGTTTAATCTCTTTGGCCTCGAAATAAACATGGTGGCCTTGCTCTTTGCCTCCTTTGCTTTGTTAAATGCCATTTCTATGCTATATATTGCACTTCTCGCTGCCTGCATACTTCTAAATGGCAATGTCATTCGGAAATTATGGCCAGCACTTGTCTTTTTGCTTGCTTCCATTCTCGTCCTACAATACTTTGTCATTTGGAAGAGCACACCATCTGCCAATTCACAAACATCAAGCAAGGGTGAGTCTGTATTTGCTTTCGAATTTTATGATTCTCCTGCCAGTATGAATGCTGAAAGTCTTCATGTGATGAATTCAGCTGATCATTCATTTGAGTTTTCCCATTGCGAGATCACTGAGGCTGAGAAGGATGGTGGAGGTTCTTTATATGATTCAGATCAGCCAGAGGTCAAGCTGAGGATACCTCTATAGTTTCTGCTCTGCAGCTTTTAGGAGATGAGTTTCTTGTAACCTTCCCGAACATCAAGCCAGAAGACATGGATGCCAGGGGCATACTCAAGCAGTCTCCCCTGCACCCGATCAACGGCCAGGATCACCTGACGAAGCAGCAGAAGTTCGCCAGATCGAAGCTCCGGGTCTCCATCAACCTGCCGGACAACGAAATCTCCCTCCTCCGCAGCCGGCGAAACCTGAGCTTCAGCGAATCGTCCGCCGCCGCCGCCGCCGCCGAACCTCCGATTTCTCCTTCTCCATCTCTCCACTCCTCGTCCTTGGCCTCAGCGTCGATCGGTCGAATCTTCAAAGGGAAGGCTCCGGCGGCGGCGAGGGGGAGCCTCGAGAACGGCGGTAGCGGCAGCGACCCCAGCGGCGGGCGGCAGGCGTACAGGAGCACGAGGACGGTGGTGGAGGTGCTGCGGGAGCTGGACGCGGACATAGTGGCGCTGCACGACGTGAAGGCGGAGGAGGAGAGGGAGATGAAGCCGCTGTCGGAGCTGGCGGCGGCTCTGGGGATGAGCTACGCGTTCGCCGAGAGCTGGGCGCCGGAGTACGGTAACGCCGTCCTCTGCCGGTGGCCGATCAAGCACTGGAAGGTCCAAAAGATATTCGACGACACCGATTTTAGGTCCGTCATTTTGTTTTATTTTATTTTATTTTATTTATTTATTAATTTCCATATATTTTTTACCTGTTATTCTCGCTATCATTTTCGTAATTATGGTGACGATGATATGCTCTCTTTCTCATTGAGCAAGTGAAGTTTGATAATATGTCATAATTAATATTCCCCTGGACATACTATATCATTTTTTTCTTACATTTTTCTAAGATTAATTTCGGTAGACTCATCTATAACAGTGCAAATCCACTTCGGACAATCAAAATTTTCATTGAAATTAAGGTAAGTTGGATATAATAAAAATTCGCTAGACCAAAAATAAAAAGAAAGACGTAAGCTCTTGTCTAGCCATCCATCAGAATTTGTGGATGAAAATTTTGCCGTCGCTTGGTTTATATTTTGTCTTTTTTTTATCCTCCCCTTTTCTAACTCCTCTGTTTGGAATTATCTGAATGGAGTTGTCCAATAATTGATCTGGAAAGAATTTAGAATATTATTCACGAGAACCCCACCACCAAATTCAAGAACTGCCCAAGGCTGTAAGGCTTTTCTTCTACAGCCTTTTGCCTTCGGACAGCTTACGGAGAGCTCTCTGCAACACCGATGGTGGGCCTGTCCAAGGATCCCAGCACCAGCCGTGAGCAATGCCAATCAGAATTAAAAATTAAATTAAAATAAAATAAATTAAGAAAAAAAACCCAATTTTCTTTCTATGATTTTGGATGTGGGTTCTCCATACAATTTTCATCATCATTCCTCTTTTTTCATTTCCGGTTGCATTTAGTGGGTGGTAGAGAGTCAGCTTTGAAGATCATTCTCCATTAATTGCTGACATAGTCAAGAGAATGCTTAGGAAGCTGCTAAATCATATATATATATATATATATATATATATATATATATATATTTGCTCTTTAGTATTTAAATAAGGAGTCGGGAAGATAAATGAGGGATGAGAACTGTGCGTACGTTAGATGAGGGCAGGGTAAGGTGTATGTAGGTAGGACAGTAACGTGGGGAGGATTTTGCCTTTGCTTTATTTTATGTATTTGCCAAATCAGATGTTTGACCTGAAGACTGTACAAGGACTACTCATCTTCAAGGAAAGGTACATTTCTCTCAAGCGAGATAGACCAGATAGAATCAACTTGCTTGAGACAGCAAGCAATTGCTCGTCATGGATCAATTTCTGAGAGTTTTGCGTTTGATTAATTAAGCTGCGTCTTAAACAGTGGAGGGATTATGCTTTTCTGTTGCACAAAAATTCAAAAATAAGATATAAAAAGTTGATAGTAATATGGTCAGTCGACGTATTAAATTGAACAGAATCGAAGTGGCTGTGAACTTGATGTGTTTGGTTGGACAGGAATGTGCTAAAGGCAACAATAGAAGTGCCTCATGTTGGGGAAGTGAACTTCCAGTGCACCCACCTGGATCACCTTGACGAGAATTGGCGGATGAAGCAGGTTGGCGCCATCATCCAGTCGAGCGACTCCCCCCACAATTCCTTTTCTGATTTAACACAATTCCTTTTCTGTCCTCTCTTTTCTTGGCTGCTGCTGCTACTATTGTTCACGCCATCATCCAGTCGAGCGCCATCATCAGCAATGACTAGGAGTAACCATCATCGATCACGCCTTCTTAAGTGAACACTTAAAAAGAATTATTCTCTTAATTGCTGGAATTGTGTTAAATCAGAGGCATTGTGTGTAGATATCATGAATAATGGCAAAATTTCCAAAAAAATTCTAAATCTTTTTAAATCTTTTAATTATACCAGAATCCAAAACATTTTCATATTTTGCCAACTAAGTTTATTCAGTCAATTTTAATAAAAAAAAATTACTGGCGTGAATGCCAGTCATCTTACGTAGGATGGTTGGTGCTTGATGTTGATAAATTTTTATAATTTTTTTAAAATGTATTTTTTTTTTTTTTTTTTTTTATCATGGTCGGTGAGAGTCGTCGGGTCCTCGTGGTCGGGTCCTCGTGGCCGCTAGCGAAGATCTAGTGACCCTCGTTGGCCACAGTAAAAAAAAGTAAAGGAGGAAAAGAGAAGAAAAGAAAAAAAGAAAAAGGAAAAGGAAAAAAAGTTAATAAGAAATTCATAAAAGCATTAAAATATTATTCAAAATTCTCCACGTTTTCATATGGCTTATGCCATGTAAAATAACAGGTATCCATCTTAGCCTTTTTTTTTAACAAAATTGGCTAGATTGACTCAATTGGCATCATGAAAATATTTAAGTTTTAATTGGCATAAATGAAAAGTTAACAGCTGAATTGGTAAAAATGTGATGAGTTCAGGATTTTTTTTTTTGATAATTTTCCCTATAAATAACTAGCATCTCTCTTCCTTCCCGATTCTAATGATAGTTTGAATAGGGCAGAGTCCGAAACATATTGAAAGAACTTAATCTCCAAAAGAGATGAAACTCAATATCTAGTATGAACTTCACACTCTACGATTTGCGTCTGGTCACGTGGCATTGCTACAGTAGGTTGTTTGGAGACATGTTTCAGCTGGTCTTTCTATATGCTAAAAATGATATCATAAACAAACCACCGAGAAGGTTAGTTTGTAACCTTTATTTATTGTTTTGCCAAGCATGTCCTTCCATCATCTTTCGATAAATTCTCAAGTGGCCTTTGTAGAGAAAAGTTTTCATCTCGGCTCACTGGCAAAATGAAAATTGTAATGGTCATGAGTAAACGGTCAGGATGAGCAACGACAGTAAAAAGCACTTGCGTAGTTCTTCGCCTATTAGTACACTAACCGTGGAAAATGTCGAATCAACATCAATTTAACACTCTCTACTCGAATAGCGACAGGACTGTGTAAGAAAACACAAGGAACAAGAAGAGAATCCCAAAGCTCTAGACATGGCATGACCATGAAAAATCCACTGAGAGCTGGTTTTTGTCCTCGAGCAGATGTGAAAATGTTGCAGAATTAAAGAATAAGCCGAGATTCTTCGTATCCAGCACTGTAAGCTTGCTCAATATGGAGATAGACTTTGTACCTGTATGAAGTTCAAGATGGCCGGGAGCAATCTGTGCCACATGACCTCAACTTAAGTGCATCGCCTTGTCAACAATCAGTTCCTCCACAAGCGGAATTGATACACAATTTACGCCCGCATTGTCCTCTGCTCACCTTTCACTTGGGGACGTTTTTCCATGAATCTCTTCAGCTCCTCGAGCCACTTACCGAGGGCTCTTCCAAGTGAGGCCATCTGTTTATTATTGTTTGCTTCTGGAAGTCGGTTTATGGAGACCTTGATGTTCAGCCTATGAATTTTGCCGTCCATTAGACGAGTCTAGTTGTCGTACTTTGAAAACTTCGTTATGTGAGGTTTCGACTGTTCTTGCCTTCCATTCATGGTGCAGCCGAGCAACAAATGTCCAAGGAACAGGAAGAGACAGCTTCACAGCCTCCTGTCACAACGAATGGTCTTTCTCATCAGGATGATTCTCCATAGAGCGTGACGAACCACGGGAACCTTTAGTTTCTCGTCAAGAAACTCGATTCTTGAGATGTTTCCATGTCATATCGTTTACTTTTTCTCCATCGCGTCGAACATATTACCTACTCTGGCTATGAGCTTAACTATACATCTCAATCTGAAAGCTACTTACCATCTTGATAAGATTCTTAAAATAAATTACCTGCTTGTGCACACTATTTTACTTGGTGAATTCTGTCATCTGCACTAGTTTAAATACATGCATCGTTTGATAGCGCGGGTACCTTTGTCGGCTTACGGCACGAGGCATGGCAAAACTTTATTTGCCTCAAGTCTTGCTTCAGAGGACATGAATATACTTTCGATAGTAATTGTATGTTTAGATTATCATAATTGCTACCATTGGTAGAACACACTGCCAATGACAACATGATAGTCGCGGTGTGCATTCTAGTCGAACGACGTAGTTTCAACTTCGAGTTGTGATGCTAACTGTGTTTGCGCCTGTGGTTTAAGATGATGATGAGCAGAGCTGAATCTGACAAGCTACCTGCTATTCCTATCGGCTTTGTCGGATCAGGAGAGGTGGCAGGGTCCGCTCCGCATCTCGTAACCGAGGGTAATCTTGCTTGTCCTTCACTGGAGGCACAGGGAATGAGAATAAATGCTCCATTCGACGCTGCACTTATGCCAATTTCGCTAGTTCTGAGCCTCATTACAGGTGGCCCCCAGGCTGCAAACTTCAGGGGACGTTTCCAACTGTCGACTTGTAATGGCTCGAAGCTTGAGCTACTTGGATTCAAACCCAGTCTTTTACTTTCTCTGAAGGCATTCGTGATATTTGACGCTATTTAGCTTGATATTCAGCATCGTCGCCCTTACTTGGTTTGGACTTTCTACTGGCGAATCTCTTCATGTAAAGGTTTGGCTTGGCATTATACTAGTCAGCATACTTGCATAGACATGGTGGTTCTGTTCGTTTGCCCATCAGTGCCTTCGACTCGTGGTGCATCAAATCTGAAAAAAGTTAGTAATATGCTATCAATCAATGTATCACTCAGTACATCTCTTTATACATATAGACACGGTTTGCCATTTCCAGAGTCGAAAGTTAGCTTTCGGGAGTGGTCTCGAACAATTTCGTATTCTCCAAACCAAGACTCGTTCAGAGTCATTGAAAGCCTTCAATTTTTGACCCTGTACTAGGGTGGTTCTTTCTGCTTTATCTATTTCTAGATACTCTAAAAACCATTTGAAGCAATCGAAAAACCATTTGGAGTAATTGAAGCAAAAACCAACAAGTTGCACCACATTGACGTAGTGGATTCTTCTAATTGTGGCCACTTCACTAATAAAATCTTGGCAATTAGATTCTAGTTTGTTCAAAATCTTAACCGCAACTTCATTGCCACTTCTAAGGATTCCTCTGTACATAGAACCATATCCCCCCTCATCTAATTTGCATTTGAAATTTTTTGTAATCTTCTTAATATCCGAATAAGAGTACCTTATGGGCAGAAAGTTATTGTGAGCTTGTAGGAATTCTTCGATGTTTGCCTCAATAGCTTGGTGCCTTCTCATCCACTTATAGATTAGAAGTATCAGCACACGTAGGGCTCCAAGTATGAATCTCGCTGCGACGTAGTTGGCTGCGTAGAAATTGTCCATAGATTAGCGTAGTGCAATAAAAGAATTTTAAATGTAATTTTTTTTTATCAGAGTGGTGCTTGAGATCTTCATGTTTGTGAGGAGAACAGGGCTAGGAAGTCATACCCAAGACAACGGCGAGGCTCTGGCCCACATATGGCGCAAAAAAAAAGGCTGAACTCCGTGACATAATCTAAAGTGACCGAAAATGACTAATTACAATCGACGATCAATCAATGAAGAATTAAATCTATAATTTTAGCATTTAAACATAAAAAATAATTTACTTTCTTAGAGAAGTGCTCAGATCGCAGTTTATTCTATTCACTTACGGAATCCTTGTTATCGTAACATGACCATCTCTCTGAAAAAACACGATTTTGCTTTTGTCTTCTCAAGGAGTACCAAATGATTCATAAGTTCAAATTTACAAACATCATCCAGGAGGCGTGAAATTTATTCACCCGCATAAGAATAACAGACATTCAAGGGACACGAGCAACTATTAAATCAACCATTTTTCTCCAAACAAATATAAAATAATAGTGTCCAATCCAGAAAAAAAAGGTCCATAAATTGTAAAATTAAAAAGATCAATGCATGCCAAATCTACTAAGAAATCTTATTGAACTTTTCAACTTAGGTGACGTGGCAATTTTTGTTCTGTTGTGTTTTTAGAGAAACTAGTGTCTTAATGTCTGGATTGTATTAAAAAAACCCAACTAAAACTTGCCACATCACTTGGTATCTAAATTTTGGTAAGATCTGTTCGTAAAGCTAGGATTTAAGAAAAGAAAGAAAGAAAGAACACCTTTAAGGGGAAGTCCCTTGGGGAACCGAATGCCACCGCAAACCTCCACTCGGTATCCGAAACTTAAGTAGCGACACTGAAAACTTCTTCCTGATATGGTCCAGGAGTCTCCACTATAGGAGAGATTGAATCCCTCGGCCATCTTGTTGTGGAGGTCCTTGTATGTTAAGCTCCCATTCTGATCCCCTTCCCGCCCCGAGATTTGATCCGATGCGTATGCCGTCATGGTTACGGTGCAGGAGTCCTTGAATCCCCTGCTTATAAGTTCTGTACAGCGTATGAGTACACCTTCATTTGGGAAAAATAAAGAGGCGTGTCGGCAGAGTATCCCTCGATACATGGTTTGGTATCGACATATGAAGTAGAAGCAATGGGTTGGGAACACTTCATGAAGGCCACCGCAGCGTATCCACCAGCGTATCTATCATCATGACTGAAGTTGGAGTACGTCAATAGGTAACGAGGGAGGGACGAGCAATTACCCTTTTGCAGTCCATCATCAACCACCATGATATTACCATAGAAGTTATATTGGTCATAATATAAACTGTAATGGATCGACTTCACATAATATCAGCCGTCATATAGATATAGAATAGTGCGGTTATTTTCACAAGCTAGCTCATACTGAGAGTTGCCGCAGAGTTTTGAATCGCCTTTCAATCGAAAAGGATAACTTATGTTACGGATCTCATCGCAAGATAAAAGGGCACACAAATGACTGTTCTTCGCACCGCAACTCATCTCTAATAGTAGCAAAACATGCGATACGAGAAGTAAAACACGGAGCTTAAATATGGAGCCGAGAGAAATAATCATCTCTTTATCTTTTGGTATGATGCAATGGAAGTTTTAGCTCATTTGGTAACGCGAGAGAGGTTCAATAAAGGGTTGGGAGTCGTCGGTCATCGAAATGTCCAAGTCAACCCTAAAACAAAGTCCAGCAAAGAAAAAATTCAAAAGAACGGCCTGGCTAAAACACGGAATTAGTGAGCTTTCACATTCATTAGGGAGGAAACTTCTCTGCATTTTCCAGATTTGACTTTTCTTGGCAAATTAATTCTCTCTAGAAATTAATTTTAGTATCATAAAAAAGAATCGATTTTAATGTTTTGTACCCTAAAATCAATCAAAATCCTTTCAAGTGAGGCATTTGGCGTTCTATTTTATTTTCAAGGCCAATATTTCGTAAGTGTCACTCCGTTAAATTTTGAAGACGAAAAGAAAAAGGATGATGTATTCCATCGTATAAGGTTTGTCATTTTTGAGGAAAAAAAAAACAAAATTAGTAACCAAGAAAGAGGATCATGTTAATTAACGGGTACATAGATTTTAACTTGTATAATGTCGCTTTCAGCAAAAATAGAAAGAAAATAAGGAGTGGGTGCTTCTTGCTCATGGATGTTGTGAAACTTTATGAAGGAAAGAAAGCAATATGATAAATTCTCAACTAGCAATGGGACCGACGCACCTCCATTAGAAACTCACTTGCGTCATCGTGGATTGACACACGCAAGGGCTATAGACGCAACATTTGAATTCACAAAAATAATGCGATGTTTACTTATTCACTATGCTGAAATTTTAAATTTGTAATTGTGCTATAATATGAATATGACTGTCATCTCTTTTCCATAATTGAACCACTTAATGAACGAACAAACTGATCTCAACAAAAAGGCAATACGATAATTTCTCAACCAACAACCAATCGATGCGGGTCTCAATTAGAAATTCACTTGCTTCGTCATTCTCGACACACGCAAAGACTATAGGTGTAATATTCGCATGCACAAAAATCGATTAATACGTACTTATTCACTGTCAATTGAAATATCATTCTTGTGGATCAGTCAATCACTCGCCTATAAAATAATCTCATCTTTTGCTCGCAATAAATCGAACCGACCTATTACAATATCCAATTGAAACGTGCCACATCACTCAGTAAGTAAATTTTTATACGATCCCTCAGTAGAGCTAACATTTAAGAAAAGGATAAGGATGAAGAAAGAAACAAAGAAAGAACTGGGAAAGTCAGCTTTCGGGAATCATGGTGTCTGCACCTCTCCCTTTGGTATCCGAAACCTAAGTAGCAAAACTCGAAACTTGTTGGTGTCAAGAGTTTATAATAGGAGATAGTGAATCCCTCGACCATCATGTCGTGGAGGTCCTTATACGGTGAGCTCGCACGATTATACCGGTCCTTTTTCCACCCTGGGATACAATGCGGTATTAAAGCCTTTATGGTTATGGTGTAAGTATCCTTGATGTCCCCTTCTCGGAGATTAAACCCATGTACAGCGTATGAGTACACCTTCATTTGGGAAAAAATAGGGGGCATATCGGAATGATATGCTCCCTCAATACATGGTTTAGTGTTGACTTACGAAATAGAAGCAAGGGGCTGGGAGCACTTCATGGAGACCACCGGCACAGCTAACGAACCGTATGGATCATTATCACTAAAGTTGGAGAGCGCCAATGAGTAATGAGGGAGGGCTGAAGAATTACTTTTTTGCAGTCCATCGTCAACCACCGTGATTTCGCCGTTGAATAAACATTTGCTGAGATTGGAATGGTACTAAATTGATTTCACATAATATTGGCCGGCATATAGATATAAAACAATGCGATTATTTTCACAAGCTAGCTTATGTTCATAGCGGCCGCATCCTTTTGGGTTGCCTTTCAATCGAAAGTGATAGCATATGTCACGAACCTCGCCGCAAGATGAAGCGGCAGACAAGTAATTTTTCTACGCAACGCAACTCGTCCCCAGTAGCAGCAGAACATACAATATGAAAAGCAAAACCCTGAACATGCTTATGGAGGTCAGACTTAATCGTCTCTCTATCGTTTGATCTGATGCAATGAAAGTTTTTGCTAATTAGTAATGCGATGGAGGCCCAGTAATATGAATGGAAAGAGCCTGGAGTCCTCGGTGATACAAATGTCTAAGTCAACCCATAAAGCAAAGTCTAGTGAAGAAAAAGTGGATATCACGTGGAAATTGCAGTCCTTGCGGTCAAGGTGTCAAAACACGGTGGTGGAATTATTTATGCATAGCTTTCACATTGATTAAAAAAAAAAACTTCTCCACAGTTTCCAGATTGAATCAAAATCTTTTCGAGTGAGGCAATGATGTTCTATTTTCTTTTCAAGACTAATATTTCTATAAGTGTCCCTTTGTTAAATTGTGAAGACGAAAAGGAAAAAGATCTCATATTTCATAATCTAAGCTTTTTATTTTTGACAAAAAACAGAAATTGATAACAAAAATAGACTATGAACAAGAATATTAACTTGTATAATGTCGCATTTGACAAAAGTAAAAGGAAAATAAGAAATAAGTGCTTCTTGGATGGTGAAATCACGTTATGAAAGAAAGAAAGTAATATGACAATTTCTAGTGGTGGACTGACGTGTCTTGACTAGAACCTCACTAACTTCGTCATCACGGAAAGACTGTAGATGCAAATTTCGAAGTCAACCATCAACACAAAGTCTAGTGAAGAAAAAGTGGGTCTCATGTGGAAATTGCAGCCCTTGCAGTCAAGGCGACAAAAACACGGTGTTGGAATTATTTATGGTGTGGCTTTCACGTTGATTCGAAAAGAAACTTCTCTGCAGTTTTCAGATTTAATTTTCTTGGCAAATTGACTCTTTAGGAATCAATTTTAGTTCAGTAAAAAAGAATCGATTTGAATGTTACGTACTCTAAATTGAATCAAAATCCTTTCAAGTGAGGCATTGGCATTCAATTTTATTTTCAAGGCTAATATTCCACGAGTGTCGATTCGTTAAATTGTGAAGATGAAAAGGAAAAACAAATGTCATATTTCACTGTATGAGCTTTTTCATTACTGACAAAAAAAATAGAATTGGTAACAAAGATAGACTATTAAAGGGAATATTAACTTGTATAACAAAAATAAAAGGAAAAATAGGAGTTAGTACTTCTTGGATGGTATAACACATTATGAAAGAAAGCAATTCGATAATTTCTAGCGATGGGACCGATGCGCATTGACTAGAACCTCACTAACTTCACCGTTGCGCAAAGACTATACATGCAATATTCAAGTTCACAAGAAAAATAAAAAAAAAAAGCGATGTTTACTTATTCACTATCAACTTCAATATTACAATCACTCTCCCGTAATTGTGTTAGGTCTATGTCCAATATTGTCATCTCTCTGGGAACTCCGTTGCTTGGTTTTATTTAAAACGGAACCAAAATGATAGCTGGGTCTCGTTTTCCCTGGTCCACGAGCATGCCCGGTTTGAACGAGCCGTCCTCTTGTCGAATTTGAGCGTCACTTGCTGTTCTCTTTTGAGTCTGGACACGAACTAGAGTCTAGATTGGAGGACCATTTTCGCGTGGAATTTCACGACCACTAAAGAGATTAAAACTGTTAATTTTTTCCATTTTCTACTTTTTTAGCATCATTTTTTATGCTGCTTTATTTTGATAATAATAAAACTTAAAATTTATACTTCTCTGTCTACGATCTCTGAACGAAGTGGAGATCTCGCGTTCCTTATGAACATCAGTGTCTCGAGGAGTGTTTGCTTTGTAGGAAAACTCATGTGCAGGGGACAACAGTGAGGAATATAATGCTTGTTCTGAAAAATGCAAGGCATCATCTCACGTCTTATCATTGAGTGAACGCACAAATTCTTACTGCATTTAGGGATTGAGCTTTCGTAATACATAATATGCTCTAACATAACATCACATGTTCAATTTCCATTCATCATAAAGGCAACATTGTCAGCCTACTCTGTCTTTACTCTTTGACACGTGCCGGTCATTCATTGGTTAGGCTTGGACCCATCCCGTGACATGAGGACCAAGTCAGAGATAGCTTGAGCAGGTAGCTGTCTTCGACGTGGGTGATCAACCAGAGGTCGAAAGGTGGGGATGAGAGGTTTTGATGGAAATGAGAGAGATTCATTGCTCAAAATGCAAACATTGATACGAAGAAAAAATGACCTTATTATACCAAGAGGATTCACATGAAACAAAAATTGAATGAATGCCATACAACATTCATTGTCATTTATAAAATATGGACATAACGAGTCCACCAGAAAACACTAGTGCCATATGAAAATCATGTAAAAGCTTCACAGATTACATTTTGAATGATGATGCATGTTGATAGTGCTATTTATAATTTTTGCATCTCATTATAGAGGAACAATCACACAATACATGATTTCGTAAACTCATGGTCATGGTAAAATTGGGAACTACTGGAAACTATCGGAGCACTTGACGAAGATGAGACTGTTTCAAGTTCTATCTCAGCGTCAACATCATCAACCGATGCCGCTATCGGATACAAAAATGGTTTTGGAGGCAGTTGCAGTTTATCCATACCTCCTTCAAGCATATCTAGGACTTTCCTCATTGACGGTCGATCATTAGGGATCAATTGTATACACCACAGTGCAACGATTATCATCTTCCTTGTTGTTTCTCTTTCCTCTTCTATGACACCTACCCTTTCAAGTTCCTTTTCTTTGCCGAGTTGATCATAAACCCACAAAGGAAGTAAATTTGACTCGAACGCTCTGCATGTGCATTTAGATTTCTCCTTCTACCAGCCATTTCCATTAATAACATCCCAAAACTATAAATATCGGCTTTGTAAGAAATGCCACCAATGTCTTTATAGAATAGCTCGGGAGCCATATAACCCAAGGTTCCTCTTGCTGCAGTCAGCGATACTATACTGTGATTGGTGGGATAAAGTCTTGCAAGCCCAAAGTCAGAAACTTAATGATTGAACTGATCAATTTCAATAATACTGTCATTTTATCATATGAAACGAATGTTGTTGCCCGCTTCATGATCATCTTCCATATCTGAATGTGTGGAATTGAAGGTGTCATGTAAGCTCAAATGAGACTATAAGTCATTTACCACTGTGAACATAACATCAGAGAGTTTTGCATAGCAATTCTTCTAAGCGAAATAGAAGCGCCTTCAAATATTTGTAATTAGCACTTACCATATATTTTCTCAAGCTAATGCATACCCATAAGTATAATTGAAGAGACTGAAATGGATTTTCCATATAATACAACAGAGTTTATTTTAACTGACGCCTCCAATGACGTTTTAACTGCACATGTTCAATTTTTTTTAGTAATATTATTACTGATTACATATTTATTTTTCTTTTTATTGCATATTACCCTTTCTGGAAATAGGTTCGTTCTGCGAGCATCTCCACAGCAATGATATTTTAGTTGCTTTCTATCATCATTAAATATTTAGCAATGATTAGTCAAAATTTTAAGTAGAAAATCTCTCGGTAAAAGTATCCTATATTATCTCTTGCATGTATACCAAAAGATTTGGACATACATTATGCAAATTGATGTATCAACTACCAATTCATTCAGTGCCATGATAAACTATAGAAAAATAATAATCTATTTCGTAGTGTTGGATTTTTCATTTTTGACAAAAATAAAATTTGTAACTGAAACGATTAATAGCAGTGTAAGACTATCGTTGCACGTTACAAGAAAAGAGAAAAGAATAAAGACCATATAGTAATTTCTGAACCAGCAATAGATGGACGCGAGCCTCGATTTGAAAGTCACTTGCTTCGTCATTGCCCGACACGCACGAAGACTATAGGTGCAATATTTTTATTCATTAAAATAAAGCAATACGTGCTTTTTCACTAGCAATTGAAAGTATTATTCTTGTAAATCAATCACTCACTCTCCTGTAAAATAACCCCATCTCTTTCCCGCAATAAAGCCGAATGAACTGACAGATCTCAACAATAACGTTGTTTTATCGAACAAAAGATGCTGTTACCTGCTTCATAATCATTTTCCATTTTCGAATGTGTGGTATTGCAAGTGTCATGTAAGCTCAAATGGGACTACAAGGAAGAGTGCTGCCATTTTCATTCTCTGTTGATAGCTGCTTGAATCTGCTCAAGACTCCGCCCTTTCGTTTCAGGGACCACCGTGATCACGAACACCATCCCTGCGGCGTGAATCACCGCATAAAGAAGGAAGGTACCTGTGAAGCAAGCCGGCAGAGTTATTTGCTCTCGACAAGTTTTGCGGAAGCATATTCTGACATTTTTCTCATGGGAAGAATGCTTTAATATATACTACTTGTCTATCAATCATTCTGCAGAAAGACCCACTTCACTTATTTTCTTTTCTAAATGACACGTCGACTCAATTTTCGTGATATTCAAATCTAGGTAGAAGTTGCTGTAAACACATTGATTGGAATAAATGGACTGAATATGCATTCGAGACCGTGAAGAACAGAGTGACAGACACCTCCAGCTCCAAATAGGATTAAAGTTTTTGGGAAAAGCTAGGTCTCAAGTCTGTAGTTTGGTTGAATTCGTGCCAAAAAAACATGTTCCAATGTGACAAATGTTTATCGAGCTCCTGCCAGAGCAACAGTTCAAAGAGCGTTTTCAGCAGAGTCGTACCAATGGAGATTGTACAAATGCGATTATAAAGGCAGGTTGATCATAAACCCACGAAGGAAAGTAAATTTGACTCGAACGCTTGTGCATGTGCATTTAGATTTCTCCTTCTACCAGCCATTTCCATTAATAGCATCCCAAAACTATAAACATCGGCTTTGTAAGAAATGCCACCAATGTCTTTAGGCTACGTTTGGTCGTCCGGATTTCTAATCAAGATAGGATTGGATAGAATATGATATGAAATCCTATGATTTTTTTTATCCTATTCATTGTTTGGTGAATCGCAGTATTAAAGTCGGATATATTCACGTCATATCATGTACATTTTTTTTAATATAAATAGCATATCATTATAAATGAACATAAATGTTCATAAATGGAGATAGTGAAAATCTCTCATAATATTTTATTTTTATTTTTCCTCTTTTTTATATTATTTCTTTTTTTCCCCTTTCATCATTATTTAATAAAATTTTATCAAATAGTAAACTGTACTAACATACCTAAAATACAAAAATACATAAATATATAATAAATATAAATATTTAATTTATAGATTGAATGTTTATTATAAGATAAAATTAAAGTTGAATATATAAATTGAAATAAAATTAATTAAAAATAATTTTTTATTTTTTATTTTTAATTTCTTAAATTAGAATTCAAATATTATTTATATTGAAATATAATTTCAATTTTTTTAATTGAATAAATTTGTGGCAAATATTTTTGAGAATGCCTATGCTCTCTTTCAGATCTTCTAACTTGAGGTAGGATAGATTGCTCTTGCTCAGCTATTTCACCTGTCTCCTGAAGAATCAACATTATGTGAGGACTCACCATCTTCATGACTTCCATGCACTTCTCCCCCGTGATTTCTATCAACATCAAAAGGATTTGGGCTGAAACTAACTGAACGTTGAGCTACATTCTTTGGTCTCTCCGCCTTGTCAATGTCTTCAATAGTTTGATACTCACAAAACACCACATCTCGGCTTCTAATGACTTTCTTTGCAACTAGATCCCATAACCTGTAGCCAAACTATTCATGTCCATAACCTAAGAAGATACACTGTTTAGACTTGTCATCAAGCTTGGATCTTTCATCTCTTGGAACGTGCACAAATGTCCGACAACCAAACACTTTTAGATGGCTGTAGGAAACATCTTTGCCACTCCAAACTCTTTGCGGAACATCCCCCTTAAGAGGAACCGATGGAGATAAATTTATCAAGTCCACTGTTATTCTCATCGCTTCACCCCAAAATGACTTAGGCAACTTCGCATGAGAAAGCATACACCGAATCCGATCATTAATTGTCCGATTCATTCTCTCTGCTACTCCATTATGCTGTGGTGTTTTTGGAACATTCTTCTCAAGCTTGATACAATAATCCCTGCAATAATGTTCAAATGGGCCTCTATATTCACCACTGTTGTCAGCCCGAACACATTTCAGCTTCTTCCCAGTTTCTCTCTCCACATTGACATGGAATTGCTTGAAAGCCGCAAGTACTTGATCTTTACATTTCAAAACAATAGCCTGCACTTTTCTAGAACAGTCATCAATAAATGTCACAAAGTATAATGCACCTCCAAGAGTTCTAGCATCCATGCAACAAACATCAGTGTGAACTAAATCAAGTGCATTTGATTTCGTGTGTGGAGAGGAACTATGAAATGAGAATCTATGTTGCTTACCTGTAAGACAATGAGTGCATTCCTTTAGATTTTTCTCCTTCAAAGATAAAAGGTTCTTTCTAGCAAGAGTTTCAAGTCCTTTCTTGCTAAGATGACCCAGCCTCATATGCCATAAATCAACCGAGGAATCCTCCACCGCATTTACCTCTTCTTTAATCAAGTCAGCTTGCATGGTGTAGAGAGAGCCTGTCTTCTTATCTTTTGCCACTACCATGGAACCTTTAGTCAACTTCCATTTGCCATCAAAGAAGGAATTACAATAACCATAATCATCTAAGGCACCCGTAGAGATCAAGTGAAGTCGAATATCCGGAACATGTCTCACATTTTTCAAAAACAAATTACATCGACATCGGTTTCCAAATAGGCATCGCCCATGCCAACAACCTTGGAAACATCATTATTTCCCATCCTAATATAACCAAAGTCACCGCTGCGATAAGAAGCAAAATAATCACGTCGCGAGGTGACATGAAAAGAAGCCGCAGAATCAACAACCCACGTAGAGTCTTGGCATGTAAGATTCACATATCCGTCGTCACATACAAACACAATATCGCCATCGGATGCAACCGCCGTTGTAGCTTGTTTTTCTTCTTTCTTTCGATCTCCATTTCTATCATGGGATCTATCTCTCTTTGGAAACCAACACTCTTTTGCATAATGTCCCATTTTGCCGCAATTATAACACTTCACACTCCTCCTCGGTCTTGATTTCGACCTTCCTAGGTCTTGTCTCAAATTTTAGTATGTTATACTTTGAGATGTTGTCTACAACTTTCGTGAAGAAGTCAAAGCCAAAATCCAACTCAAAACCCGCATGCAAGCCTCTACAACATTCTAGGTCAGGCGGTATACTCGAAAACAGAATGCTATTTCAAAAACAACACACTCAAGCTTCGGTTTCTCACACCCTAAACGTCCGAGATTTACCACCATTCATACACATATGCAAGATACAACATGCAAGAGCAGAATATAGATCCCAACTTGCCTCTAGACCGAGCAAGCAGCGATCACACGGACAGCGACTGGACACGGCAATGACGAGCGACGGACGAGCGGCTTCTTCCTCGCGCGGCCTCTTCCTCCTCTCTCTCGGTTCCTCACTCTCTCGACAGCTTTCTCTCTCTCTCACTCCCTCTCTCCGGCGACGTTTCCCCCTCATCATCAACCGGTTCCCTCAATTTTCCTCTCCTCAATGATGAACAATCATTGCTTTTGCATGAAGAACACTTGGACAAAGGGAATTAACACTTGGCAAAATCTTCATGCAAAGGAGTGGGCCTCTCATGGGCCGGTTCCTCCTTGGTCGACGGCAGCCCTTCATGGGCTTCATGGGCCGGCCAACTTGGCCCATCTTAGGCCCATCCCTCTTGGGCCTAAGACCCAAGTTTAGTTAGATCCAATTTTAACCCATTTTTAAAACTAATTAAATCTCTATTTAATTAAAGCACTAAATTGCAATTTAAGATAACTATATACTTGAATTTATAAATCCATAAGTTCCCATTCATCATACATATGGCCAAAGATAAAACTTCCTTTCCAAAATTCATCCATTAAAGACTTGGCCATACATCTCATCGCAAATCATGGATTAGAAGGCTACAAATTACAATATCGGTACTTCCATCGCCTATCCATGGTCCATGGCATATTCAGGGATTTTTATGAAATTCTAGGATGCCACAACAAAGGGCGAAAGACCACCATGGTTTGGATCATTAGCGCTAAAGTTGGAGATCGCCAATGAGTGACGCGGGAGGGAAGAGCAATTACCTTTTTGCAATCCATTGTCAACCACCGTGATTGTACCTGAAAAATCATTTACATGATCGAAAGTAGAATAGTTAATCGACTTCACATAATATCGACTAGCATATAGATATAGAAAAGTATGGTTATTTTCACAAATTAGCTCATACTCAGAGTGGCCGCAGCGTTTTGCGTCGCCTTTCAATCGAAAGGGATAGTGTATGTCACGGATCTCGCCGCAAGATGAAGCGGCGCACAAGTGATTCTTCTTCGCATCGTAACTCGTCCCCAGTAGCAGCAGAACATGCAATATGAAAAGCAAAACATGGAACATGCTCATAAAGCTCAAAGACTTAATCGTCTCTATCGTTTGATGTGATGCAATGGAAGTTTTTTTTAATTGGTAATGTGATGGAGGCGCAGTTACAAATGAAAAGAGTGGGAGTCGTCGGTGATACAAATTTCCAAGTCAACTAATAAAACAAAGTCTAGCGAAGAAAAAATGGGTCTTACGTAGAAATTGCAGCCCTTGCTTTTATGGTGACAAAACACAGAGTTGGAATTAGTTATGCATAGCTTTCACATTGATTAAAAAAGAAACTTCTCTGCAGTTTCCATATTGACTTTTCTTAGTACCATTTAAAAAAAAATTGATTTTAAACCAAAAGAAAAAAGAAAAAGAGAGAATCGATTTGTATGTCATGTACTCTAGAATGAACAAAATCCATTTGAGTGAGGCATTGGCATTCTGTTTTCTTTTCAAGGCTAATATTCCATAAGTGTCTCTTCGTTAAATTGTGAAGATGAAAAGGAAAAAGATGTCGTATTTCATCATTTAAGCCTTTTATTTTTGACAAAAAACAGAAATTGGTAACAAAAATAGACTATGAACAAGAATATTAACTTGTATAATGTCGCTTTTGGCAAAAGTAAAAGGAAAATAAGAAATAAGTGCTTCTTGGATGGTGTAACATGTTATGAAAGAAATAAAGTAGTATGACAATTTCTAGCGGTGGACTGACACGTCTTGACTAGAACCTCACTAACTTCCTTGTCACGCAAAGACTATAGATGCAAATTTCCAAGTCAACCATCAACACAAAGTCTAGTGAAGAAAAAGTGGGTCTCATGTGGAAATTGCAGCCCTTGCAGTCAAGGTGACAAAAACACGGTGTTGGAATTATTTATGGTGTGGCTTTCACGTTGATTCGAAAAGAAACTTCTTTGTAGTTTTCAGATTTAACTTTTCTTGGCAAATTGACTCTTTAGGAATCAATTTTAGTTCAGTAAAAAAAGAATCGATTGGAATGTTACGTACTCTAAATTGAATCAAAATCCTTTCAAGTGAGGCATTGGCATTCAATTTTATTTTCAAGGCTAATATTCCACGAGTGTTGGTTCAATAAATTGTGAAGATGAAAAGGAAAAAAAAAATGTCATATTTCACAATATGAGCTTTTTCATTACTGACAAAAATATAGAATTGATAACAAAGATAGACTATTAAAGGGAATATTAACTTGTATAACAAAAATAAAAGGAAAAACAGGAGTTAGTGATTATTGGATGGTGTAACGCATTATGAAAGAAAGAAAGCAATTCGATAATTTCTAGCGATGGTACCGATGCGCATTGACTAGAACCTCACTAACTTCGTCGTTGCACAAAGACTATACATGCGATATTCAAGTTCACAATTTAAAAAAAAAAAAAAAAACAATGTTTACTTATTCACTATCAACTTCAATATTACAATCACTCTCCCGTAATTGTGTTAGATGTATGAACAATATTGTCATCTCTTTCCCATAAGAGAACCACTTAATAAATTAATTGATCTATTACTATCGTTCAATCAAATGAAAAAAAAAAATATTTATGTCTGTTTTTGACATCTAAATTTTGCCTTTTTTTATTTAGGACTTGGTCGTATAGGAAATTATGGATTAGTCTCTAAAAAAAGTAAAAAGTAAAATAAACAATTTTCATTAAAATGCACCGCGTTTTCTTTAAATTGCATCTCATATAGACATTAGGAAAATTTGCATTACTAGTATTAAAAAATTAAATATATATATAATTTTTTTAATTAAGATTAGAACAAAATTAACAAAAAAATAGAAACGCAGCCGGGCCGGGCTAGGGGCCAGCCTTAGCCCGACCAATCCTTTTCCCTTTCTTTTTCCCCCTTGTGGCCCAGCCCGCTTCTGTTCCTTCTATTTTACACGTGCGGCCCACCTTTCTTCTTCCGCGGCCCAGCTCGCTCTTCTTCCTCCTTCCTCCTTCCTCCTTCCCTCGCTTGGACGTCAGCTTCAGGACAAAACAGAGAGCGGGTTGCTGGCCGAAGGACGCGAGGCCGCGCGCGACGTTCGCCCAGGAATGTCGTGCGGTACGAAGCCAGCTGGTCTCGTCCTTAAAGAAAGGGAGAGAAAGGAGATAAGTGGGAGAGAAAGGCAGCAAAGGGAAGAGGGGGTCTCTCTGGTTTCTTGGGTTTGTTCGGCCGAGGAAGAGCAACCAAAGAGAGAGAGAGAGAGAGAGAGAGAGAGAGAGAGAGAGCTAGTGAGAGTGAGAAGGCAAGCACGAGAGAGAGAGAAGGAGCGAGCCAGATAAGAGAAGGAAGAGAGGCGGCTGTGTTCTCGAGTTCTTCCAGGGAGGCTGGAGACAGCGAGAGCAACAGAGAGAGTGAGATACGACAGAGTGAGCAAAGGGTGAAGCGGAGAGAGAACCGAGAGTGAGCGGAGGGATGGACCGAGAGAAAGCGAGACCTAGGAGCCAAACTTTGTTCTCGGACAAGCGTTACCCGGCCATCCCTAACAGAAACCGGCGATCTCCAGCCGACACCCTCGAGCCCGCGGCTACCTATTCCCCGGCGCCCGAATTCATGGTGAGTTTTCTTTGGGTCCAATCCACTTTTGTCCCGATGATCTTGGGCTCGATGCAACAACGAGGCGACCAACCATAGCTCATTTCGCTTCAGCCTCGCCTTCCGGCCGTTGTCGCCGAGCCGGGTAGGGATATTCGCGGTCAAACACTTGTTATAATTATGATTATAATTATGGTTAATGGATCAACGATAGCCAATAAATTAAGATACGTCTTTTCTATTCACGTATATCTTTTGGATTCATGAATTTCCTAAACTTTTCTGTTCACGTATCTATTGAATTCATGTATTTCCTAGATTCATGTTTCTTTTAGTTCATGTATTTATTGAGTTCACGAATCTCTTGAATTCACGTGTCTCTGGATTCATGAATCTCTTGGATTCACGTATCTCTTGATTCATGAACTTCGTGGATACATGCGTCTATTTAATTCATGTATCTCTTCTGTACATGAACCAAAAAAGTTCTATAAATAGATAGGAGCATGTAGCTTCATTAGGGTTTTGGTTTTTTTGGTTCTTCCGACTCGACTCCAAAAGAACTTTGATATACATTTCTACTCTTCTGTTTTTTCCGGGTGTGCTGGTTCAATTGAACGGTTCGACCGAGTCTTGTTTGCATAGTGCTAATCCAAACAGGTTCGAGGTGTTGTATCTTGGGAGGCATAGTTCGTGAATCTGCGAAGCACCATTGGCAGGAACTAATCGCCTTAAGGAGATTCGGATATCCGTACCTCACCTCCAATTTTATGTTATTTTTCAGTGATATCTTATTTTATTCTTCTCCAAGATTTGTAGGTTTACATAAAAAGAATGCTATTATATAGCTGTTATCGTCTTCTTCAATTTTATATTCTAATTACAACAAACAATGTGTATTCTCTGGATTAATTTCCAACAACACTTCTCCCTGGGAACTCCGGAACCGAAACAATAGCTGGGTCTCGTTTTCCCTAGTCCACCAGCATGCTCGGTTTGAACGAGCCGTCCCTTTTGTCGAGTTTGAGCGTCACTTGCTGCTTTCTTTTGAGCCTGGACACGAGCTAGAGTCTAGAATGGAGGACCATTTTCGCGTGGAATTTCACGACCGCTAAAGAGATTAAGATTGTTAATTTTTTCCATTTTCCACTTTTTTTAGCATCATTTTTTATGCTACTTTATTGATAATAATAAAACTTAAAGTTTATACTTCTCTGTCTGCGATCTCTGAACGAAGTGGAGATCACGCGTTCCTTATGAACATCGTTGTCTCGAGGAATGTTTGCTTAGTAGGAAAACTCACGTGCAGGGGATAACAGTGAGGAATATAATACTTGTTCTGAAGAATGCAAGGCACCATCTCATGTCTTATCATCGAGCGAACGTACAAGTTCTTACTACATTTAGGGATTGAGCTTTTGTAATACATAATATGCTCTAACATAACATCACATGTTCAATTTCCATTCATCATAAAGGCAAAATTGTCAGCCTACTCTGTCTTTACTCTTTGACAAATGCCGGTCATTCATCGGTTAGGCTTGGACCCATCCCGTGACATGAGGACCAAGTCGGAGATAGCTTGAGTAGGTAGCTGTCTTCGACATGGGTGATCAAACAGAGGTCGAAGGGTGGGGATGAGAGGTTTTGATGGAAATGAGAGAGATTCATTGCTCAAAATGCAAACATTGACACGAAGAAAAAATTACCTTGTTAAACCAAGACGATTCACATGAAACAAAAATTGAATGAACACCATACAACATTCATCGTCATTTATAAAATATGGACATAACGAGTCTACTAAAAAACACTACTGCCATATGAAAAACATGTTAAAGCTTCACAGAGTACATTTTGAATGATGATACATGTTGCTAGTACTTTTGATAATTTTTTCATCTCATTATAGGGAAACAATCACACAATACAAGATTTCATAAACTCATGGTCATGGTAAAATTGGGAACCGCTAGAAACTATTGGAGTACTTGATGAAGATGAGACTGTTTCAATTTCTATCTCAGCGTCAACATCTGTTTCAATTTCTATCTCAGCGTCAACATCATCAACCGGTGCCTCTCTCGGATACAAAAGTGGTTTTGGAGGCAGTTGCAATTTATCCATATCTCCTTCAAGCATATCTAGAACTTTCCTCATCGACGGCCGATCATTAGGGCTCAATTGTATACACCACAATGCAACAATTATCATCTTCCTCGTTGTTTCTCTTTCCTCTTCTAGGACATCTACCCTTTCAAGTTCCTTTTCTTTGCCAAGTTGATCATAAACCCACAAAGGAAAGTAAATTTGACTCGAACGCTCTGCATGTGCATTTATATTTCTCCTTCTACCAGCCATTTCCATTAATAACATCCCAAAACTATAAACATCGGCTTTGTAAGAAATGCCACCAATGTCTTTATAGAATAGCTCAGGAGCCATATAACCCAAGGTTCCTCTTGCTGCAGTCAGCGATACTATACTGCGATCGGTGGGATAAAGTCTTGCAAGTCCAAAGTCAGAAACTTTTGGAGTGAAACTTCGGTCTAGGAGAATGTTGTGAGGCTTGATGTCAAAATGTAGAATTTGCATATCACATCCCCGATGTAGATACTCTATCCCTCTAGCTATGCCAAGAGAGATCTCATACATTTTCTTATAATCAAGAGGATCATCACCATCCTTATAGGAAATGTGTTTATCCAAAGATCCATTCGGCATTAAATCATAGACAAGAGCTTGCTTGGAGTATTCGAAGCAAAAACCAACAAGTTGCACCACATTAACATGGTGGATCCTTCCAATTGTGGCCACTTCACTTATAAAATCTTGGCCATTGGATTTTGATTTGTTCAAAATCTTAACCGCAACTTTATTGCCACTTCTAAGTATTCCTCTGTATACAGAACCATATCCCCCCTCACCTAACTTGCATTTGAAATTTTTTGTGATCCTCTTGATATCCGAGTAAGAGTACCTTATGGGCAAAAAGTTATTGTGAGCTAGTAGGAATTCTTCGATATTTGCATCGGTCGCTTGATGCCTTCTCTTCCACTTCAAGATTAGAAATATCAACACACACGGAGCTCCGAGTATGAATTTTACTGCTAGGAAGTTGACTGCGGAGAAATTTGGCCATCGATTAGCATAGTGTGATAATTTTTTTTACACATATAATTTTTGTTTGTCGGAGTGCTGAATGAGAGCTTCATAGGTGTGAAGAGAAAAGGACTTATCATACCCAAGAAAAAGAAGAGATTCCATGCGGCAATTATAGCAACAATCGTGGCATACCACGTAGAATCATCTGTAAATAGTAAGAGAATTCGTGAGAGATTACTAGATATGGTTAATTAGAATTAACGACCAATCAATAAAGAACTAGATCCATTGTTTTGGCAGTCAAATAATAAAAGCAATTCACGTTAAGATATACCCCAAGTGAAGGATAACTTCATACGGTCACTGCAAAGTGCAAAGACACACTTTTGTTAATTGAAATTTGCAAGTGGAGAAGTCTAGAATAAAAAAAAGAGTGAACGAGTTTCACTTTTCTAGATAACGCTTAGATCCATGAAATCCATGTTATCGTTGCATGATCTTTTCTTTTGAAGAAACGCGTTTTGCTTTTGTTCTCGCTTTTGTTCTCCTAAATGTATTAAATGTTCATAAGTTCCCAATAACAATAACATCGATTCAAGGGACACAAGCTACGATCAAATCAAACAATTTTTCCCCAAAAAAAGGCCTAATTCCCTAAAAAAACCCTCAAGTTCTAGTCCAATTTTGGCCTGAACTTTTTTTTGTCTCAAAAGAAACCCCAAACTTTAGGTATAGTCCCATATTTGCCTCGAATTTTGTTTTGTTTAAAAAAATCACCAACTTTTAATATATTCTGAAATTTACCCCCATGGTCCGGTCCCAATTTGACATGATATTTCCACATCAATATCAACTCCACTTCAGTAAGGTGACATGGAAAATTATTTCGAAAATGAAACCGTTCTAAGATATGAAAATTAGGGACAACTAACGGCAATTTTCGATCAGAGGGCTGATGGGGTAGATTTGCAATTAGAGCGAAAATTGGTGTTTTTTTCTTTTAGACAAAAAAAGTTAGAGATAGATTTAGGATTTGGCCTAAAGTTTGAAATTTTTTCTAGGCAAAGAAAAGTTCGAGGCAAATTTGGACTGGACCTAAAGTTTAGGGTTTTTTTTAGACAAAAAAAGTTCGGAGCATACCACCGCCTACGGTGGCCCAGTTGGATAAGGCTCCCATGATCCTTTGCGAGGAGGAGAGGAGTTCGAATCCCGCTAGCCGCACGGGATCTTAAGTGCGACGTCGGGGTGGTGGGTCCTTTGCTAGCGTCGCCCCGGGTTTACCTCGCCGGCTACCAGCTGTACGGGGGTTCCCGGGTTACAAAAAAAAAAAAGTTCGGAGCATAATTAGGACTAAATTTAAAGTTGTGATTTTTTTTAGTGAATAAGACCCAAAAAAATATAAAAATAAAGAAAGAGTGTCAAGTCCAAAAAAGCTCCACAGATGTAAAATAAAAGAGCAATGCATGCCAAATCTACTAAAAAACCGTACTGAACTTTTTTCACTAAACGGATGTGGCAAGTTTTTTTATTGGGTATTAAAGAAAGTAATGACTCAATAAATCGAACCAACGTATTACAATATCCCATTGAAACATGCCACATCACTCAGCAAGTAAATTTTGATAAGATCCCTAGTAGAGCTAACATTTGAGAAAAGGATGAGGATGAAGAAGAAGAAGAAAGAAAGTAAGAGAGTTAAGGAAGAAAAGCTTCAGAGAAAGTCAGCTTACCGGAGTAATATTGTTCGCAAACACGCCTCTTCGTAAACAAGCATGCAAAGCTGGAAAATTACTGATGAAGACCTCAAAGACGGCGGAGACGGATACGTCGAATACAGATCCGTCGGAGACGGAGAAGGAGGTCCATAATAATAGAGATTGAATCCTTCAGCCATCATGTTGTGAAGGTCCTTATACGTTGGTCTCACACGAGCCATCATGTTGTGGAGGTCCTTATCCGTTGGGCTCACACGATTATACCCATCCATTTCCCACGGCTGTTTATAACACGAGAATAAATTCATCATGGTTATGTTGCAAGAATTCTCGATGTCCCCTACTTGTAGAACTCCTAGAAACCCATACACAGCGTATGAGTACACCTTCATTTGGGAAATATTACGGGGCATATCGGAAGGGTATGCTCCCTCAATACATGGTTCAGTATTGATGTACGAAGGAGAAGCAACGGGCTGTGAGCACTTCATGAAGACCACCGGCACAGCTGGGGGCAGAAAACCACCATCCTGGTATGGATCATAATCACTAAAGTTGGATCTCGCCAATGAGTAACGAGGGAGGGATGAGCAATTGCTTTTTTGCAGTCCATCGTCAACCACCGTGATATTACCAGAGAAATCATATCCGGGATCATTATCATAGTAAATCGACTTCACATAATATCGACCGGCATACAAATATAGAACGGTGCGATTATATTCACAAGCTAGCTCATACTTAGAGAGGCCGCAGTCTTTCGGGTCGTCTTTCAATCGAAAAGGATAGTATATGTCATGAATATTGCCGCAAGATGAAGGGGCGCACGAGTGATTATTCTTCGCACCACAACTCGTCCCCAGCAGCAGCAGAACATGCAATATGAAAAGCAAAACACGGAACATGCTCATGGAGCTCAGAGACTTAATCGTCTCTCTATCGTTTGATCTGATGCAATGAAAGTTTTTGCTAATTGGTAATGCGATGGAGGCCTAGTTATATGAATGAAAAGCGTCGGGAGTCGTCGGTCATACAAATGTCCAATTCAACAATAAGGGCAAGTCTACTGAAGAAAAGAGGAAGTGGGTATCACGTGGAAATCGCAATCCTTGCAGTCAAGGTGTCAAAACACGGTTTTCGAATTATTTATGCTTAACTTTCACATTGATTAAATAAGAAACTTCTCTGTAGCTTTCAGATGAAATCAAAATCCTTTTGAGTGAGGCATTGACGTTATATTTTCTTTTCAAGATTAATATTCCATAAGTGTTGCTTCATTAAATTATGAAGACGAAAAGGGAAAAGATGTATTTCATCGTCAAGGCCTTTTCATTTTTGACAAAAAACAGAAATTGGTAACAAAAATAGACTATTAACAAGAATATGAATTTGTATAATGTCGCTTTTGGCAAAAGTAAAAGGAAAATAAAAAGTAAGTGCTTCTTGGATGATGTAACACGTTATGAAAGAAAGAAAATAATATAATAATTTCTAGCAATGGACCAACGCGCCTTGATTAGAACCTCACTAACTTGGTCATCATGCAAAGACTATAAATGCAAAGGAAAAGTGGGTCTCACGTGGAAATGGCAACCCTTGCAGTCAAGGTAACAAAAACACGGTGTTGGAATTATTTATGCAGAAAAGAAACTTCTCTGTTTTCAAATTTGACTTTTCTTGGCAAATTGACTCTTTAGGAATCAATTTTAGTTCTGTCGAAAAAGAATTGATTGGAATGTTATGTACACTAAATTGAATCAAAACCCTTTCAAGTGAGGCATTGGCATTCAATTTTATTTTCAAGGCCAATATTCCACGAGTGTCACTTCAATAAATTGTGAAAACGAAAAGGAAAAAAATGTCATATTTCACCGTGTAAGCTTTTTCAATACTGACAAAAAATAGAATTAGTAACAAAAATAGACTATTAAAGGGAACATTAACTTGTAGAAAATAATGTCACTGTTTACAACAATAAAAGGAAAAATAGGAGTTAGTGCTTCTTGGATGTAACAAGTTATGAAAGAAAGAAAGCAATTCGATAATTTCTGGTGATAGAATCAATGCACATTAACTAAAACCTCACCAACTTTGTCGTTGCACAAAGACTATACATGCAATATTCGAGTTCACAAAAAAAAAAAAAAAAAGACGTTTACTTATCCACTATCAACTTCAGTACTACAATCTCTCTTCCGTAATTGTGCTAGATCTATGAACAATATTGTCATCTCTTTCCTAGAATAGAACCACTTAATAGTGAACTAATCGATTACTCTTGTTCTATCATATGAAAAAGAATATTCGTACCTGTTGTTGACACCTAAATTCTTCCCTTTTTATTTAGGACTTAATCATATAGAAAATTAATGATTAGTCTCTAAAAGAAATAAAAAAGTAAATAATTTTCATTAAAATGCATCACGTTTTCATTAAATTGCATCGCTTATAGATATTAGGAACACTTACATTACTAGTACTAAAAAATTAACAAAAAATAAAAACGCAGCCGGGACGGGCTTAGCCCGTCCCCTCCTTCTTTTCCCTTTTCATTTTCCCCCCGCGCAGCCCACTCTCTTCTTCCGCGGCCCAGCTCGCTGTTCTTCCTTCTTCCTCCTTCCCTCACTTGGACGCTAGCTTCAGGACAAAACAGAAAGATGGTCGCTGGCCGAAGGACGCAAGGACGCGAGGCTGCGCGCGATGTTCGCCCAAGAATGTCGTGCGGTACGAAGCTAGCTGGTCTTGTCCTTGAAGAAAGAGAGAGAAACGAGATAAATGGATGAGAAAGGCAGCAAAGGGAGGGGGGGTCTCTCTGGTTTTTTTGGGTTTGTTCGGCCGAGGAAGAGCAACCAAGAGAGAGAGAGAGAGCTGGTGAGAGTGAGAAGGCAAGCTCGAGAGAGAGAGAAGGAGCGAGCCAGAGAAGAGAGGAAGCTCCAGGGTGGCTGCTTCTGAAAGGGTGCCGCTGAAAACCAAGGAGAGCCGAAGCTGCTCGAGAGGGGAGACCGAGAAGGTGGATAGCAAGGGAGAGCGGGAGAGAGAGGCGACTGTGTTCTCGAGTTCTTCGGGGGAGGCTGGAGACAGCGAGAGCAACAGAGAGAGTGAGATCGGAGAGAGTGAGCAAAGGGTGAAGTGGAGAGAGAACCGAGAGTGAGCGGAGGGATGGACTGAGAGAAAGCGAGACCCAGAAGCCGAACTTCGTCCTTGGGCAAGCGTTACCCAGCCATCCCCAACATAAACCGGCGATCTTCAGCCAACACCCTCGACCCTGCAGCTACCTATTCCTCGCCGCCCGAATTCCCGGTGAGTTTTCTTTGGGTTCGATCCACTTTTATCCCGATCACCCTGGCTCGGTGCAACACCGAGGCTGACGACCATAACTCGTTTCGCTTCAGGCTCGCCTTCTGGCTGTCGTCGCTGAGCCGAGTAGGGATATTCGCGGTCGAACACTTCTCTCTGGGAACTCCGTTGCTTGGTTTTATTTAAAACGGAACCGAAACGATATTTGGGTCTCGTTTCCCGGTCCTCGAGCATGCTCGGTTTGAACGAGCAGTCCCTTTTGTCGAGTTTGAGTGTCATTTGCTGTTCTCTTTTGAGTCTGGACACGAGCTAGAGTCTAGAATGGATTTACGACCTCTCCATAATCCGTGCTCATCGCATGCCTGATATAATGCCTCAGTTAGTGTCATTCTAAAAATGAGACGAGGTTTTGTTTGTCTCCGTGAAAGCATACAATGAATCTGTTTGACATATTTTCATCGACTTGAGATGTCGTAGGACGAGCTCGACACCAAAGTGGAGGTTCATTGTTGGGGAGAACTCGGGTACAACAATTCACCACGGCCAAGCGCAATCCAGGATCAATTTCTCCCCCGAAGCTAAATCAACTAAAAATTTCTTCACCCCCAGCAACAACCAGCAATGTATAGCCTCACAATATGCAAATATAATGCCGATATGATAAGTAGACAAAGCATATAACGACACCAAGGATTTAACGTGGAAAACCCAATGCGGGAAAAACCACGGACTGCCCAAAAACATCCACTAATCACCAAGAATAGCAGGATACACAAAGTATTCTTCTCTAGTCACACACTAGAGGATCAACATCAACATTACAATCATCTTTTTCTCATCACATAGGTAGATAAACAAGTTTGGAGTAAGAAAACCTTAACCGCAACTGGAGAATTCGGAGATGGTTCTCGACGAACAAAAACCATCAACTCGTAGCCCTCGGTCTCACGAGCAACATATTGAAGTTTGAGCCAATTCCGACAATATTTGGCCTTCGAATCAAAGCCGCAAAGTTGCAACCCTCTTCTCTTCTTTTCTTCTCCCTTGCTTGAGCAGTTTTTGTTTTCTCTCTCCTCTCTTCGCTTTTTCGACGGATGCACACACGACCCACTTCCACTTCTTTTTGTTCTTTTCTTCTTTCTTTTTTTATTTTATTTAATGCTGGCTGGGCCCCACATGAAGGTGGACCCAACCAACAAATCTCCCCCTCCACCTCATGTGAGAAGGTTTGTCATGCCCGCTTTTCTTCTATAGGTGTCAAGCTTCATCACGGGCAAGGCTTTGGTCATCATGTCGGACTTATTGTTGTCGGTATGAACTTTCTCAAGTAGGAAGAGCTTCTCTTCTAGCTTTTCTCGGATCCAATGATACTTCACATCAATATGCTTTGATCTTGAATGAAACACCAGATTCTTGCTAAGATGGATGGCACTCATGCTATCGCAATATAGAACAAACTTCTCTTGCTTCAAGCCCAACTCTTGTAGGAATTTTTGCATCCACAAAAGTTCTTTACCTCCTTCGGTAATAGCAATATACTCCGCTTCAGTTGTAGACAAAGCGGTACATTTTTGCAATCTCGATTGCCATGAAACAGCTCCCTCTACAAATATTATTATAAAACCCGATGTGGATTTTCGGGAATCAACATCATCGGCATAGTCCGCATCCGAGTAGCCACTCAACTCAGGCTTCGCATTTCCATAACACAAGCAAAGTGTAGAAGTGCCTCTAAGATATCTCATAATCCATTTAACAGCAATCCAATGCTCCTTACCTGGATTAGAGATAAATCTACTCACAACACCAACTGCATGAGCAATATCGGGTCTTGTACAAACCATGGCGTACATCAAACTACCCACGGCCGATGCACAAGGAATTTTCATCATCTCAACCTTCTCTTTCTCACTCGAACGACACTCATTACTACTCAACTTGAAATGGCTTGCAAGTGGAGTACTCACCGGTTTACATGTGCTCATATTGAATCTTTCAAGCACCTTTTCAATATACTTCTCTTGAGGTAACCACAATTTCTTATTCTTCCTATCACGAGTAATTCTCATGCCTAAGATTTGCTTAGCCGGGCCTAGGTCTTTCATTGCAAAAGCTTTACTCAACTCATTTTTCAAGCTCTTGATTTTCTTGGCATCATGCCCAACAATCAACATATCATCCACATAAAGTAGGAGAATAAGAAAATCATTATCGAGAATCTTTTCATAAAAACACAAGAATCGGAGTTTGTCTTACCGTATCCTTGTTCTTCTATGAATGACTCAAACTTCATATACCATTGCCTAGGCGCTTGCTTGAGACCATATAAGCTTTTCCTCAATCTACATACAAGGTGCTCCTTGCCTTTAACTTCAAAACCCTCCGGTTGCTCCATATATATCTCTTCTTCTAGGTCTCCATGAAGAAAAGCCGTCTTTACATCAAGTTGTTCAATTTCTAAGTTCAAACTGGTGGCCAACCCAAGAACAACTCGAATAGAAGACATCTTTACAACTGGTGAAAAAATCTCAAAGTCTATGCCATTCTTTTGACGAAAGCCCTTCACAACAAGTCTAGCCTCGTATCATGGTCGCAAACTATTTTCTTCCGTCTTCAACTTGTACACCCACTTATTTGTGAGTGTTCTCTTACCCTTAGGCAACTTCACCAATTCAAATGTGTGGTTCTCATGTAAGGACTTAAGCTCCTATTGCATAGCTTCATACCACTCATTCTTTTGTTCACATGATATAGCATCTTCATAAGTTTCTGGCTCTCCGGCATCAGTGAGTAACACATACTCATGTGGCAAATATTTTTGAGAATGCCTACGCTCTCTTTCAGATCTTCTAACTTGAGGTAGGATAGATTGCTCTTGCTCAGCTATTTCACCTGTCTCAGCTGAAGAATCAACATTATGTGAGGACTCACCATCTTCATGACTTCCATGCACTTCTCCCCCATGATTTCTATCAACATCAGAAGGATTTGGGCTAAAACTAACTGAACGTTGAGCTACATTCTTTGGTCTCTCCGCCTTGTCAATGTCTTCAATAGTTTGATACTCACAAAACACCACATCTCGGCTTCTAATGACTTTCTTTGCAACTAGATCCCATAACCTGTAGCCAAACTCTTCATGTCCATAACCTAAGAAGATACACTGTTTAGACTTGTCATCAAGCTTGGATCTTTCATCTCTTGGAACGTGCACAAATGTCCGACAACCGAACACTTTTAGATGGCTGTAGGAAACATTTTTGCTACTCCAAACTCTTTGCGGAACATCCCCCTTAAGAGGAACTGATGGAGATAAATTTATAAAGTCCACTGTTATTCTCATCGCTTCACCCCAAAATGACTTATAGGCAACTTCGCATGAGAAAGCATACACCGAATCCGATCATTAATTGTCCGATTCATTCTCTCTGCTACTCCATTATGCTGTGGTGTTTTTGGAACATTCTTCTCAAGCTTGATACAATAATCCCTGCAATAATGTTCAAATGGGCCTCTATATTCACCACTGTTGTCAGCCCGAACACATTTCAGCTTCTTCCCAGTTTCTCTCTCCATATTGACATGGAATTGCTTGAAAGCCGCAAGTACTTGATCTTTACATTTCAAAACAATAGCATGCACTTTTCTAGAACAGTCATCAATAAATGTCACAAAGTATAATGCACCTCCAAGAGTTCTAGCATCCATGCAACAAACATCGTGTGAACTAAATCAAGTGCATTTGATTTCGTGTGTGGAGAGGAACTATGAAATGAGAATCTATGTTGCTTACCTGTAAGACAATGAGTGCGTTCCTTTAGATTTTTCTCCTTCAAAGATAAAAGGTTCTTTCTAGCAAGAGTTTCAAGTCCTTTCTTGCTAAGATGACCCAGCCTCATATGCCATAAATCAACCGAGGAATCCTCCACCGCATTTACCTCTTCTTTAATCAAGTCAGCTTGCATGGTGTAGAGAGAGCCTGTCTTCTTATCTTTTGCCACTACCATGGACCTTTAGTCAACTTCCATTTGCCATCAAAGAAGGAATTACAATAACCATAATCATCTAAGGCACCCGTAGAGATCAAGTGAAGTCGAATATCCGGAACATGTCTCACATTTTTCAAAAACAAATTACATCTGGCATCGGTTTCCAAATAAGCATCGCCCATGCCAACAACCTTGGAAACATCACTATTTCCCATCCTAATATAACCAAAGTCACCGCTGCGATAAGAAGCAAAATAATCACGTCGTGAGGTGACATGAAAAGAAGCCGCAGAATCAACAACCCACGTAGAGTCTTGGCATGTAAGATTCACATATCCGTCGTCACATACAAACACAATATCGTCATCGGATGCAACCGCCGTTGTAGCTTGTTTTTCTTCTTTCTTTCGATCTCCATTTCTATCATGGGATCTATCTCTCTTTGGAAACCAACACTCTTTTGCATAATGTCCCATTTTGCCGCAATTATAACACTTCACACTCCTCCTCGGTCTTGATTTCGACCTTCTTCTTGACTTGCCTCGGGTATCATTTCTTTGAAACCTTCTTGATTGACTTCTCGCCCTATTTTCTATAACAAGAGCATCCGATGTAGAAGCATAATTCAAGCATTTTCTTCTTGTTTCTTCATTGAACAAGCTTTCTTTAACCATGCTCATAGAAAGCACACCAAAAGGAACCGAGTTATTTAATGCCACAACCAAGGTGTCCCAACTATCGGGAAGAGTACCAAATAATAAGTATGCTTGCAATTCATCACCAAGATCAATCTCAAGATTTGTCAATTGATTTACAACATCTTGAAATTCACTCAAGTGTTCCGTCATGTTACTCCCCTCCTTGTATCTCAAATTCACAAGTCGCTTAACTAGAAGAGCTTTATTTTGTGGAGTTTTTCTCTCATAGAGATCTTGTAATTTCTTCCACAAAATGTCCACCTTCGTTTCTTGAGCAACATGATGAAACACACTATCATCAATCCATTGTCGGATAAACCCAACCGTTTTCCGATTCATTCTCTCCCATTCTTTGTCTTCCTTATCTCCTTTAGCTTCATCATCCTCAATAGGATTGAATAAGTCTTTGCAATATAACACATCTTCCATCCGAGGCTTCCAAATAGAATAATTCAAGGCATTTAACTTAAACATGGTGATGCTGGTTTCTTCCATTTAACACTAGAATTTCAACCTTTGCTCTGATACCACTTGTTGGGGAGAACTCGGGTACAACAATTCACCACGGCCAAGCGCAATCCAGGATCAATTTCTCCCCCGAAGCTAAATCAACTAAAAATTTCTTAACCCCCAGCAACAACCAGCAATGTATAGCCTCACAATATGCAAATATAATGCCGATATGATAAGTAGACAAAGCAAATAACGACACCAAGGATTTAACATGGAAAATCTGATGTAGGAAAAACCACGGACCGCCCAAAAACATCCACTAATCACCAAGAATAGTAGGATACACAAAGTATTCTTCTCTAGTCACACACTAGAGGATCAACAACAACATTACAATCATCTTTTTCTCACCACATAGGTAAATAAATAAGTTTGGAGTAAGAAAACCTTAACCGCAACCGGCGAATTCGAAGGCGATTATCGACGAACAAAAACCATCAACTCGTAGCCCTCGGTCTCACGAACAACATATTGAAATTTGAGCCGATTCCGACAATATTTGGCCTTCGAATCAAAGCCGCGAAGTTGCAACCCTCTTCTCTTCTTTTCTTCTCCCTTGCTTGAGCAGTTTTTGTTTTCTCTCTCCTCTCTTCACTTTTTCGACGGATGCGCACACAACCCACTTCCACTTCTTTTTGTTCTTTTCTTCTTCTTTTTTATTTAATGCTGGCTGGGCCCCACATGAAGGTGGACCCAGCCAACACATTGGTATGCCATGTCACTTTTAGTCGAACGCCTAAGACTTGCTCGATGAAATGTTTCTGAGAGAATTGTTTAAGAAATGGCTTCTATTTTAGCTCGAAGGCGAAGGTACCACTTGATGCAGTTCGTCCGGGGTCATTAGTTGTTAAGCTCGATTTTCACGAGCAATGAAGTCACTGCATCTCTGCATTTCGTTCGAGACATGCTGTGTATTTTTCATTGAACTTGATGAGTGGTGGTGGCGGCCTGCGCGATGGTAGACGTTGGCAGCGAATTTGGTTTTGCGGTGGTGAGCCAAGATGGCTTGGTGACAGCCGGCGACGTTGGGTGTTGTCGTCGACCCGTTTAAATTTCTGCCGTGGGTCCATCCGGCGAAATTCCAGTGTGGAGTTCGTCGGTGTGGGAGGCTTCGGTAAAGGACGTAACAGGGGAGTCGACATGAAGAAGAAGAAGACGTTGAAAGGCTGAGAGAGAATAAAAAAAATTACGAAAATAGGCCTGGTGCAGACGTTCGTGGAAAGAGGATAGGAAGATGGGCTTGAAGTTTTGTTTCAGTAGATTTAGGTTTGGTTTAAGTTAGGCGGACTTGGGCTGGGCTTAATTTGTGAATGTTTGGGCTGGGTTTACATTTTAATGAAGTGGGTCTTTGAGAGTCCATTACTAAAATGGAGGTCTGTTTTAATAGAGCCCAATTCATGTTCCCGGTCCAAGCCCGCAAAGCCCATAGCAACCCATGTTCGGACCGGACCTTGGGGCCCAGCCCTGAGTCCCTATTTTAGGAATTAATTTTTTTTTTAATTAAGAGAAAACTTATTTTTTTCTAAAAATTAGGAAAAAGCTTAAGAGTTAGTTTTTTAGTAAATACTCTTAAAATGTGTGAAGGTCCTTGATAAGAAAATTGTGCTCAAGAATGAATAAATCCTTATGGCTTTACCATAAGATTTTGGTTGTTCTTAAAAATAAATGCCCTTGATTATGCACTTTCAATGTTGATCATGGGCTCCCTTTAGCTTAGTTAAAGATTGCATGCTCCCTATATGGTAATATTAGATCTTTGCTTTCCCATATAATTTATTTAATGCTTTCCTTGATTGTTGATTATTATTTTAATGATTGCGCACCCACATGATTATCTCATATGTTAGTAGATAGGCTTAAAATCAATCCAAGCTGCCAAACGATTTTTTTTTAATGAAATAAATTAGATACCAAAATGGCATTTGATTAATTAATGTAATTAAGTTCCCGACCCTAGATTCTTTGGTTGCGTAGGAAGTGAAGCATACTCACATGTTTCACTTGATTTCTAGTTGACTCTAATAGGCTAGTGTCGACTCCTTATTAGAAAATTCTCATAGTGTCAATTTGAATAACTAACGTCATGCAAAGTACACGTTTAGGAGAGTCCACATCTAAAACTAGGGTCGTAGGCCTATCTTTTAGATAATACTCCTAAACCTAATTCCCTCCCTATCGAAGGGTAGGTCACGACACCTGCTTCATAATCGTCTTTCATCTTTGAATGTGCGGAATTAGAGGTGTCATGTATGCTTAAATGAGACTATCAACTGATTTACCACTCTGAACATAAAATTGAAAAGTTTCGAAATAGAAATTATTTTCAGCGAAACAGACGCGCTTTCGAATAGTTGTAATTAGCACTTATCATATTTTTTTTCTCAAGCTAATGGGTACCATTATATATAATTGAAGAGATTGAAATGGATTTTCCATATAATACAACCAAGTTCATTTTAATTGACGCATATAATGACGTTTTAACTGCACATGTTCAATTTTTTATAGTAATATTATTACTGATTACATTTTTCATATTCCCCTTTCTGGAAATTGGTTTGTTGTGCGAGCATCTCCACACGCGATGATACCTTAGTTGCTTTCTATGTCGTCATTAAATATTCAGCAATGATTAGTCAAATTTTAAGCGGAAAATCTCTTAGTCAAAGCATCCTAAATTATCTCTTGCACGTATGCCAAAACATTTGGACATACATTATGCGAATTGATGTATCAACTATAGGTCCATTCAGTGCCATATAATATTATAAAAAAAATGATAACGTATTTTGCAGTGTAAGGTTTTTCAATTTTGACAAAAATAAAATTGGAAAATGAAAAGATAAATAACAGCACCTGAAGACTATTATCGCATGTCCTAACCTCCAAAAAATATGGAAGAGTATGGTGCTAATTAACGGCAACATAAATTTTTATAGAATTTGAGGTCGCCTTTAGTGAAAATAAAAAAGAAAAATTAGGAGTAGGTGCTTATTGCTGCTTGGGCAATGCAACACATTACGAGAAAAGAAAGAGGACCACATTATGATTTCTTAGTCAGATATAGACTGACACATGCCTCGATTAGAAATTCACTTGCTTTGTCATTGCCCTACACACGCGAAAACTATAGGTGCTTTTTCACTACCAATTGAAATATTATTCTCACAGATCAATCAATCACTCTCCAGTACAATAATGTCGTCTCTTTCCCGCAGTAAAATTGCTCTATGAAAGAACCGAAATATCTTGACAATAACGTCACTTTATTGAACGAAAGATGCTGTTGCCTGCTTCAAAATCATCTTCCATCTCCGAATGCGTGGCATTGGAAGTGTCATATAAGATCAACTGAGACTACAAGGAAGAGCAATGAGTAAATAATTTGGAGTGCTGCCATTTTCATTCTCTGTTGATGGCTGCTTGAATTCGTTTCAGGAACACCGTCCCCGCGGCGTTAATCGCTGCATAAAGAAGGAAGGTACCTGTGAAGCAAAGCCAGCAGAGTTATTGTCTTTTGACAAGTTTTTCGGATGCATATCAACATTTTTCTCATGGGAAGAATGCTCTATTATATACTACCTGTCTATTAATCATTTTGCAGAAAAGCGCACTTTTCTTTTCTAAATGACACGTCCAACCAATTTCGTGACATTCGAATGTCGGTAGAAGTTGCTGGAAACACGTTGATTGCAATAAATGGACCGACTATGCATTCGAGAGCGTGAAGAACGGAGTGATAAACACCTTTACCTCCAAATAGGATTGAAGAGTTCAGGAAAAGCTAAGTCTCGAGTCTGAAGTTTGGTTGAATCCGTGCAAAAATTCACATTCCAATGTGACAAAATGTTTATCGAGCTCAGTTTGGTTAACTCATAAATTTCATGGTAAAATTTGATGAAAACTAACGAAGGGTAAATGTGTTATGCGTGTACTAATTTGCGTTTTTGGTGACCCAAAAACTAATTTTGAGTAAATTTGTCACATATGTACTAGTTTTGGATTTTTCGTGGTATTAACCCTATGGATTTCCATGTGAACTTGCCACGTTAACTGTCTATATTACCCAACTCAGTAATTTAATGGTAAAATTTCACAGAAGCTAATGGAGGGTAAATGTGCCACGTGTGTACCAGTTTAAAATTTTTGATGACCCAAAATTTAGTTAGGGATAAATTTGTCATGATGTAAAAGTTTGGGGTTTTTCATGATATTAACTCCATATTAAAAAGAAGAATTCGTTTTTCCAAACTCATTTTCCATGTGTACACTCACATAGAATGCATGACCATTCTCATGTGGAATTTCATGACCACTAAAGAGATTAGGTTTGTTAATTTTTTGCATTTTCTACTTTTTTATCATCATTTTTTTTTATTTTTTGCTTTATATAGATAATAATAAAAATTAAAATTAAAATTTATACTTCTCTATCTGCGATCTCTGAACGAAGTGGAGATCACACGTTCCTTATCAACATCGGTGTCTCGAGGGATGTTTGCTTAGTAGAAAAATTCTTGTGCAAGGAACAACAGTGAGGAACGTAATGCTTGTTCTAAATAATGTAAGGCACCATCTCATGTCATATCATCGAGTGAACGCACAAGTTCTTACTGCATTTAGGGATTGAGCTTTCGTAATACATCATATGCTCTAACATAACATCACGTGTTCAATTTCCATTCATCGTAAAGGCAAAATTGTCAGCCTACTCTGTCTTTACTCTATGACATGTGCCGATCACTCATCGGTTAGGTTTGGACCCATCCCGCGACATGAGGTCCAAGTCGGAGATAGCTTGAGCAGGTAGCTATCTTCAACGTAGGTGATCAAACAAAGGTCGAAGGGTGGGGATGAGAGGTTTTGATGGAAATAAGAGAGATTCGTTGCTCAAAATGCAAACATTGACACGAATAAAAAATTACCTTATCATACCAAGAGGATTCACATGAAACAAAAATTGATTGAATGCCATACAACATTCATCGTCATTTATAAAATATGGACATAACGAGTCGACAAAAAAATACTAGTGCCATATGAAAAATATGTAAAAGTTTCACAAATTACATTTTAAATGATGATATATGTTGATAGTACTATTTATAATTTTTGCATCTCATTATAAGGGAACAATCATACAATACATGATTACGTAAACTCATAGTCATGGTAAAATTAGTAACCACTAGAAACTAACGGAGTACTTGACGAAGATGAGACTATTTCAAGTTCTATCTCAACGTCAACATCATCAACCGGTGCCTCCATGGGATACAAAAGTGGTTTTGGAGGCAGTTGTAGTCTATCCATATCTCCTTCAAGCATATCTAGGACTTTCCTCATTAGGGCTCAATTGTATACACCACAATGCAACGATTATCATCTTCCTTGTTGTTTCTCTTTCTTCTTCTATGACATCTACCCCTTCAAGTTCCTTTTCTTTGCCAAGTTGATCATAAACCCACAAAGGAAAGTAAATTTGACTCGAACGCTCTGCATGTGCATTTATTTTTCTCCTTCTACCAGCCATTTCCATTAACAACATCCCAAAACTATAAACATCGGCTTTGTAAGAAATGCCACCAATGTCTTTATAGAATAGCTCAGGAGCCATATAACCCAAGGTTCCTCTTGCTGCAGTCAGCGATACTATACTGTGATCGGTGGGATAAAGTCTTGCGAGTCCAAAGTCAGAAATTTTCGGAGTGAAACTTTGGTCTAGGAGAATGTTGTGAGGCTTGATGTCAAAATGTAAAATTTGCATATCACATCCCCGATGTAGATACTCTATCCCTCTAGCTATGCCAAGAGAGATCTCATAATTTTCTTATAGTCAAGAGGATCATCACCATCCTTATAGGAAATGTGTTTATCCAAAGATCCATTCGGCATGAAATCATAGACAAGAGCTTGTTTGGAGTAATCAAAGCAGAAACCAACAAGTTGCACCACATTAACGTGGTGGATCCTTCCAATTGTGGCCACTTCGCTTATAAAATCCTGGCCATTAGATTTTGATTTGTTCAAAATCTTAACCGCAACTTCATTGCCACTTCTAAGTATTCCTCTGTATACGGAACCATATCCCCCCTCACCTAACTTGCATTTGAAATTTTTTGTGATTTTCTTGATATCCGAGTAAGAGTACCTTATGGGCAAAAAGTTGTTGTGAGCTAGTAGGAATTCTTCGATATTTGCCGGCTGCCTGATGCCTTCTCATCCACTTCAAGATTAGAAGTATCAACACACACGGAGCTCCAAGTATGAATTTTGCTGTTAGGAAGTGGACTACAGAGAAATTTGGCCATCGATTAGCATAGTGTCAAAAAATTTTTACACATACAATTTTTGTTTGTCAGAGTGCTGAATGAGAGCTTCATAGGTGTGAAGAGAAAAATGACTTATCATACCCAAGAAAAAGAAGAGATTCAATACTGCAACAGGCACAAGACTAAGCGCATAAAGGAGCGAGGCATGCCACCTAGAATCAGCTGTAGATAGTAAGAGAATTCGTGAGAGATTACCAAAAATGGTTAATTAGAATTAAAGACCAATTGGTGAAGAAGCAATTCACGCTAAGATATACCCCTAGTGAAAGATAAATTCATGCAATCACTGCAAAGTGCAAAGCCACACTTTTGTTCGAAATTTGCAAGTGGAGAAGTCTAGAATAAAAAAAAATAAAAGAGTGAACGAGTTTCACTTTTCTAGATAGCACCCAGATCTGATGTTATCCTATTCACTCATGAAATCCATGTTAATGTTGCATGATCTTTTCTTTTGAAGAAACACGTTTTTGCTTTTGTTCTCCTAAATGTACCAAATGTTCACAAGTTCCCCATAACAATAACAGCAATTGAGGGGACCTGAGCTATTATTAAATCGAACAATCTTCCTCAAAAAAAAAAAAGGACCTAATTCCCTTGAAAACCCTTCAGTTCTAGTCCAATTTCAGCCTGAACTTTTTTGTCTCAGGAAAAACCCTAAACTTTAGGTACAATCCCAAATTTGCCTCAACTTTTAAGATATTCCCAAACCTACCCCACAGTCCAATCCCAACTTAATGTGACATTTCCACATCAATAACAAATCCACTTCAGTAATGTGACATGGAAAATTACTTTCAAATTATGCTATTCTAAGATGTGAAAATTAGGGACGACTAATGGCGATTTTTGAACAGAGGGCTAATGGGTAGATTGGGATTAGAGTAAAAATTGGTATTTTTTCTTTTAGACAAAAAAAGTTCGAGATAGATTTGGGATTAGACCTAAAGATTGAGGTTTTTTCCAGACAAAGAAAAGATTGAGGCAAATTTGGACTTGCCCTAAGTTTAGGTTTTTTCTGATAAAAAAAGTTCGAAACATAATTGGGACTAAATTTAAAGTTGGGTTTTTTTTAGTGAATAAGGCCCAAAAAATATACAGAAATAGTGTCACGTCCAGAAAAGCTGCATAGTTGTAAAATAAAGGAGCAATGCACGCCCAATCTACTAAAAAAATCTTTCTAAACTTTTTCACGAAACGAATGTGGCAATTTTTTTTCATTGGGTATTAAAGAAAGTGATGACTCAATAAATTGAACCAAACGTATTGCAATATCCAATTGAAACATGCCACATCACTAAGTAAATTTTGATAAGATCCTTCAGTAGAGCTAACATTTAAGAAAAGGATGAAGATGAAGAAGAAGAAAGAAACAAAGTAAGAGGGTAAAGAAAGAAAAGCTTTAGGGAAAGTCAGCTTACAGGAGTAATATGGGTTGCACCACGCCATTCGGTATCTGAAACTTATCGCGCAAATCTGGAATATTTCCGACGAATAAGGTTTATAATAAAAGAGTTCGAATCCTTTAGCCATCATGTTGTGGAGGTCCGTATACGGTGGGCTCACACGTTTATACCGATCCACTTCCTGGCTCGATGAGAGAGTGATCATGGTTATGTTGCAAGAATCCTTGATGTCCCGTATTAGTAGATCAGACCCATACAAAGCGTATGAGTATGCCTTCATTTGGGAAAAATCAGGGGGTGTATCAGAAAGGGATGCTTCCTCAATACATGGTTCAGTATTGATATACAAAGCAGAAGCAACGGGCTGTGAGCACTTCATGAAGACCACCGGATCAGCTAAGGGCGAAAGACCACCACGGTATGCATCATGAGCACTAAAGTTGGACCTCGCCAATGATTGACGAGGGAGGGATGAGCAATTACCTTTTTGCAATCCATCGTCAACCACCGTGATTATACCGAAAAAATGATCTAAATCATCTAAATCAGAATAGTTAATCGACTTCACATAATATCGACCGGCATATAGATATAGAAAAGTATTATTATTTTCACAAACTAGCTCATACTTAGAGCGGCCGCAGTGTTTTGGGTCGCTTTTCAATCGAAATGGATAGTGTATATCACGGATCTCACCGCAAGATGAAGCGGCGCACGAGTGATTCTTCTTCGCACCACAACTCATCCCCAGTAATAGCAGGACATGCAATATGAAAAGCAAAACACGGAACATGCTCGTGGAGCTCAAAGACTTAGGGCGCGCATGACAACCATTCGTTAGAAATAGTTTTAGAACGTAAATAGATTTTTCTATTTCTATTTCTAGAAGAGTTTCTAAGCAAAAATAACCGTTTGATAACGACACAAAATTTCTACTCTAAAAATAGAAATTCGTTTGATAACGACACAAAATTTCTTCCTTTCGGACGGCGGCGGCGGCGACGACCGGCGACCTTTAATATAAAAAATAAAAATAAAAATGATTTATTAACAAAAAAAAATAAAGAAAAATAAAATAAAATAAATCATAAAAAAATAAAATAAAAATATCATTTTATTTTAAAATAAAAATATCCTTAAAAATAAATTTATATTATTTATTCTATTTTATTTTATTTTACGAATAAATTTATTTTAAAATGAATAAAAAATAAAAATAAAAATAAATTTATTTGGCAAAACACTCAAGACAAATAAAAATAAATTTATTTTTATTTATCATAAATAAATTATTTTTAATAAATTTATTTTAATAAACTCAAAATAAAATGATAAATAACAATAATTTATTTATTTTTAATAAATTTACTTTTAATTTATTTTTATTTTTAAATGAATAAAATGAATATTTTTATTTTTAATAAAATGATATTTAATTAAATTTATTTTTAATAAATAAATTTATTTCGATTAAATTTATAAAATTTATTTATTTATTAAAAATAAAAATAATTTTTATAATAAAAATTAAAAATTAAAAATTAAAATGAAAAAAATGATATTTTTATAATAATTTTTATTTTTAAAATGATATTTATTTATTTTTAAAAATAAAATGATATTTATTTATTTTTAAAAATAAAATGATATTCATTTATTTTTAAGGATTTTTTAAATTTATTCGTAAAATAAATATTTATTCGTAAAAATAAAAATAAAAATCATTTTATTTATTCGAATATTTTCATTTTAAAATGATATTTATAAAAATAATTTATTTGGCGACCGGCGGCGGCGACGGTGAGCGATCGACGGACGGTGGTCGGCGACGACGAATGAAGGACCGATTGACGAACGATGAGAAAATTTTTTATTTCGATTTCTATTCCGAAATAGAGAAGTAGAAAATTTTAGCTTCCGATTTCTCTTCCAAACTATCTATTCCAAAAATAGAAAACCTGAATAGGTTTATCAAACGGATTTCTCTTCCAAAAGCAGTGCAGGAATTAAAAACTATTTCTGGAACAGAAATTTTGGTTATCATGCACCCCCTTAATGGTCTCTCTATCGTTTGATCTGATGCAATGGAAGTTTTTGCTAATTGGCAATGTGACGGAGGCCCAGTTATATGAATGAAAAGAGTCGGGAGTCGTCGGTGATGCAAATTTCCAAGTCAACCAATAAAACAAAGTCTAGCGAAGATTGCAGCCCTTGCATTTATGGTGACAAAACACAAAGTTGGAATTAGCTATGCATAGCTTTCGCATTGATTAAAAAAGAAACTTCTCTGTAGTTTCCATATTGACTTTTCTTAGTACTATAAAAAAAGAATCGATTTTAAACCAAAAAGAGAGAGAGAGAGAATCGATTTATATGTTATGTACTCTAGAATGAACAAAATCCATTTGAGTGTGGCATTGGCATTCTATTTTCTTTTCAAGGCTAATATTACATAAGTGTCGTTTCGTTAAATTGTGAAAATGAAAAGAAAAATGTTGTCGTATTTCATCGTCTAAACTTTTTCATTTTTGACAGAAAAAATTGGTAACAAAAATAGACTATTGACGGGAATAAACTTGTATAATGTCTCTTTTGGCAAAAGTAAAAGGAAAATAAGGAATAAGTGTTTCTTGGATGGCATAACACGTTATGAAAGAAAGAAAGCAATAATGATAATTCTATTGATGGACCGATGCGCCTTGACTAGAACCTCACTAACTTCTTCGTCACGCAAAGACTATAGATGCAATATTTGACTTCAGAAAAATAAAAGCGGTGTTTACTTATTTACTGTCAACTTCAATATTTAAATCACTCTCTCACAATTGTGCTAGATCTATGAACAATACTATCATCTCTTTCCCATAATAAAACCACTTAATGAATGAAGTGATCAATTACAACAATACTATCGTTTTATCAAATGAAACAAATGTTGTTGCCTGCTTCATAATCATCTTCCATATCTAAATGTGTGGAATTGAAGGTGTCATGTAAGCTCAGATGAGACTATCAGTCAATTTACCACTATGAACATAACATCAGAGAGTTTTGCATTAAATAATTGTAATTAGCACTTACCATATATTTTCTCAAGCTAATGGGTACCCTTAAGTATAATTGAAGAGACTGAAATGGATTTTCCATATTATTCAACAAGGTTTATTTTAACTGACGCATCCAATGACGTTTTGACTGCACATGTTCAATTTTTTGTAGTAATATTATTACTGGTTATGTTTTTCTTTTTCTTTTAGTTACATATTCCCCTTTCTGGAAATTGGTTTGTTTTGCGAGCATCTCCACACGCGACGATACCTTAGTTGCTTTCTATATCGTCATTAATTATTCAGCAATGACTAGTCAAATTTTCAAGCAGAAAATCTCTTGGTCAAAGTATCCTATATTATCTCTTGCACGTATACCAAAAGATTTGGACATACATTATGAAAATTGATGCATCGACTATCGATTCATTCAGCGCCATATTTTACTATAAAAAAAATGATAATATATTTCGCAGTTAAGATTTTTCATTTTTAACAAAAATGAAGTTTGTAACTGAAAAGATTAATAACAGCAATGAAGACTATCGTTGCACATTATGAGAAAAGAATAAAGGCCATACAATAATTTCTCAACCAAAAATAGATGGACGCTAGCCTCAATTTGAAAGTCACTTGCTTCGTTATTGCCCGACACGCACGAAGACTATAGGTGTAATGTTTGCATTCACAAAAATAAAGCAATACGTGCTTTTTCAGTAGCAATTGAAATATTATTCTTGTAGATCAATCAATCACTCTCCTATAAAATAACCCTATCTCTTTCCTGCAATAAAACCACTCTATGAATGAACTGATAGATCTCAACAATAACGTCGTTTTATGAAGGATGCTGTTGCCTGCTTCATAATCATTTTCCATCTTCGAATGTGTGGTATTGCGAGTGTCATGTAAGCTCAAATGGGACTACATGGAAGAGTGCAGGCATTTTTCATTCTCTGTTGATAGCTGCTTGAATCTGCTCAAGACTCCTCCCTTTCGTTTCAGGGACCACCGTGATCACGAACACCATCCCTGCGACGTTAATCACCGCATAAAGAAGGAAGGTACCTGTGAAGCAAGCCGGCAGAGTTATTTGCTTTCGACAAGTTTTGCGGAAGCATATTCTGACATTTTTCTCATGGGAAGAATGCTTTGATATATACTACCTGTCTATTAATCATTCTGCAGAAAGACCCAATTCACTTATTTTCTTTTCTAAATGACTCGTCGACTCAATTTTCGTGATATTCAAATCTAGGTAGAAGTTGCCGTAAACACATTGATTGAAATAAGTGGACTGAATATGCATTCGAGACCGTGAAGAACAGAGTGACAGACACCTCCAGCTCCAAATAGGATTGAAGTTTTTGGGAAAAGCTAAGTCTCAAGTCTATAATTTGATTGAATTCGCGCAACAACTCATGTTCCAATGTGACAAATGTTTATCGAGCTCCTGCCAGATCAACAGTTCAAAGAGCGTTTTCAGCAGAGTCGTACCATAGGAGCTCCAGCTCATTAAGTAGTTGAAAGTGTAGGAAACTGCCCAAGCACCGAACCAGTTTACTAGTGTTGCAAACCCTCCAGCTACTCCTTTGATATTGATGGGGAAAATCTGAACACCAGCAACACATTACATGATCGGAAAATTTTTTTGAAACACTCGTAACAACACCAGTTACGGAAACGGCCCTTTAATTTGATAAGCATGAAACTTCGGGGGATGTTTAGGATTACCTCGGACATCACGACCCAAGGAACCGCGCCCATTCCAGCGGAAAATGCTGCTATGTATAGCTGAGCATTGGAGAAAACAGAACAGAAAAATTTATAGTGGGGAGTTGTGGCGGCCAACCGGATAGAGCCAGAAAGAGATCAAGCAGGTGAGATTATTACCAGAATGCCGGAGACAGCAAGTATCGGGACAGCATCAGCCGCCAGATCATGAACCTGGCTCGGAGGATTCTCAAAAAATTACTGGTTGACAAGCATTGCAAAGCAGAAGGAAGACACCAGGACTGATAGTATTTAGAAGGAAGACACCAGGACTGATAGTATTTACCTTTAAAAAGAATGAAAGGGCAGTTACTATGCATCCCAGGACCAATCCTGTCCCCGAGATCTGCGATTGAGAGAGAGAGAGAGGAGGTTATGGTTCAAGTTGCAGAACTCGCGAAAGGGGCAGAAACAGAAAAGCTTTGTTACTATAGACATGATTTCTCAGCGACTTTCATCTATTTTACCAAGAGAAGGGGCTTTCTTCCAGCTCGATCGACCAGCGCAGCACCAATAGCCGTGACAATGACCTGCAAAAATTTACTCTTAAGCGTGATGAGTATAAAAATAGATCCCCAGCAAAGAGGAAAGGGCGAGAATTACAGACTTGGAGGATTGCGTAAGTTATGGTTCCAACACTGGAGGAGAAACCTGAGTAGATTGTACAAAAGCGATTGAAAAGGTGAGAATAATAAATTGCTTTTGAGATTCAACACTAAATTATGTGAACAGCTCATTCAGTGATAATTAAATAGATCAAAAGCATTCGACATTGCGAATTTTACTAACCCATTTGACTATTAACTGGATTATATAAATCGGAACCCCTGCTTTGCTTTTCATTTAGTTATCCATTCTGGAATCATAAAATGCAATGCAGAGTTTCATTTTTGTGGTGCCCAAGAGCTTCTTGATATGACCTTCATACCTGCTTCCTCAAAAATATTGCTTGTATAGAAACAGACGCCATTTATCCCTCCAAACTGCTGGACGACCATCAATCCAACACCAATCTGGCCAAAATTTAACAAATTTGTCAGCGAAAAAAAAATAACAATGGGAAATATCGCCAAAAGTACAACTACTGCATATTCCCGATCCACAGGGCATTCCAAGAAAGCAAGGAAGGAGGGAATTTATTGGATACATAGCAATAAATACAGAAAGAAGATTACGATGACGGAGCTCAGATATCTTCTCTTAAATAAATCAAGCACGCTGGCTTTTGGGAGCCGTTGGAGAGTTTCGATATACTCCTGTCAAGAAAAACAAATTCAATTATTCCGTCAGCTATTCGTACTTAGAAAGTTGAGGCTTTAAGATGAAACAGGTATAGACTTAAAGCCTTTTACTTGTATTTCAGCAGCCTCTTCAGAAATATCTGCATCCTTTCCACGGAGTTTCTGCAGCGCGGCTTCAAACTCCTTTTCACGGCCCCTTTTTGCCTGCATTTGGCAGAATCCTAAAATTCATTCCAACACTACGGATCCCTCTCTTCCAAAAATTCAGAGAAGAAGAGTCTAGTGTTCCTCTTGATTTGTTACCAGCCATCTAGGAGACTCTGGAATGAAAAACAGGCCGAACAGTAAGACTGCACATGGGATTAGACCTGCATAAAACCGCAGATGTTCAAGGTGGTTTCAGACTTGGACTTTTCTATACAACATTGACGCTAAACTCGAATTATGCTACTTTTTGGTTTTACCAATTAATGCCAAAACCCTCCAAGATAATATTATCCCGATTATGAACGAAACGGACACTCCGGCACAGATCATAAGCTGTGGAGAGAAGAGAATATGTTAGGCCCAGTGGGTTCTGCAGGATGTACATATGTGTACCATCTTGCACTTGCAAAAGGGAATCTACAAGCTAAGGCCTTTTGCCAATAGCTCTATGCTTGCTATTTCAATCAAGAATGTTCATACAAAAACTTTGCCTGATTAACAGCGGTCAAAGCTCCACGGAGATTTTTGGGTGTAATTTCAGCTATAAATATCGGTACCTGGACATAAATTAGAAAAAGATTAACATTTTTGAACCGAACAGAGAGTCTCATGTTTTCACTGTGAATCAAGTCCAACATGTTGTCGTACGACAACTCACTACATTGAATTCATGTGGTAAGAAATGAGGATTTACCACATAGGAAAAGACTCCCATTCCATATCCCGTGGCCAACCTCCCAATATCCAGAGCAAGTGCTCCCTAATTTACTCGAAATTAAACAGAACAGAGAGTTAATGAGACTTGAATTTCTTATGCAACTAATTGGTCTTCATCTTAAAAAAGGCTTGAAAATAGGGTATGGACACACCTCAGCAAAGTAAATAGCAAGCCATCCTGCTACACAAAAAGCGCTCGCCATTCTCATTGTCTGCATTTTGAGTTCAATGTTTATGCTGTCACGTCCTCCGTGCATGATGACTAAATCCCGAAGCTAAAACTCGCAAGAGTCCTGAACAACACTGTTCTGTTTTACATTGTAGAAGACTCACTCATGTGCTGCTTACCCATTTACGGCCGACAAAATCAGCAATTGGTCCTCCAGTAATTGCACCAATCATTGCACCGAATGTCAGTATGGATCCGAAGACTGAATACTGTTGAAAGACACATGAAGAGTAACTGCAAATCAGCTTGAGTTCAATGAGAGCAGGAACTTCAGTTACCATCTAGCTAACAATGCCATAAGTCACCGAATGTCTGAGAATCTCAGTGGAAAGCTTTCTGAAGAAACCTATTGCTTCAATCAGTAATCCGAATGATATGCAGTGGCGATATTCAGCTGAAGAGATACGATTTACATCCACCCATTTTTTGGTGTTCTTCTACTGAGGCGTCCAACAATGGAACTCATGCAAAAATTTGGTATACATTTCACTCATCACGATGCAGAAAGAATAAGATGTCTAGAGAAAAAGGTATCTCTACCTCAAAGCCGACCTCAATATTTTTTATAGAATCTTGCTTATAAAGTTTTTTGATCGTATAACTCATGCATATTATGGACCCGGAATAAGAGCAGATCGTTGCTTTGACTTTCTTGTATATGGGCGCGCTCAGTGACTAGTCCAATATTGAAGCGAAGCAACGGACAGGGATAATTTTGACATGTATTTCTCAACACTCGCAAGTAAATTCGACATACCTCAGCTGTGGATAGACTAAGTTCCTCCACTATAGCATCCTGAGTTGGTGATGAATAACCTGCCTGAAAATCCAATGAAACAATTTTTCATTAGATTCAACTAATCACATCCTTTTCACTTTAACCATTGCCATTCGACCCGGACTTTTCAAAAAGAAATTGCGTTTCCTACTTACACAGGTCCCGAATTCATATGAACCGCAAACCGCAACGAATGTGCTGAAATAAACCATCCACGGATGACCCTTATCGGTTCCTTCATCTTGGCCAGCTTGGTCCTTCTCTTGCGGCACAAGGAGCTGCTCTCGTACTTCTCTCTCCCTAGTTTCTCGATTTTCGATGTCCTCGTTGATCGCCATGCTTGCTCGCTCGCTCTGCAAAATTGCTCGTCCGTTCTCTATCTGACTACTTACAAGGAACTAGCAAATCTATAAGCTCCAAAAAGATAAGTTCTCGTTCCAACGTGGCTATTCTCCTTTCTCTATATGGATGACTCGAAATGAGAAACCCCAGGTGCTAATACGGAAACCCCTTCTCCAATCGGTTTATACTCGCAGTTTCTAGGAATTCGTCGTGGACCTCGGTCTTGCAAACTGGCAAGCAATTCTTTGCTTTTCTGACTCGCCCCGGTTAATGGTATTGGAATCACTAATGGAACAGAGTTTCCGAATACAGCAGCATTACAGATGTGAAAGGCTGCGTCGCTCTTTATGTGCAGGTAGTAATTGAAAACATGGAACTGGACTTTCTTAGTGACACGGCTATGGATAAAGACAAACGGTAAACCACAGACAAAGTTCTATCTTTTTCAGCCAACCAGCGGCTAGGAAAACTGGAGAGTGTTTTTCTAGCCTGAAAAGTAATTTCGTTCTGTCCATATTTCCATGGAGGCATTGTTATCTTCAACGTTAACCCACGTTTACCGTGTCAGAAAGATACGATCTCAATTAATAGTTTCTTATCTCTTTGGTGCAATAAGAAACTATCAAGAAAAAGAACTGCTCTGCTAGAACATTACTTTTCTTTTGGGAATTTTCTTGACCAAAACCCTCTTTTTTCGGCCGGATCTAATTCTGGGGACATATTATCTTCCTTTTTTACCTTTAAAAAAACTACTGCATTCGAACAAAAAGCATACATATAGCCTCCTTTGTGGTCAGTGACGCTTTTGACGTCTGCTCAAATGGTAGGACTAGATCGCTGGAGTTTCAGAAAGGGATGTTTTTCATCTTTCCATAGTGGCCAATTTTGCGGAAAATGGCAATTTTTAGCGGCAAGAGGTGGACAGAATTACTTTCTACCAAGGACGTCATGTACTGCCGAGGCCCAAGAATCTAAAGAATTCAGCCAACATGAAGCCAGCCGACGGGAAAGAGATCACCAGGCACAACGGAATGGACCATAAAGTTGCAGAGCACATTAGCCAAAAATATCCAACCACCATTCTCCAACTACTTTATTGGTCCACATTTGCTGCATCTCCGTCTTCTTTCACTTCACGATTCAGAATAGGCCAACAAAATCCAACAAGAATATATAGCTGCGGCCTGCTCGAGAAATTGAAAATATCAAAAATATATCTTACTCTTGATCTAATAGCCACTCTCATATTTTCATTTTGATAAATATCATTCACATACTTCCAAGAAAAACCCCACATTGAGAACAATTAATTTGCCCCTCCATGTAAACTCATTTTAACATCTTCCTTACGGTTTGAGTAGACTGAAAAAGTGATTTTTGAATGGTAGAATTCGTGTAGATATTTGTTATTTTCAAAAGAAGAGGTAAGTGGTCATGGGGTGAGAAATAAAGTGTATTTGGTTATATTTTTCTTAAAAAACTTAGACAAAACAAAAATGCTAATCTTATAAGCACATAGTGAGATTTGAATTTCAAATGTATTAGAAGAAAAAAGACACTACAAATGTCATAACTTTTGTACAACAACCACTTAAATACCATAACTTTTATTCAATCACTTAAATGTCATAATTGATCACTTAAGCGCTGTAATTTTTTATTCCGACATGACATGGCATTTATGGTGAACATTCTCTAAAAGTTCCAGCACTCAAATTATCAATTAAAAGTTATAGCATTCAAGTAAAATAAATAAATAAATAAATAAATAAAGCCATAACACTCGAGTAATCGAAAAACAATGTTATGGCACTTAGGCGAGCATCGCATGAAAATTATGACACTTGTGGTGTCCTTATCTCAATATCTTAATATCCTTCTTCCATTCATGACACAAAATCCCATAAAATAAAATAAAAGCACACGGAAAAAATTACTTTAGCTAATGTTATGTAATTGTAAGCGTCTGATTAAGTAGAGATCAATCAAGCTGATTCAGGTTTTAGAGGCTTCCAGTAGTTTTTGCTTAACCCCTACTAAACAAACTTACGAACAACAAGCGATTGTTTTAAGCTAGTGGCTCCGTTTAAGCATCCAATAAAAATCAGCAACATTATTTAGCACAACCCTTTTAATAGAAGAAGTTTTAGGAACTCTTATCATCACCTTGAAGAAGGGTAGCTGGGCAAGCGTGATTAAAACACCCAGGACAAAGACAAAGCAGCCTTCCCTAATTTAAAGGGAATATTGGTGGACGCAATACAACTTGCCTGACCTCATATATATATATATATATATATATATATATATATATATATATATATATATATATATATATATATAAAGTCATTTGCGGATCCCTCTTCTGATAAGGTCAATCCACTTGTTGGAATGGAATGAATTTGATTGATAGAGAAGGTCTGGATTGCCTGAGGAAGCGGATATATCCTAATTGCAGAAATAATATATTAAATGTAATAGAGCATATGCCACTTTCATTTTGCATGATTGCATCTAATATCAGAGATCCGGACTCCTTTCTTTCTTTTTCTTTTTTCTTTTTATTTCCCCTCCAATCTTTCAATTTGTGTAGAAAAATATGATCCTATCAGCGAGAGGAACTTGAAAAATCGTTCTGCAGACCTCGCACTGACGAAACAAAAATAATAAAGAGTGAAAAGTGACAGATTATTACCAAAATAAATTGACAAAACGCTGAGAGGTTAGGTGAGGTGAGTTGTGAAAGACATTTATGTATGAACCAGATTGTAAAATAACCCTAGTCTAAATTCTCGATATTTCTTTCGCTATACGTAAAGAAATGAAAATTCTCTATTTGGACAAGAAATTTTTCTTTTTTTGATGACTGTGGATTATAATTAACAATTATGCATTACTCTAAGTTTTCACCAACCTGTTCAATGAACATGGCTTCATCCATAAGGATACATCCAAGGATGCACAAGAATCAAATTTCGACCAAGTCCAGAGAACTGAACAAGGCCTGCTTTTCCTCTCTTTAAGTAGACATCCTGATTGCGTTGACAATATGATCCACCAGGACATGCGATTCCCTATTTTCAGGAGTACGATGGCGAAGGAAACGAAAATTTGGTACTCTACTTTCATCCCGCTCTTACATTTTACCTAAACAAGACAGATTGCCATACGTATAAAGATGTATAATTAGATAAGATCCAAGAGAATATACTATTAAAGGACCAGTTTACTAAGACACGACAAATGCAACTTGAGTTCATTATTTGCTCTGCACCTTTTACATAAAATACAAATATTTTTTCCTTACTTATAAATTCCTATGTAGGCTTGATATGAGAAAAAAAAAAATTTGTCCTGGCCATTACTATTTTAATACCATTGAAACTAAAAAAAAAAAAAAAAATCACCCGCAAACAGACACTTTTATGTGCAACAAAAGAAACAAAGAAAAAATTTGCATATATTTTGAGAAAGAAAATCTAGAGATTTCGATTTTTCCTATATGGATTAAACAACATCTTTCATTTAATTTGAGAGATTTTGTTCTTATATTATTAATCAACATCTTTGCTAGTGAATACAACATACTATTACAATTTTAATTTTTCTTGGAAAGAAAAAAGAGCTGGGGCTCGAAACTAAAGATGATATTAGTATGTGTCTTATAGAGATTATCAATTTTTTTAATTTATGGAATGGCAGGGGTGAATCACCTATAATTAAATTTTTTTTTCCCCTAGATATCAACATAGAGTATATAAAACAACTACTTGCCCCCTCTAGACTTTTGTGGTTCTGCACAGAGTATATAAATCAAATCAATTTGTTTATGGCAACAGGGAATATTCTCTGAGCCACGAATTGTTGCCTTGATCTCACTGTCTAGACTCTTGTGGTTGAAGAATTTTTCTATTTTTTTAACTCTGTACCTTTTGGCTCATTGTATGAAAGAAGCTTTTGCTGCATTTGGTAGAAAGAAATTAGATGGAATTGGGATGGGAAATGGAATTAACTGGACCAAGGATATCAATCTCTGTGTTTAAGGGCTTTTTCTTCAATTCCGTGATGGTTTGCACCTGAGGTCATTGGAGGAAAAACTTTTAATGATAATCAATAAATCACAAAATACCAATAGATACAACAAATTGATTGCGCAGAACAACGCCATAAAAGAAAGAAACCCTTTTGTTTTATGTCATATGATTGAATGAAAATAATATATTTCTATTAAAGCACGATATAGCTGTACTCAAATTATAATAAAAATTTACTTCATATTTAGGTAAAAAAAAAAAGTCATGATTAATCATTCAACAATGGTTAAAAAACTTCGAATTTATCAGTTATATTATATCACTACTTTACTTTTACAATCACAGTAATTATCATTAAAAAATAGATAAAGGTGGGTGTAATTAGGTGTAATAATTAGTCGTTATGATGACAGCCAATGACAATCACGAAAGCAGACTTTGAAAGCGAAAGTGCAGATGACATCATGTCCCGACCAGCTCAACCGGATCTCCTTCAGCAACGAACCAACAAGAAGAAAACAAAGCGCAACTTAAAATATGTGATGAGGTGCGAAAGCACTCAAAAACGCACGCACGACGCCACTACCTCACGACACCCTGAGATCTGGTTTAGAACATTAGCGACCACATTAGTTGATTTACAAGCACATTGGACTGGTTGGTCGCACACCACTGTTCATCATCGGATCGTGTCCGTGCAATTAAGGTCATTCATGCCTTGATCATATAAAAAGGCCCCGTGTTTTGTGCACGAGATAAAAGTAACACTAGCTTTCAAATGTCTTTAGTAAAGGACTAAATTTGAGGAGTTTCGATTGAATTACAATCAAAAGAGAAAAAAGAATCGAATAATATCTTGGACTTGTTTGGATCGAGGAAAAGTTATCACTATTTTATCTCTTAAACTCTATTTTTTTTTTTTTTGTCAGTTCTTAAGCTCCAATTATTTTGCCGAAAATAAATGAATTAAAAAATATTTTAATTAAAATGGTTGCTAGTCAATGAAAGTTGCTTTCATTATCAACTACCAACAACAATTTGTATCCACATATTTGTGTAGATATTGCAAATATTTTCAGTTCATTAATTTTTTAAATGATATAAGCAATCATTTTTTTGAAAAAAATATATATTTTTCAAATCACTCTTTTTGCGAAGCAAACTTACGTCAAAGCAAATATAATGAGTTAAATTAACATAACAACAACAACAGCAACAATCCGCACCCTCAAATAAGAAAAAGGTATGGCTTCAATCAAATTCAAACTCCTACATAAGTAACATATTATTAACACTGAAACAGGAGATTTTTTGGTTCCATATTCAGTTATACGTTGTAATGTGTCTGACATTAAAGATATGATGCACGTAGTTATATACTAGCTCAAAACTTCTTCAGAATGGCCAACCGCATGCGCTTTATTACGAGTAAGAGTTTCATATGAAAAAACATTACGAGTAAATTCAGTTGAGCTCTCCAACCTATCAATTCGGCAAAAATGACAGGCTATAGAAATGCCACAGCCCAATAAAATACAGAGAAGCTAGAATTTGCAAGTGTTTTTTTAAGTGGATTTTTTCTATGAGTGTCATTTTATATGAAAATCATGCAGAAAATGCAGGAAAAAACAGAACGACCCAGTCTCTATATGGTACATAAATGCATTCTTTCCTGGCCCAACATCATCCTTGCAAGGTTCAGTACAAGAAGGCCTTGCACCAGTGAGACAAAGCACCAGAAAAAGCCTAACTTTCTTAGCCTGAAAAGGCAGTGAATGAGAGAACAAAAGGGTATGTCCCTTCACCATCTTGAGATGTTATAATGGGCTTTCAACATGTAAAAAGCTCATGGGGCAACAACATCCAGGTACCTCTGTTAAGTATAAACAATCAACACCTACACCTACACCCACCATCTACCGAGTTCAATTTCCGAAAGACAAGTTACCCAAGTTACAATGAGGCAAGGCTTGCATAATGTCTCTAGTAACCCTCCCCGCATCCCCTCCCAAAAAAAAGGAAAGGAAAAAGAACTCGAGATGGATTTGCATAGGACCATCGATTTAAGCATATTCTAGACGATGATGGAAACAATGAACCATATGCAGAACACCAGCTCTCAGAGCAAGTGACGATAGAGAGAAGGCGCTCAATTTGCTATCAAACTATGTCATTGTCTGCGTCAACCTGATTCCTGAATACCTCAAGCGTGACATTTTATTACTCTGCTTTGTTCATGGACCATATATGAAACTCGATGCATAAGTACGATATAGCCATCAGTGTCCCACAGATAGCAAAAGAAAATTTCAACCTAGGCACCATGACACTCCTGCCATCTGAAAGTTCCAATTTATTGGCAGCATCAGGTAACTACTTTTGAATGGTTTTGCAGGACCTAGAGGTAGTTAACATACACAGTAAATAGAATGTTTACAGATTCTCAAAAGCACAAGGCTCATCCGTAACGACACTTCAGAAGCACATGAGAGAAGCAAAGCCTTGGGAGCGCTCTTAAGTGGTCAATCCACCTGCGAAGGGCAAACAGACACAGATCCAATATGCGTAGCTATGCAGGAGTGAATATGGTACAAACGTAGAGTGTCATGACCCATAAACAGAATCTAGCGCAGCCAAGGCTCCCAATAGCTATGACCGCAACGTGCACTGAAAGATCTGAAAATAAAGTGTTCTGGATCAAAGCTTCTATCGGGAAAGTGCATACCTGTATTTTGTAGCAGCAGGATCAGCAATCAACACCAAGCAAACAGGTAATGGCTTTCACTTTCTATTTTAAATGAATATTCGATTCTGGAGATAGCTGAAGCCACAATTAAGCCCAGAAGAGAGTATTAGTCGAAAGCTAACTCCATCTGGACATACTGAAAGAAGGATTTATGCTCCATCTCAATGGAAGCCTAGCACCTTGATAGAAATTTGAGCGTAGTCAATTCTTGTATTAGATGGTCTTAATATTAACATCAAATTTCACGGGATCAATCTGTGGCATCCAGTAAAGAATCAGCCGAAGTAACAGCATCCCATGAGCCATAGGTTATGTGGGCAGTAAATTGCACAGGCAAACACCTGCAATAGCATTTGCTTATCCATGTTCCACAAAACCAATGCCTGGTGGCGTGAGTTAGGACCATTTGGCATATGAATGAATCAGAACTTATTATTTAAACATGGACAAAAAAGTATAGTACAATTGTGTCATCAGCTGGTTCTGTAGATACTAAATCAAACATCAGTGCTTCCGATTGGAAAACGACTTCACAGAACCATGAATTCCAGCTGCCTTGAATCTTAAATTTGGATTTCTTAACCAAAAAACGATGGACAGGAATAGAATGTACAAGGTACTAAGATTTCAAATGAAGTGTGGAACAAACTAAAGAAAGAAGAAAGAATAATAATTATTCTCTATTTTTCTCACAAAAAGAGAGTGTGGAACTGCCTAAGACATTCAGCTACTTATCTCTACATGTGGGAACCAATCCAACTCACAGAGAGGTCAGCAAGAGCTCATGAATTTAGTGGAGCGTCATCTCTATGCAAGGCTCAATCATCCTCCAGTGTGGAAAGATATATAGACTCCGGCACTCATTTACTGGACCCTTTCCTTCTTCCTTATGGTTAGAGGATCATTCAATTTCGAATGGAGATTTAGACTGTGGCATCATTTACTGGTGCTTGAACTTGTTCCTTCTTCCTTATGGTCTGGAGTGCATGCAGCTTTGAAGGCAGGTATGGACTGGCACTTATTTACCAGTACTTGAACTCGTTCCTACATTGTCAGAAGCGGACTCGCTTTCCATTGTATATGACTGGAAGCCCCGGGGAGTAGATAATTGACCCGAGCCCATACTGCTGAATGATCTTTCAATGTCATCCATATCTGCCACTATAGAAATTGGTCGTTCCGGAATAGAAGGAACTGATAACTCTGTTTCCAACATCTTCACAACCTGATCCATTGTCGGCCTAGCATATAGTTGAGGATGAGAACACAGCACCGCAACCAATACATACTGTTCCATAACCTCTGGTGACCCTAACTCTGGCATATTATCTTCGATAACATCTAAAGCTCTCCCTTCCCTCACTAAGGACCAAGCCCAGTCGGTGATGAGAGAAGGTTGACTATCATTATTACCGGAGAGTGCTTTTTTCCCACTCAAAAGCTCAAGAAGCACGACACCGAAGCTATAAACATCGCTTCTCTCCGTCAACTGCCCATACAATGCATACTCGGGTGCTACATACCCCATTGTGCCGGCAACCCTAGTGCTCATATGTGTCATACCCTCTGCTGTAAACTTTGCAAGACCAAAATCAGCCACCTTGGCCTCAAACTTGTCATCCAAAAGTATATTACTTGCCTTAATATCCCTATGTATGATTCCAGGTTGTGCCCCGTAATGCAAATAAGCTAACCCCCTGGCCGTTCCGAGCGCAACCCTTTGACGAGTAGGCCAACTGAGCTTTATCTCGGTCGACCCAAACAAATGGTCATGCAAACTTCCATTTCTCATCAGATCACACACGATGATCCTCTGGTGACCCTCGAACTGCGTCGTGGCAATACAATACCCTCGAAGAGCAACCAGATTCACATGCCTTACACTGGCGATGACCTCGACTTCATGAGCGAAGTTCGTGTCCCCTGCAGCAGAGCAATTCTTGAACCTCTTCAACGCGACTTCAGTGCCATCCTGCAACAAACCCCTGTAAACATTTCCATATCCACCTCTCCCTATGATGTAATCCCTAGAGAAGTTCCTAGTAGCCTTCTTGATGTCCTCAAATGGAAACCTGACCACTGTGGTACTCTCCTCGAAACTCCGCAACCCCAACCCTCTCTCGCCCCTGTCCATCTCTCTTCTCCTCCTCCTCTTCAACTTCCCACGTTTCCTCCTGAAAAACCAGAACCCAACCGAAACCGCAACCACCGCCAACCCACAACCAATCAAGACCACCAGTATCACCACCACCTTCCTCCTACTCTCGCCCCCCGAATTCGTGAAATCGAGGGAGAACAGGCACTTGGCAGTACCTTTATCCGTGGGCCCGAGGTAATTCGCGACCGCCGCCGCATAGATCGTCGGGTAGCCGGAGCAGTCCGAGACATTCCCGACGGAGGAGCCGTTCAAGTAGGACGCGATGTTCGACAAGCTCACCGTGCAGACGGCGCAGGGGGAGCTGTTCTCGAGCGACTGGTTGCAGCTGGTGGCGACGCCGCTCCGCGCGGAGCTGGGGACGACGGCGTCGAACTGGGACAGGGTGGTGATGTTCATGCACCCCTCGGAGATCCAGGAGGTCTGGAAGCCGCAGGAGCCGCGGATGTCGAAGCCCGGGATGTACGAGTCGATGAGGGTCTGGTACTTGTCCCAGCAGGACTCGGAGGAGTTGAGCGGGGGGAGGAAGTTGCCGGTGAGCTGGAGGTAGTTGGACAGGACGAGGCGGAGCCCCTGTTGGATGTAGCCGCACTCGGTGGAGAGGCCGCTCGGGGGACCGTTGGACGGGGTGATGAGGTCGCTGAGGACGGTGAAGTTGAGGGGGCAGGCGGCGCCGGTGGTGGCGGCCGCCGTGGCGTTGTTCTGGGCCCGCAACGGCGGGAGGCAGAGGAGGAGGGCGAGGAGGAGGGCGAGCGCGGCGAGCGCGCGGCGGAGGAGGGGCGGCGACATCGGAGGGGCCCTTAGCTTCAGGGGTCCGGGTCGGAGCGGCGGAGGAGGAGGAGGAGGAGGTGGAGCTCCATTTTTATTTTTATTTTTTTTTGGGGGTTGCTTCTGGGGAAAGGTGGTGGAGCTGTTCGAGGAAAACGAGGAGGAGGAAGAAGACTGGTGCGAGTTCTGGAGAAGGTGGGGGACGGGGGAGTAGTTGCGGTAGTGCGGGTGGTTGTGGGCTGTCAACGGTCGCCGGCGGCGGCGGCTTCTTCTTCTCCTTCTTCTTCTCTTCTTCCCCCTTTTCAACAGTTCTTTCTTTTTCTTTTTCTTTTTTTTTTTTTTTTCAATTTTGCTTTCGACGCGTTTCGTAATGCGTTCTAGGGGGAAAATGGGTTGCGCTGACGTGTGATCCGGAAAACAAGGGAATTTTGACGTTCTTCTTTTCTTTTCTTTTCTTTTCTTTTTTTCGATATTAAGATAATGACATTAATAATTTTTGAAGTTTGGCCTAATATAAAATTTGGTTCCTGATCCTCAATTTTTAATTTGTTATATATTCAATATAATCCTCAAACTATATGAAAATGGTCAATATATTCATTCAATTAATTCAATACTGGAAACTATATTAAACATTTTTATACAATTCAGGGATTATATTAAACACATTAAAAGTTCGAGAATTACATTAAATAAATTGAAAATTCAGAGATCATATTGTATATTGAGTTAAAGTTTGGGATTATAGTGAACAAATTAAAGTTTATAAAACAAATTGCACATTAAGCCAAATTGAACAGTCGTGTATTTCAATTTTTTTCTTTTTGGTTTGGTGGGATTTAGACCTTTTAGGACAATCTAGATGCTGCCAATGATGTTTTTTTGTACAAGAGTTCTTTTCTTTTAATTTTAATATCGAGTCCTCTAATTTATCCACGTCACTTTCAATTTCTCAATGGTAGCAGGTACGCACCCGAGTGTGAATGTAATATTCAAAGATTGTGAGATTTTGGAGATGTAATTCTTTTAGACATTTATGGAATCGGTTGACAAATTTAATGACTATATTCCTCTTTCCATCGTTGTTATGCTTTGCTAATTTAAGAATACACCTCTACAAAGGGCATGAGCGGTGAGCCTTTCGTGGGTGTTTTTTTGGCAAAGTGTCGCGTAAGGAGATGGTGTGGGCCCTACTTGGTTCCATCGTCATAATTAGAGATAAGTACGGTTTAATTCGATTTGGTTTAAATGAAACCAAATCGAATTGAAATAACATGATTTGGAAACTGAAAGACCGACTCGAACTATGTAAGAATTTGGAATCGAATCAATCTAAAATATCAAATTTAACTCCGAACGGATGACTATTTTAACTAGCCCATGCCTAGCTCGAATGAAAAGGCTTTTTCCTTCCTTTTTTTTTTTTTTTGTTGGGGCCAAGCTGTGATTATGAAATTGGACTATCGATTATCACACTAACGTACCTACACATAAAGAGCGATAGAAAACCCGATCTCATACACATGGTTCGTGACTAGACACGCATGAAATGTTGGCCAAATGATTAGGTGCTTATTTCAAAATGCAATAAGCTTTCGTAATCAAAATCACTGCATCCTCACTTAATCGAATCAGCTTCAAAAGTCCACCCTCATACTCTATAAATAGGATCTTACGTGGATGGAAATTATATATATATATATATATATATATATATAATTCTGAAGATTAGTCTGGCTGAAGCTTTTGACTGGTCGTGTTATTAAAAAAAAAGGCGGAATAATGGCAAAAAATAATTATAATTATTAGAAAAGGGACAAGGGAATGGTCAACCAATCAAAGGTTGCTTTAGCCAGCACGATCATACGCACAATATGTGAACTAATCACACCCGTCCCTGACAAAAAGATGCTCCGGATCCTATCTTTGACAGATGACAAACATCGACACGTCGGATTCTAGGTCGCAAGCAACGGGGACTATCTCCAATCTCCCATCTCGGAATCCAATCGTAATCGCTAAAAGGTAATGGTAATGGAAGAGTTGAATAACCCCTGGAGATTCGTGCGGTCAGCGGCTTTCTCTCGAGCAATTGAAAAAGGAACCTGTTTTTAAGGAATATCCACGAGGCGTCGGCAGCTTTTTAAGCACTCGATTAATTTCACGTCAAGGTCCCACACACGTCGGACAATCACGATAGACATGTAATGTTGTCCATGAAATTTAATTTAATATATAATATCACTTCCAAATTTTAAATTTATTCAATAATATTTCTTAATTTTTTTGTAAATGTTCAATCTAATCCAATTCAATTTTAAGTTCAAAAACAACATTAAATGGACTAAATTGAACATGTGATAAAAATTCATGAAGCACATTCGAAGAATTAAAAATTTAGAGACAACAATACTCATTGAATTAACATTTAAATATAACATTAAACAAATTAAAAGTTCGTGAATCACATGAATCAAAATTCATAAGCCGTTTATATTATTTTTCTTATTATTTACTCACTTCATTGAATTGATTTCTACCTACCGTTTTTCAGTCAAAGGTCAGATTCAAGATTGTAGCTTCATTATAAGCTCACATCTCACTCAAATATTGTCTGGGTCACCCTTTCCAAAGCGCCCCATAAGGACAGAGGCTCTAGAATTATATATTATATAACGATTATGCATTTTTTCCATTCTCGCTAACGCTTTTTTCCATTTCAATTCGTATGTAAGTTGACGTCCATACACAAAATTCAACACACGCGCAGAAGCTATCAACCACATTGAGTTCGGCGCAACAGAGCACGACGCCGTATACGGCGTACACCTAGAAAACTCAGGTAGTATTCGGACATTGAACTTGGATGGCGCGTGCGTTGGGTCAATCTTGGCATGCCCAAAAATTGCACCTTTCTCATTGCTATATTAGACACGTTCTACTCATGTCAATACATCTCAAATTCGCTTGTTCTGTTTGGACACTTCTGCGTGTATATAGTAAAGGCCTCTTTTTATAAGTTACTCCCCGAAAATGACCCTCGAATTGCATCACGGATCATGGGTCAATCGTCAAACCTAATACTAAACCTTAGAAAAATGGTGCCCCATTCGATAAGTGCAGGTTGCAATCGGACTCACCACTCGTTTCAAAGCACGAGAAGACAACGTGACCTCCGTCACTTGCTGCGTCACGTAATTTTGTCCTTGCCTCTTTGCACTTTTCCCTTACTTATAACGAAATGAAACAAGTCATCTAATATCCACCTTTGTCTATACCGCTTGTATAATATTTGTGTGCATCCGCACCTCACTTTCCCGAAGATATGGCAAGTGAGTGATTGGCTCTATTTTAAGAACATTGCAATGGGGTTCCCACACACATTAATTATATTCAAATAATCAATCACAAAAAAGAAGCAAAACCATAATATTTAACTGGATAATATCTTTACTTTACTATGAGCTGTTACTATACACGGGTCTCTGAAGCCCGCCGTGCGATAACAGTCTTCTTCATCCTACCACAATTGGGCAAGAGTGCATTATCTCCATCTTCGGAGCTATTGTGACTATGGAAAATTAAACATACAATTTCCAGAAGCTAGAGTAACTTTTGCTACAACAGCAGCGGGACGGGACTTCTTTTCAAGAAAAGTTGCTTCCCCTATGACTCAAATCATAGCCATGCTTCTCGAAACACAATTTGTCATTAACAAACAACCAATTCCTCCGTCTAATCCTACTTACAAGTCGATCCCATCACATCTAGATGACTTTTAAGGAGGACACTTGGGCCACGGTGAGCCTCCGACTTTGCGAGTGGTTCAGCTTGCGAAGGGGTTACGTCAACAACTCATCCTTCTAGTAGTAGCTATCAACTCAAATCAAACATGTTCACGTATTGCTCGAAACTTCCACGATGACGTCCGGTAGTGGTTGCCAACACTTTTCGCCCCTCTCCATCCTCTTTTCCTAGTAAAAATTAACCCAGGGAAGAGGTGGTATCAGATGTGGCGACGACCAATGAGGCCCAATTTTTTGTGACCCCCGATGAACAAGGTAAGGAAGGAGTTTCCTTTCGAGCCCACCGAGTGGGACTGAGAAATGGGGAGATTCAACTCCTGGTCCAACCGGTCCAAAAGACATGCTTGGACTTGACTTCTCGACCCTTCCTGGCGTGTCGTGGAGTTGCCGTCATTCTTGGACAAGTTGATGAGGGCTGCCACCTATTTTTGAAACCGATCGCAAGAAATGTCGTCTCGCCATGTCCTGACGAGCAGAAAACACCAGCAGAGAAGCACACAAATTACAGAAATCCAATTATGGAGAAGCTATCGACCCCATCGAATTCGGCATGACAAGCCACGGAAACGTACATATTTCTACGCGATAGTTTTACACCAAAATCCAGCCCTCTTCACCTACTCGTGATGTATTCGGACGTGCTAACAACCGAAGCGAAGTGAAATTTCTTAGGATGGGAAGGGGGGTGAAAGCGGAGGAGTTTGGATCAGTGTCCATGTCCACTGAACTTGAGGGCACTCGCGTTGCTTGGGTCAATCTTGTCGTGCCCAAACTCGCATCGTTCTCGATGCATTTTAGAGACGTGTGGTTCATGCTAAGACGCCTCGGATTCACTTGTTTATTAGACACTCCTGCGAACATTTGGGTGACTTTATTGACCAAAAATCAATTTCTAACTGTGATGTTGTGGTCAGTCGTCAAACCTACAGATGAACCTTCAAAAACACGCTGCCCCATTCAATAAATGCACGTTGAAATCGGACTCGCCACTCATTCACGAGAAGACGATGTGACCTTCGTCTCTTTGTACTTTTTCCCTAACCTGTAACAAATTGAAACGAGCGATCTGATATTCACTTATGTTTACATCGCTTACATCATTTTTGCTTATCCGTGCCTCACTATGATTGAGATATAGCAAATATTTGGTTGACTCTATTTGAAAACATTGCAACGGGGTTCCCATCCTTGTTACTTGTATCAATCAATCACTAGGAAGTAAAATCATACCATCAAACTAGAAACTAACTTCTGTCATATTATTAATTCCGTGAAGAGCCATTATATACGAATCTCTTAGCTGCACCATAGTCTTTTCATTCTACCACAGTTTGGGCAAGAGTGCATATCTTTTACAGCTAGAGCATCTTGAATTTTGAATTTTTGAGTAGCGCAACTTCCTTGGTGCTATCCTGACTATGAAGAAATTTACCGCACACTTTCCAAAAGCTAAAGCAACTTTTACCACGTCCATAGCAATCATGGAAAAGTCCAAACGCCATACATGTGATGAGTGTGGGTAGGATTTACTTTTAAGAAAAGTTGCGATCCCTTGAACTCAAATCACAGCTACGCTTCTCGAGACACAATCTGTCATTAACAAATATCAATCCCTCCATCTAACCCTAATTGCTCGTTGATCCTGGATTCATAATACTTTATGGATGACACATGGGCCATGGTGAGCCTTCGGCTTCGTACATTGTCTGCAGAGTGGTTACGTTGGCAAGTTTGTCCTTCCGGTAATGGCTATCGACTCAAATCAGACATTTCACAGAGCTGATGAAACTTCCACAATAATGTCTGAATAGTGGTTGCCGACACTTATCACCTCTTTCCATCCATTTTCCTTATAAGAACCAATCTAGGGAAGGGGTAATATCACATCTGGTGTCGTGGCTTGCAAGACCAATGAGGCCCAATTTTTTTGTGACAACCAATGAACAAGGTTAAGAAAGAAAGAGTTTTCTTTCGAGCCCACCGAGTGGGACAGAGAAATGGGGAGATTCAACTCCTGGTCTAACCGGTTTAAACGACATTCTTGGACTTGACTGGCAGCGTCTCAGATTCTTGCCCCTTCCTTGCAGGTCGTGGAGTTGGCGTCATTCTTGGACAACTCGAGGGGGCTGCCACCTACTGTTGAAACCGATCACAAGAAATACCAGTCCCACGGACAGAAATTCGGGCCTTGCTCGGACCAGAAGCACAAGGATTACAGCGAACCAATTACCGAGAGCTCCGCAACGCATTAACAATTCGTACGTTGTCGAGCTGTGGAGGGGTTCCGATCACGAGTTTTGTCTTTCTAGCGGTGTCTATTGACTCAGATCAACGTTCTGTACAGCGTGTGAAATTTCTATGATGTCGCACCATCCTTCCACCATCTTACTAATAGAGAAAAAAAAAAAAACTAGAGAAAGATGGTGTTAGATTAGGTACCATGGCTTGTAATGACCAAAGCAATGAATTTGGGAGGGCAAAACTTCGAGAGTATCTGTATCATTGGCGAGATAATTTTCTTGGGCGATCTTTTTGATAACATTCAAACCATTCGAGAGAAATCTAATGAAAAATATAAAATTACTAAAAAATATGAGGAATTGAGCTGTTGGAGCACGTCTCCTCTTGCTTCTCCGATCGCAACAAGTTTGTGAGGCCCGAATTTTTCTTACCATCATCACAAGGTGTGAAGGTATGAAAAAGAAAGAATCTTCAAGCCCACCAACTTGGACAAGAACAAGGAGATTCAATTCCTAGTACAGAGAGTCCAAAGACATTCTTGGAGTTGACTTCCAGAGCCTCGGATTCATGCTCTTTCCTCGGGGGTCATGGAGTTGCCATCACGCTATGGTAATCCTCTTTTTAGTGCTTTGAAAATAGGCAAACGCAGTGTATGAACCAATGACTAATCACGCTGATAAGTTAGAATTTTCTGCAAGGTCCGTATAATTATCTGCTTAAAATAAATAAATGGCTCACAAAGATCCTTTTGGTATTAGATCGAGAACAACTTTACAATAAAATAGAGGTTATAATAGATGCTTTCTACGTAGAAAAGACATGGCGAGTACTGAATTATTAAGCTTCATTTCGACTTCAAAATTTCCCTAATCGATCTATAGTTCGATTTTAAATATTTATGTAACACAATCGAGTTTGAATGATAATCTCAAGACCCAAATAAGGCGGAATGATAAAGTCTTATGCCCCTGAAAATCTCCACTACATAGAAAATAAACCTAGAGATGAATTTCAGCCTTTGCTAAGAATTTTTCGAACAAGCCTTCGCAAGTTTCTAAAATGCATCTTCCTTATTCATTATTAAGCTCCAACTGGTACTGTGATTTCAATAAGTACGAGGCGATTCCTTGAGTCTCTCGTACTTTTAATTTTTTTTATATTTTCCTATTTCACAACATATTAAAATTTATCTTTCCAAGCTATATGGAATCTTGGGGAAAAAAGTATTTATTTCTATATATCTTAAAGTTATTATTATTTTTTTTTTTTTTGGCAAATCAGGTGCTTCTATTTTTTATTTTGGTCAAACAGTTCAGATGCTTCTTTTCTAGTATATAAATATATGATAACCCGAGAATTGAGAATATATTATTATGAGCCCTTTAGTGGAATGGATGTTCCCTTTTCTAATGAGGTTAGAGAAACTCTCCTAGCTAACTCGAGCGAGATTTTTATAATCTAAGAAGAATAGTACCAAATAATAGGGAGACCATTTATTTGAAGCTCATATATACGTTAACCAGGCAATCCCAAGAGTTGATGGAATAAAGAGATGATTAGATCAATTCTTCAAGAAGCGTGAGATTTCAGGTTCGTTTTTAATTCGAGCCAATCGCTTCGGTCGGACTGCAAAGGAAGTAATCCTAACGAATTCTCTAGTGATAGCGTGGATGACTTATCTTTAACCAATGGGAATGCTTAGACGCATAAGCCGGCCCAGGATAAACCCAATCTTGCTAGGACAAAAGTTTACATGGGCTTTTAACAAACTCCATGGTCTCATTAGGCCTTCGTCTCATTCATTTGCATTAAAGTTCTGCTACGCATGATCTGCCTTCCCCCTTCATGATTGTGACCTTATTGTTTTGTCGTTTTCAGAATCAATTTCTCTTCATTGGTGCAGATCTTTATGACTTTTGGATTATAATACATACTTTGGAATACCTATGTTGCCAACCAAATCAGCCGTGTGGCGTCAGATTGAAACAAGCCCCAACAACCAACATTAAGATCGAAAGACAACGTTGACACTTCAATATTCCATCTCAATAACAAACACATCCAAGAATGACTACGCTAGCAATAATTGTACATCATGTATTGTTCCAAGAGTCGGGAAATGGCAATAGGCGTAACAAGCAAGCCATGTCCATTTTATAATATATACATCTATATATATATGAGAGAGAGAGGATCTTTGATTGGTACAGATATAAAAGTATAATGATTGAGGACGCTTCGAGTTTGGCTGAGCTTCGAAACCATCCCTTGATTTGCAGTTGAAGAATGTCTCCACGCAATCATTTCACACAAGTAAAGCTGGGCGGGTTTCCTTGCAGATGGGTTTTGGGTTTAGTGCCAATTACAGTCGAAATGATTACGAGGATTTTTTTTTTTTTAAATAATGTATAGTGAGCTCTCATCATCAACATTCTTCACATTCTCAAGGCACCAGCAATTAATCCACATTTTTTTTTCATAATAAGGGATGGGGTCGCTTGCCCCAGCCCGCCAGTGGTGGTGCTCGACCAGATTTGGGCGAGGCCCGACAATCCTCGCACGATGCAAGAGAAGGCAGCAATCCTCGTTCATGAGAGCTGATATGCCCTCACTTATAGTCGGCTAGAGTCTAACTAGGGCCAGGCGATCCCGATTGTCTCTCGTCCTGCGATCACTGTGGTGTTATAGGTCCTTGTCGGTTTTGCCCTTTTTCCTTTTTTTTTTTAATTATCTAATTTATAAAAAGTTTATATTAAAAATAATTAGATTTGGAAGACAACATCATTTTAGTATTGTCCTTCATGTTTAGCCATGTCAATACCATGTTGAAGAGAGAAAATAATAATGAAAAATTCATATCAACTTTTCTGTTAGTCCAGTTAGATAGAATTAATTAAATGACTTAATTGTACAAATTTGATAAGTTTTACGACTTAATTGTATTTGTCAAAAGTTTTAAGAGTCAATTGTACTTGGTGACAAGTTATAGAACTTTCAATGTACTTATCATTTATATAAGAGGCGGATTTTGAGTATATAAGAGGAATGGTGGGTTACTCTATGAGTTATTTTTTTGGTTGAATCTCTCCACTAGTTTTCTTGGTGAGTCCTTCTATGAAAAATTGTAAAATAACACGTGTATTTGCTTTAGGTGTAGTTAGAGCTGTGCAGCACTTAGAACATTACGTAATTGCAACTCTCAAATTCTTGGGATTCATGGTAGATCTCTTTGTAGTTATCTCTCTATATGAAGTGTTATCAATTCTTGGATCGAATCACATAAAAATCTAATGTTCTCTTATTGTTCCTCATTGACTTTTTTGATAACTTCTTTATCTCGCATTAGATTTGAGTTATAATTTCATTAAGTTCCATGATATTTTCACGACAATTTTGATTTGACACACGTGTCTTAACAATGATATATCAATTTTAAGTTAATGATAGGTGTGTCATATCAATACATCGTTCTCAATTTACTTTTCTTTCATAATCGCTCAATAATTAATGTACTTTTTGTTTAACGAAAAATGAATAATTTGGACAAACATTATCTTAAAAATAATCGCATCTTCGTCGTTCACGAAAATGTTCATATTCATCAATAATTAAAACATTTTCCATCAATGAATTATTTCAATTAATACAAACTATCATTTTTAAAAAAATATTTTTTAAATTATTCATTTCTCATGAAACAAATTGAATCCAAGTTATGATCCGATACTGTGTCGGCCATCGATCGCGAAGCGGGCCACCGACCTCGGCAGCTCCTTCAATGCACTCTCAAAACCTTCATTAACCCGAACCTACCGAGGGACACACCCCTCGCTCTTACATGTCGAGGACCGCTTTGGCCGACAACATCCCATGAACGCAAGGTGCCGACCCCTGGCAGGGCGCCCCCACCAGCGCACGTGCCATCCCCCCGCACCGCAACCGAAACGAGAGACCGAGGCTGCGAGTCGCGAGCTGCGAGTGCGGGAGCGGGTGCAACAGAAGTTTCGAAGCCGTCTCTGACTGGCCAAGCTTCCTCCCCGGCATTGATGTTGATGATGATGATGATGGGCTTCGGACAGCGACGAAATCCTCTGCAAGGCCACCCCTCCTTCTTTAATCATTATCGAAGCACAGGACCCGGGAAGCTCGTTCGGTCCTTTCTTAGCCGGCAAGCCTATATCAACGTCTCACCTCACTCCTCCACAACCGTTCTCTCTCTCCTCCTCCTCCTCCTTCCCCTCCCCTGTTTTCTGGTGGGAAGAAGGAAACAGAGAGAGGAAGGAAAAATTCTTAGCCTGCATTTCTATACCCTCCCCTGTTTTCGTTATCCACTGTTCATGGTCCTCTCTTAGTCTTGCGCCGTACGTCCTCTCCCTTCTTCTCTTCTTCTGGGTGTTCTTGTTTTGGATTTTTCTTGGCCGGAACTCGTTCTTTCTGACGCGGGATGATTAGTTTATTCGGGTTAAAACTGCTGCCTTTAGCATAACGGTGTGTTTGACGGTGAGATGTTTATGACCGGTTTCTTCGTGGCTTGCCCCTGGACTTTCTTGCCTCTTTTTCTGGGCGATGTGCGAGAGGGGTTCAGCTCGCCCGTTTGAGTTTCTGTTGGACATGTCACGCAATTTTTACTTGCTGTAAAGAAATGTTGAAGGCTGTTTCGTTTAGATTGGAACTGAGGTGGAAATCGTCACTCGAGCTCGAATCAGCTGTGCCGGCGTGATTCCTCTATTAGTTTTCGTTTGATTATTGGTTCTCTTATTGAGGATTTGCTTTTGTGTTTCCTTGCTTTCTTTTTAGCAGGAATTCGTTCGGTTTCCATATCTGCCGGAATCTGGCAATAATTTGCAGTGAGAAACGAGAAACAGAATCGTCAGGTAAACAAGCAATCTCCCCTAGACTAATAAATGAATTCGGTGCTTCTGTTCTGTGCTTGCTATTGCAATTAGCAACTCTCAAAGTCTAATGTTTTTCCGAACAGAATATTTGGCGAATTTGTCCAATCCAGGGATGTATATTGAGATTTTTCTGGGTTAGCCTTCGGGATAATATTCTACGGCAATCTGGTTAAAGGAGAAACGTAAGATGGACAATAGCTCCCCTGTTGGAGTTCTGGAGGACTTTCTGAGGAGCAGCGAGTCGGACACTAATTCGACCACCTCGGACTCCGAAGCTCGGAATGATGGGAGAACCTCTTCCCGCTGGCGCGGGCTCATCCGCTTGTTGAGGACAAGGTCGAGGAAACAATCGCCCCCGATGCATCCATTCGCCAGCCTAAAGCCCCCCTTCAGAAGAAGCAGCAGCATGAGGGAGATGATCGCCTTTGCACCATGTTTCCTGGCGAGAGCCGATGAACTTAGCAAGACCCCTTGGAAATATTTCACCCTCCCCGAGCTCCAAGCAGCGACTAACAATTTCAGCCCCGGTTAGTGAAATCCGGGCAAAACACTTGGACCTTCCGGTTCTGTTCTGTTCTGTTCAAACTTGCCGTGGGATGACTTGGGACTTCTCTTTTTCATTGTTTCTTCAGAGCGCCAAATTGGGAAGGGTGGATATGCTGAGGTTTACAAGGGGCAGCTGAGGAACGGGCAACTCGTGGCAATTAAACGACTCATGCGAGGGACGCCAGACGAGATAATTGGTGATTTCCTTTCCGAGCTTGGGATCATGGCCCATGTCAATCACCAGAACACTGCCAAGTTGGTTGGTTATGGGGTCGAAGGCGGAATGCATCTGGTCCTTGAGTTGTCGCCTCATGGAAGCCTAGCCTCTGTGCTGTATGGTTAGTTCACATGTCTGAGCAAACAATTGTTTGATCAATTATTATTTCATTACAAGCTTATTGAGATCTCACCCTGAATATATGCAGGTGCAAAAGAAACACTGGAGTGGCAGCTGCGATATAAGATTGCGTTAGGAACTGCCGAGGGTTTATTGTATCTTCACGAAGGTTGTCAGAGGCGAATCATCCATAGAGACATAAAGGCTGCGAATATTTTGCTTACTGAAGACTTTGAGCCTCAGGTGCTATTCTGTTTAATGTTTGAAATAGAGATTTGATAAATCCATTTCGAGGCAGCACATCAAATGTGTTTTTATGGTGCAAAACCTGATGAAATCTTGCCAAGTTTGTACACCAAAACCACACCAGAAGAAGAGGTTTGGTTTTGAGGTTTGGTTTTGCATGTTTCTTCGGCGTCCTTACATCGGTAGAATTTAGTGCAGATCTGTGACTTTGGACTTGCCAAATGGCTTCCGGAGAAATGGACCCACCACACGGTGTCGAAATTCGAAGGCACATTCGGGTTCGTTCTTCCTGCTTCGAACTCTACTTACTTTTAAAGCCATGGTTAAAGTCATCTGTGCAACTTCAAGTTTCCCAAATGCCGCTGGTCACAGCTATCTTGCTCCGGAGTACTTGATGCACGGCATCGTGGACGAGAAGACCGACGTGTTTGCATTTGGTGTGCTTCTGTTGGAACTGGTCACCGGCCGCCGAGCACTGGATTATGCGCAGCAAAGCCTTGTCCTTTGGGTACGAAACTGATAATTTTTTTTTCCCATCACTTCGTTTTAATGTGGGATATTTATGCACAAGCACATTTACGAAACTAAACTACTTATAGTTGAACAGCTGAGAAATAAGGATTGAGGATTTGTGCAATTTTTTCAGGCAAAACCTTTGCTCAGGAAGAATAACATCAGAGAACTCTTGGATCCTGCTCTGGGCAGCAACTACGACGCCAGGCAGATCAATCTGGTGCTCTTGTCTGCGTCGCTTTGTATACATCAGTCTTCAATTCGACGGCCCAGCATAAGCCAGGCAAGTCCTTGAAAAACTACTACATACTGATTCACCATATGTCAGGAAATGCTACTGATATCCGAACTAGAACAGCTACCGCCAGTCACTCGAATTTATACCACATTTACTCCTCATTTGCGAATCACAATGTCCATCTTGAACAACGTCTTTGCAGGTAGCGCAAATTCTGAATGGCGACCTTAGCTGTCTGAAGTCCATGAGGAAGATCCGGACCCCTTTCTTCCGCAAAGCTTTCGTGGAAGAATGCTACAGCCCGATCAAAGATCGCGACAGTCCGAGGCATGCCTTGGCTTGAAGACGAGCTTCGCAAAGTACGTCTTGTCTCCTGCGAAACAAGCGAGGCGAATAAAAACTATTCAAAGATTGGTTTGTATAAAGCTGCTGTCTCACCTTATCTAGTATCAAAAGTTGTTTTTTGATGTGAACATCACAGGCGAGCAGGATTTTGCAGTAGGAAGGAAGAAGGTAATGGCCCTCTAAAGCTATGTACATAGAATCGTATGGAATAGGAAAAAGGAAGAATCCTAGGAAATAGGGAATAGGGCGTTTTTGGGGGATCTATTCTACATAAGGAGTAGGAGGAGCAAAGTAAAGTTAGCTTTGCCTCATTAAAGCACCATCTTTTGCAGTATTTTAGGTGCCTTTGTTCATTCTTTTTGTTCTTTTCATCATATCATATGGCATATGTCTTTACACAGGTGAAGCTGTTCTGTTCCAAATTAAAGTTATATTTTGGTGAAAAATGACATCGTTGGTCCCTGAACTTTTATTGATCGTTCATCGTCAAATCGCGGCAAATTAGATTTGATTTTCTTACTCGAGATTTCTTGTCATCCATCTCTTCAGGACCCGAGATTGAGCTCATATAGCCATACATATGATGCACAAAAATGCAATCGTGCCCAAATTTCCAATTTGTTAGAGTCAAGTAGTAATCATCATAGCATGCCTGATGCGTCTTTAAGGAATTCCCAAAGTATTTCTCTATATCATTGATTTCATTAATTTTCTTGCCACATAACAAGTCCTTGAAGCAACTGCGGACGAGAGAGATAGTCATTGTAAGTGATTTTCTTTTGAAGGGTTGCCTGATATTCTTGCATTTCGCAATGCCATTTTCCCTTCTACATTAAGTTGCTTTGTACCTCCAGTCATTATTCTTTCTCTTTACTGAATTGAAACCCCAATCAACCTTGTGGTCAAATGATCACGTGGCTTCTCCGAGGTTCAATCTCCGGTAGCACCTGATAAACGGAGTATACAACACTAGGAGGCCCGCATAATCTTTGAGTGTTGCTCGATTGACCGGAGTATATGGCACCGCTAGGTAACGTATACATGGATTATGTACTCCAAATGGTACTTATTTAAAAACTGCAAATGACAAGATCTCCGTTGGGGACTTGAAATGACTTTAATTATCGTATTCGTCTCGCTCTTTTGAAGCCCTCTGTCAACCTTTTAAAATCGAAATGAACAACTCGAGATCCAGTCTATTTAGGTCTAGGAAATTATAAAGGATGAACGATGAGAGGGAGGATTATGTTGACTCTCCAGAGACAATAGATAAGAGTTCCATCTCATTTGGGAGTAAGAGAAGATAAAGGGATGAGCTCAATCTCGTCGGTAAAAACGTGGGCGACCAAGCCAGTTTTCCAGACAACTCATTTGACCCGGAACGAGATTCTTTTCCCAGCAAGTACAAGCCAGGTGCCTCCGTATTGACCAAATTTCCCATCAACATTTTTGTAAACCAATAAGAAAAAATCCCAGAAATAACATGTCAAGGGTGGCCCAAAGAAAAAGAAAAGAATGTTTCCTGGTAGACAAGAAGTTTTGGTCTGTTTCAGCTTAAATTCAAGCAAAATATATATACATAGATTTTTTATATATTTTGCTTTCCCACTAAAATTTTAATTGGTACTTAAAATTTCAAAATATTAATAAAGTAGTATATGTGAAGCTAAGTGTTAGTATTTGCATTTCACGGACATTTAAAATGTTTCGAATTTCGTGAAAGGTGAAGTGCATGAGCTGCAAAAATTTGACCGAGCTAAAGAGTAGGAATAAGTAAAAGTCAATTTAAACGGACCAAAAGGTTTATGAGAGATAAACTTTATCTATCTTCTTATAGCTATGGAGAGTTGTATTTTTAATCAATAAGTGGGCTAAAACCACAAGGGAAGAAAAACCTAATTAGCGCCTAAGTACTACATTTTTAAGGGTGGATATACATTGACAGAAGTCTGTCAAGTAGTTCCTATATGCCCTTCTTAAGTAATCAATTAAGGAAATTTTACAGTTTTCAATACGACGAATGCTTTGATGTTATCATAATCCCTGTCTTGAAAATTGAATTATGCTCAATCAAGTATACTTAGCAAGTGCCTGGAGGCACCCATTAATGATGTGCCCATATGTAGATTAGAGAGGTTCACACCAAAAGTTGGAAGAAGAAAAATTTTGTTTTTGTTGCCACACTTGATAATCCGGGCCAGCTTTCAAATTCGTGATTGGACCACCTCCAGATCCAGTGAAACATCGTAGAGATTGTAATTAATAGACAAAGCTTCAATCACAGTTCGCAAGGAAAAATTATAAGATATAAATTCAAAACCTATTATATCAACGTCAGTTTAGTTATAAATTTTAACTTTTTATCAATTTTCCTTAGACGATTTGCTAACTTAGTTCTCTTGATTAATTTTCCCTAGAAATCATTGATGCTGACATTGACCGCCTTTATGTAAGACCACCAACGCTAACATATTTAATTTTTTCATTTTCTATAATTTTCCTTTATGAAAAAGAAAAAGAAAAATTGAGAAAAAATGAAAAAAAAATTGTAAAAATTGTCACGTCAATGTTGATCGTATTATGTAGGACATTTGACATATACATTAGCAAATTCTTACCAAAAATGGTTTGAAGGACTACATTTGCAAATCAACAAAAAGTTTAAGCTTAAATTGACAAATTAAAAAGTTTAAGGCTGATTTAATATCCGTACAAAAAGACATTTTGATAATTATCCCTGGTTTGCCATCCATCCACACAAAAATTTCAAAACTATAACATAGTTGATGCCATTGACTTGATGGTTGCAAACAAGTCTTGTTAGTTGGAGTTCGATCGGATAATTAGGACATGTTTGGTAATACTCTCGGGAACAACTAATTCTATTCTTTTGTTCCCAAGAGTAAAAAAAGATCAGAAATTCATTTGGTAAATTTTTTGTTTATGAAAACAAAAATCAATTTTTTTGTTCTTGGGAATAAATTTAGAATAGAATCAATAAGTAGAAAAAAATTATTTTTTATTCTCGAGAATAATTTCTAAAAATAATTATAATTTTTTTATTTTCTCTTCTTCTCTTTCCTTTTCTTCTTCTTCTTCTAAGGCCGGCAACCTTGCCGGAGCGTCACCGGCCCACTGCAACGCTGAGCCATGGCAAGGCTCATCGACCCAAGTCTCGCCATGGCTAGGTGAGGTCGACCTTGCCCAGATCTGGCGAGGGAGCCTCGTCGATGGCTAAGGGATCTTGGCCTCACCAGATCTGGGCGAGATCGACCTCACTCAGCCAAGGGGAGGCCGAGCCTCGCCCAGCCATGACAAGGCTCGGCTTCACCAATCGATGCAAGGCTTAGCCTCGTCAAGCTAGGGTGAGGCTGACCTCTCACTGCCTGAGTGAGGTTGAGCCTCGCCGATGGTCACCGGTGAGCTCGCGAGACCTTGCTTCATGGTTGACAACTGGTTGCCAAGAAGGAGGAAGAAGAAGAGAAAAAGAAAAAAGTAAGAAAAAATAATAAATGTATTAAAAATTTAAGAATTCTACCAAACGCATTTTTATCTCGAAAATAGAAATTTTGGATAGTTACCAAGCGCGTTCTTTTTCTCAGAAATTATTTTCGATAATATAATTAAAAAAATCATTTCTAATCAAAAATTATTAAAATGTAATCGTTACCAAACACGTCTTTAGTCACACAAACTCAATTCAATTCTTCTTGGAATAGAGCTCGAGCTCAAGCTTCATTATACTCATTTGATGCAACTCATGTGCCTAATCCCGAATACTTTTGTTGTGTAATGAGGCTGTGAATTCGAAATGTGGATTGAAATTAAAGTAGAAAACGAAGAAGATCGAATCGGAAGAAGAAAAAGGAGAAATTTGGATTGAGACAACGCACTCTTAGGAATCTTTTTTCAAGATAGTTATTTTCTTGCTATGGTGCAAACGACTTCAAGGAAAATACTAATTCAAGGATATAATGCCTCTGTAAAAAAACTCAATATTGATGCACTTCAAAGTGTTCTTTGACAAAAAAGAAAGTGTTGTTCGACCATGATATGAAATCCATAAATTTCAAAAGAAATATAATATGATGATGATGAAGGAGGAGGAAGTATGCTAAAATTACTAATGATTTTGGCATGCCGTATTTGACAAGTACGCTCATTAGAATTATTTTAGTGGGAACATGTTTGCAATGAATTATGTTAGGTCCTAGGGTATAATTTATGAGATAACATGCAAGGGTTTTTATGGAATTTTCCTGTGAAAGATTGAGGTTGAAATGGGTACAAGTCTGCTCAATCAACAACATAGCTTATGACTTGAATCCAACTTTTCTGATCCAACTAAAGACAAGTCATTCATGTTGAGACAGAAAATTGACAAAATATATAGATGGTAATCATTTGACCTAAAGAGATCACGGTAGATAATTGAAGATCTCATTTAATCAAGATGCGAAATTACAGTCGGTTTACGCAAGATTTATATGCTCAATAAGATTAAACAATCCGAAAGTAAAATTGAATCGGGCTTTTGACGACAAAGCCCTCTTTAGCAAGTCCCAATCACGGCCTAAACCTTCACCACCAGCAAAAACCTAAACGTCCTCAATAAATCCACAGCTGTAGGCCCATTTTCGAAGAAAATCAAATGCACGAGCGACAGAAAAATTTAATTTCAAAGGGGCCCAGACATAAAATCGTCATGTCCCCAAGGGCAGAATTGGGATTTAGTAAAAACCAGGGAGATTAATGGGAAATGGATGGTTACATCAGTGAGAGGAAATCAATAATTTAAAAACTTAGCACCGAGGGATCGCATTAAGATATTCTCTCCACGGCTCCCCCCAAAAAAAAGAAGAAAAATTCAATTTCGAAATTTAATTTCAATTTGCGCATTGTTTATAAAATTCCAATCATCCAGTAGCCCGCGGCCCACAGCGGATCCGCTGCTCCCTCACCGAAAGATAAACACACGCCCACCATTATCATTATTATTATTATTCATTTTCTAAATAAACCATTCATCGAATTAAAATATAGCAGAGCCCAACTTAAAAATAGAAATAATAATAATAACAACAACAACAATAATAACAATAATAAAGAAACAGCAAAAAATAAAAAAAAAAATAGGTTCAGCAGAGAGAGAGAGAGGCCTTGAAAGAGAGGGAGAGCGACAGATAGGGAGAGAGAGAGAGAGATGATGATGGAGTCGATGATGGAGGTGGGAGAGAGAGAGTAGAGGGTGGAGAAGAGAAGAGAAGAGAAGAAAGGGTAGATTTTGGGGCCTTGTCGCGACGGCCTTCCGGAGTCAAAGCTCGAGCACGAGCTTGTTGCTGAAGCTCTTCTGCGTGGAGGATTGAAGTGGGTGTTGTTGTTGTTCAGCTTGGACGATCGCGCAATCGGATGATATTTCCGATCGGCGGTGATCGGAGATGTTCCTCGGGGGCGGAGGCGGTCGCGGTGCCGGAGGCGCCGGCGAGGGGAGGCGGTGGAGGGAATCGCTTCGGTGGTGAGGTCGGCGGCGGCGGCGGCGGCGGCGGTTGAGAGAGACGCGCTTTGAGTGGGAGGAAGGGGAGGGAGGGAGGGAGGGGAGGATAGATGAAGAAGAGCAAGGGGAGGAACAATGGGTTGCTGCCGAATTCTCTCAGGATCATCTCTTCCTGTCTCAAGACCGTGTCCTCCAACGCCAGCACCGTCGCGACCACCGTCCGCTCCGCCGGGGCGTCGGTCGCGGCCTCGATCTCCGCTTCGTCCGAGGATCAGAAGGATCAGGTTTTTTCTCCCTCTTCCGCGCGCGCGCGTATTGTTTTATTGGCTTTGTAAAAGCTGGCGTCTGCGGATTAGTTGGTTTTTGTCGGGTCGGCGATCTTTTCGTTTGGGGAAGCTTTCTAAGATGTGAAATTTTGGATTTTGGAAGGCGCGCTAAGAGTTTTCCTTATATCTTAGGAGGTGTATTTCTGTGGGTTCATGACCGCAAGCTGTTTTGATTATACTTCCGTGGCCGTGTCTGCTTTGCTGTCCCTAATGTTTAGATGGCCAAGTTGCTCTAGTGATTTCTGACGCGATACAAGTGTATCTCCCGTAATTCATGGACATTGCTCTAATGAAGTAGCTTCTAGTTTTGCTGTACTTCCATCAGCATCATTGCAGTAACTTTGCTTCGAGTTGCGCTAGTTGTGTTCAGAGCTCTGTAGGATTTGTTTCATGACCGTGTCTCTCATTTGCATAGTAGGATGAGTGCTGTTAAAAATAGGTTGAATGCCGTGCAAAGTTCCTTTTTTTTTTCCTTGTTTTTTAAGAAGCCTAATTTGCAGTTCTGGGTATATGGAATATCGGACGTGCACAAGTCTCGCTTAATTTTTCCAGATTGGTTGTTGTGATGCGAGTTTTAAAACTTTCTAAAAACGCGAATTTCTTTGAATTCGTAATTTATATGGGCATGTTTTTTACAAACCAAAGCAGGTCATTAATGCTAAAAACCTTTTCAAGGTTGACATCTATTTGCATCTGATTTGGAGAATTTTATGCAAATAAATATTGTTATTTGATTAATCACTAGACTTACCTGAGAGGGCATCATTTTTCATGGGACTTTTGCGCTACATTGCCATATATCAACTCATACTATATGTTACTTAGAACATCACATTAAAGATCAAAACTTGGTTAGAGGGTCTTAATTGGCTTCTAGGCTTAATCCAATGAGGAGTCAGAACATCTTATTTGAAAAAGAAAGTATGGTTATTTAGAGTATTTGGTAACATGGGAGTATATGCAGTGGACGGTGGAGAATTTTTTCAACAATTTTTTGTGACATTGGATTGATTTGGCCAGGGCAAATCTCGATTAGTATCATTTCGCTTTAAAGCCTCTGTATCATGCTCCATGAAGTGTTGCTTACCTCTTCTAGTTGGAATAGACCCTATTTCTATCCTGTCTTATTGCTTTTGTTGCTCTTTCATCAAAGGTACTTGCTGTAAGTTGCTTTTTTGTTAATCATCATCGATGAAGTTATCGAAGTCTGCTTAACTTTTTGAAGTATATGCTGGCCTTGTTTGGTCGTGCTATTGTTTGTCTTTTTATCTCTCATCACCTGCATCCACCAATAAATATACATTGCATTAGCACCCTGATTTTTACCACTTCTTGATGAACCCTTCTTTCTATCCATTCATTTCGCTTTTGTCGCTCTTCTATCATTTATACTTGCAATCTTGTCTTCTGTCAATCATCACCAATGAAGTTATCCAAGTCGCCAGCTGAACTTTGAAGTATGTGCTTCCTGTTGCTGTTTACACTTTGTTGGGTTGTATTATATATTGTCTTTATATGTCCCGTCCACTGCATCTGCCAATATACATATGTTGCTTTTGTACTTTAATGCGCTTCATACAGTGGCTCTTCCCTTCCTTAGCTTTGAAGCCTACCATGGAACTTCTTGTTGGTTTCTAGACATTGTAAATGTCGATTGCATAGGCACATATCTAAGTTCCGGTTGTCTGTAGGTTACCTGGGCTGGATTTGACAGACTTGAGCTTGGTCCATCCATCTTCAAGCATGTTCTCTTACTTGGCTATCAGAATGGTTTTCAAGTTCTTGACGTGGAGGATGCTTCTAACTTTGCTGAGCTAGTCTCAAAGCGTGACGGTCCAGTTACATTCTTGCAAATGCAGCCGTTTCCAATAGACTGTAATGGTCCTCAAGGATTCAGGGCATCACACCCTCTGCTGCTGGTTGTTTCTGGGGAAAATGCCAAAAGCCCAAATTCCGTACACAGTCAAGATGGTCATATGGAGTCTGATTCTGGGCAATTTGTGCACTCTCCAACAGCTGTTCAGTTTTATTCGCTAAAGACTCACTGTTATGTACATGTTTTGCGGTTTAGATCGGCAGTCTGTATGGTTAGATGCAGTCCTCGGGTTGTAGCTGTGGGTCTTGCTGCTCAAGTAAGCACTAGCTAATTCTTTAGCAATTGCATGACTTTATGAGCAGGCAGTTAAATGATATTAAGATGGAGCGTTTTTAACATTGAAAATGTGCATGTGGAGCATGGAAAGCCATGCCATTTCAGCTTGAGATTGATTTCATGCAGAGTGGCTGGTTGACTATGCTTTCTATTACAGTTTTTGTTTTACCTTGCAAGAAAGTTTTCAGTTTAACTGATTTAAATAGTAGGAACTCTTAATCATTTTATTCCCTCTAGTGTTTTGACTGAAAGTTGGTGATTTGACTTGTTGCATGATTTGGTTATCGAGTGGTAACACGTTTTACTGAGGGACTAGACTGACACCAACAATGTAATGGCAGATCTACTGCTTTGACGCGGTCACGCTTGAGAACAAGTTCAGCGTTCTCACATATCCTGTTCCTCAGCTGGCAGGGCAAGGGCCGATTGGGGTTAACTTTGGTTATGGCCCAATGGCTGTTGGGCCAAGGTGGTTAGCATATGCTTCCAATAGTCCGCTAGTGTCAAACACAGGCCGTTTAAGCCCTCAAAATCTCACTTCTCCTGGTGTTAGTCCATCTACTTCTCCAGGCAGCAGCAGTTTGATGGCACGCTATGCAATGGAATCTAGTAGAAATTTGGCTGCTGGTATCATGAATTTGGGTGACATGGGATACAAAACCTTGTCAAAATACTGTCAGGAGCTGCTTCCAGATGGATCCAACTCTCCTGTATCTTCAAATTCAGGTTGGAAGGTTGGTAGGGCTACGGGATCAGAATCAGATAATGCTGGGATGGTTAGTATTGTATTAAACCTCAAAAATGGTTGTCAAAAACATTGCTGCAGAAATCCTGCGATTGCATTGGCATTCACTGAAAGTTACGGGATTTTTCATTTTTTTTTTAATTCTATTTTTGTGGTTCAGCAAATATGTGGTTCGTTTGTTACCTAATTTAGATCTTTCTAAGTGATTGACCTCGTATCGGCAGTATGTTCCCCACCTGTGAACTTCTTTTCTTCACATGTTCATGATGGAGCAATGAAGGTCTTATCTATAATGTACTATTACATGTAGGTATTGAGAGTTATAAATTTTATTTGTTACCTAATTTAGATCTTTCTAAGTAATTGACCTCATATCGGCAATATTGTCCCCAGCGACAAACTTCTGTTCTTCACATGTTCATGATGGAGTTGTGAAGGAAGGTCTTATCTTTCATGTACTATCACATGTAAGTGTTGAGAGTTATGAATTCAAGACGATGTCCTAGTGAAATGGGTAGAAGTCTGAAGGAATTGCATGTTTTGAGTTGACTAATAGCTAGTTCGTCCCATCATTAAACAGTTGCAAATCACTTCTTCCTAGACATTTGGTGATCATCACAAATGTAGAATTTGAAATTCCTTGATGCCAAAAAACTATTGGTAATTTCAGGTTGTAATCAAGGATTTTGTTTCTCGAGTTGTTATATCGCAATTCAAAGCCCACACAAGTCCAATCTCTGCATTATGTTTTGATCCTAGTGGAACTCTTCTGGTCACTGCCTCAGTCTATGGGAACACAATCAATGTATTTCGTATCATGCCATCTTGCACACGAGTTGGATCAGATAGTCAAACTTATAGTTGGAGTTCTGCCCATGTGCATCTTTACAGGCTGCATCGCGGAATAACCTCAGCAGTGAGTATTATTTTGTTTTCTCAGACTTCTTGTCAATTTTGGGTATGAATTTGATGGTCATCCATTTCTCTTATGGCTGCTCCTTCTGGGTGCGTTTTTGGCAGATTATCCAAGACATATGCTTTAGTCCTTATAGTCAATGGGTCGGTATTGTTTCATCCAAGGGAACTTGCCATGTTTTTGTTCTATCCCCTTTCGGTGGGGACCCAGGATTCCAGAATCACAGTTCTCAGAGTCAAGAAGCTTCTGTTTTTTCAGTTCATTCTATTCCTTGGTGGAGTAATCCATCATCTTTGAGTAACCAACAATGTTTCCCACCGCCTCCACCTGTTACTCTTTCAGTGGTAAGCAGGATAAAATACAATGATTCTGGATGGCTTACTACTGTTAGCAATGCTGCTGCTTCTGCTACGGGGAAGGTCTTTGTGCCATCTGGAGCTGTCGCTGCTGTTTTTCACAATTCAATGTCTCGCAGTCTTCAGCGTGCCAATTCTAGGATCAATCCACTTGAACATTTGTTAGTCTACACTCCATCAGGGCATGTAATCCAACACAAACTTCTCCCTTCACTTGGAGTGGAAACTGGGGATGCTGGTTCTAAAGCTCGGCCTGGTTCCTTTTTGCAAATACAGGAAGATGAGCTTAGGGTAAAAGTTGAACCTGTTCAATGGTGGGATGTATGTAGGCGGTTAGATTGGCCAGAAAGAGATGAATGCAGCATCTCTCTCACTTCTGAAAAACAAGATGCTATAAGGTTGAGTGTTAATGTAGTAGATAACGAAAGTAATTGTGAAGTGGATTGTCCGGACATGAATAGAATTGTTGGTGGTAGGAAGCCTTTGAAGGGTGGCATAACAAAGTCCCATGAGAGGTCTCATTGGTACCTATCCAATGCAGAAGTGCAAGTAAATTCTAGAAGGTTGCCAGTCTGGCACAAACCAGAGGTAAATTAATTCAAAATGCGGATATGTTGGTTATCTATGACTTTTCAGCTTGCTATTCATCTGTTCCTTTTCTTCTCTTGGTTAGATATGTCTCCATACAATGGGTTCCCCATCGATTAGTGCTCGCGTGGCTGGAGAGCTTGAAATTGAGAAGTTGCCAATTCATGAAATTGAAATAAAGAGGAAGGAGTTATTGCCTGTTTTTGATCACTTTCATAGCAACAAATCCAGCTGGAATGATAGGTGATAGCACTTCTTCTGATGCTATGATTTTTATTCTTCAAATTCCTGTTAGGTTAAGATTTTACTTGAATTGTATTTCTTCAGACGTAAATGCGAGTCTTCTCATATTTATGTAAAGCTTGTACTTAATCAATCCCTAATCTGTTATGATGTGGTGAGTAGCTTACTCGGTTGCTACTACTATTGATGTCATTTTATCTGGTGTTATTCTGCCTTCTGTTTTTCCATGTTGCCATAAAATTCGGGTAGTTTCAACACAATGTGTTCATGGTTGCATGCAAATGAGTGTTATATTTGGTCTTTGAATTAAGTGGTAAACTTTACTTTGTCAACTTGAGCCTTGAATATTATTGTTTCTAGTTGAGATATCACCTCTTTTAATTGATTTCTTTTTGAAAGTCATTGTGATTACCTCACCATATACTTTCTCATACAACCCACAGGTTCTATGATTTGGCTTGAAATAGAGCCACTGATTTTAAATGCCCTGTTGTAGATCATTTCATTGTCTAGATGGAACATAGTGGTTTTTTATTAAGATCTCTCTCTCTCTCTCTCTCTCTCTCTCTCTCTCTCTCTCGCGCGCGCGCATGCGCATCTGTGAAGTTCTTTTATTTATTGGATATGTTATTTCTGCTCATTTGTTTTACTGTTTTCTGCAGAGCTTCAACTATGGGAAGATATTCTAGTTTTGCATCTTCAGATCTACACCAAGTCAAACTCAAGCCTGCTGAAGAGACTGTTATATGCCACTCAAAACCGTCATCTCTTAGTTCTACAGAAAGCTCAGATGGTGGTAAGATTTTGCAAGTGTTATGAATCTTGATTGTTTTTGCAGTTAAAAAACAATGTCATGGTACTATTGTCTACACGTCTCTCGTAGATCCAGCAGTCTCTCATGTGCTTTTCATTCCATTACAACATCTGGAGAGCTTCTGTACTGATTGAACTTACCTGGTCTCTTTCAATTATTCTCAGGTTCATCAAGGAGGATTGAAAATTTACCTGATTTGGATCAAGTGAATACTGAGAAGCATTATTTATCAACTTGTCAGTCTATGGATGAGTTTTACCCCGAAAGAAGGGAAAACTGCTTTGTTGAGCCCTCCATGCTGAAAGAGTCTGCTGTACTTCTTGCAGCTGAAAATGTAAAAAGATCCAGGGAACACATGAATGAGTATGGTGCACACCTTGAGCCCTTTTTAAAGAATAATATTCCTTCAATGGAGAAAACATCACATGGTCCAGCCTCTTCAAGTTCAAACACCGTAATTGTAAGCAAGGTTTCTGCACCTAGCTCTGCTAGTTTGGGTTCAGCTAATGACATCCTTAAGGAGGCAGTTGTACCTGCATCCACCAATGATCACGTAGAGCTTGGGCAGTTATTTGAAGAGGGATATTGTGAGGCTTTACAGCTTGATGGATGCCACGGGTTAACTGAAGTTGTATCTGATGATGTTGACAGCAGCAGCCACCATGAGAAGGACAAACTTGCAGATGGAGAAGAGGATGAAATGCTTGGTGGTGTATTTGCCTTTTCTGAAGATGGTAAGCTCATTGTTTTTGTGGAAGTCTCTACATGACTCAATTCTTTCAATTTGCTTTAGCTCAATCAGCAATCAATCCTTTGTTTTTGCAGGTTAACTTTGCTTTCCCATGATTCCGCATGAATTCAGCGAGTCAGGGAGTAGTGGATTATCTCGTTAAGGACTTGCTTTAGATCAAGCAGTATGTATTCTGATGCTAATGCTCATGGTTAGGGTCCATCTTGGTGGCTTAAGCATTCTGCCACAGTATGTCTCTTGCTCTACGACCCCAACAGATAAAAGAGAAGGAAAAAAGGATGAGATAATTGGTTTAAAATGATAGTGAAATCTTTGTTATGTACATTTTGTGCAGATGAAATTATTAAATTTATGAGGGGTGGTTGCTTTGGGGCAGAGGATGAGTTAAAAAGGCTCTTGCGAGGAGTAGTTGGGTCTGCTTTCCCTGCGTGTAGCTTTGTACAAAGGCTCCCTGTACAGATAATTGGGTTTGAACAAGTGTTCTTTTGCAAGCTGTATAATTATGTATTGTCTTCTTGCAACGATGGAAAGGAATGACATCTAAGTGGAAAAAGATATTGTGATCAATTATGTTTTCTCGTCTTTTGATTTGATGCTGAGAATAACAATTGGCAGTACCTGAGAGTTCAGATACCCTTTGTTAAAAACGAAAAGTATCTAGTGGTGGCCTAAACTTAGCGCAGAATGTTTCCTCCAGCCTTTACATTTCAGGCATGCTTGTTAAGCTCTTTACTTAGTACAGTTTCCGATACCTTTGGCATTTGAAATCTGATGATTGGGGGCTTGTCCCACCACATAGCACAGTCCCAGTTCTCTATTCTCCTTCCTCCCTTGCATTTCCGTGAATAGTCCTAAGAGAAGCCCATGAGTATATTGATCCGCCATGGATTGACACATATCTTAATGTGAGGATGGTGGTACTAATTCTAAGCAGCATCACTCCTTGCCCAGCATATCGTTGCCGTCCCGGCGATTCATGCATCCTCAATAGAGAGACAGTGGACCTTCTTTTTCCCTAAGATCAGCGAGTGTTTGGATAGAGAGGAGCATAAAGCAATTGTGTGAGTTGAGACAGAGTGACTCAAAATTTGCATGTGAGATAGCCCCCCTACTTGTCCTAACACATCTTCCGAGGCGAGATTATTTTCCTAGTGCTTTGTTTCTCTGAACTTTCCCACATTAAAAAAAGAATCAATAACGGGAAAAATTAATGAAACCAATATTCATTCTAGACATTGGTGAGTCTAAAAATATTTTGAATTACTAAAATCATCGATGAAAGATATCAAAATCAGAAAAATCTCAATTCAATAAATTTGAAACTTGAATATCATGAAACATGAAGTTCAGAGCAAATTAATCCAACTAATATTACTGCAACAGTCACAGAAAATTATGCTAAATACTATCTGAAACGGGTAATATGTGGATGGTGAGTTTGAGGTTTTAGGGGTATAAGGTAGCTTTCGAGATATGATAATAAGTTACGCAATAATTTACAGCGAACAGCTACATGCCAAACAGCCATTGCATTCACAATTCACGGACGCCACTCACCCTCAAAACGCCTCAATATCCTACAGCTACACGCCAAACAGCCATTGGAAATATAGAATTATGTTTTATTGGAAAGGGAAGGTAGAGAATTTGCACCTTTTTGGACTTGGAAGGTCCGCAAATTTAGTAGCTGATTGGGTTGCTAAATCTCAACGGAGGAATACTCTTGGCCTCTTCTTGGAAGAATCGGTTTTGTTCTTAATAAACTAGGAAAAGGAAAAAGTTAACTAAAAGATTGGAATCAATTAGTTATTCATGACAGTTTCATATGCCTCTCAGTCTCAATCAAGAAGATGACGAGCAAAAGCATTTTTCGTCATGCTCTTGTTCTCTTATATGTATATAAATATTGCATTTATTTGAAATTTAACGGTCTGTATTTCTATCATTTATTAATATCTTTTTCACAATAAATCTGATAGTTAGGTCCTAACTCTAACATATATATATATATAATTATATATATATATATAATCTATAGAGAATCAAATTAGCGTAAATTGAGTATAATATATTAAGGCACATTATTCTACATACCATATGGCGTAGTTAAATGAGATTGATTTCGAAGCATATAGATTAATTTATATTTATCAATTTCTCGATTGATTTTGGCACCAAAACAGTCGTGGACCCAATCTTAGGAAAAGTACAAAAAATGTTATAAATATATTATATTAGTACCAATTCAATTATAAACTTTTCAATTAAATCAATTCGAATCTAAATCTTTTTACATTAGTAGCAATTCAGTCCATTCATCTAATTTTGGCCGATTAGTGTTGATGTGGACACTAACTGATGTCGGCTATCCGATCAACACGTGGATGTGTCGGAAGAAGTGACTATTAAGATCCACTATGGGGTCCTTGAACCACCACATCAAAGTTAGAGGCCACCGAGGGTCCTTGAACTGTGTCGGAAGAAATGACCGACCCATGCACCATTACATCAAATCAACATACTTTTGTTTTTATACATAAATACAATTAAAATAAATCCGAATCTGCTAATTTTGTGTTGAGAGAAAATCGTCTTCATGATGTGATGCCAAAAATTGTACAAGAGCATTAATCCTTAGCTTAATTGGGTTAAAAAAGAAAAATAAAACATTTGTTGAGTCATGTATTGACGAGCCTAAATTTGAATTGAGAAGACATCTGAGTAATTGGAACTTGAATTCGGCTAGAAATCATGTCACGCGAGTCAATATTAACTCAAAGGATCGTCGTACTTCACCCAATTTCATCATTGTTTCTCGACACAAAATGAATATCCATAGAATTGTCATGTCCGCTTCATTTCCTCGAGGATATAATTCACCTTTTTTTTTCCTGAAAATTAAAAAGAAAAGTGTTAAATTTTAGGATATATATATAAACGAGTTTATAATTTATAATTCACCGGTTTAAAATGCAGACCAAGGATAATTTGATTGGAAGAAAATATCTCCATTTGACTATTTTATCATGCTTTTCTTGGACATCAAAATAAAAATCCAAATTTTCTTTTTGGCCATTTTCCCTCCCAACTGCCGTCCGTCCGACGAGTTGCTCCTTCTGCTCGCCAGACTCGACTGAGACTCTCGCCGGCGATCCACTAGCTCAATGCCCCCACGACGAAGATGCCGCCGCCGCCGCCGCACCATCTCCATCCTTCTGTGGCACGTAGAGCCATTGCCACCTCCCTCGCAGCACCGACTTCGATGACCACCCGCCACTGGCTCGCCCTCACCCACCTACGGCTCCGACTCCGTTGTCCTCTTGCAGAGAATCACCGTGACGGGCGCCAATTCGTGCCTTTTTTTACGCGGTGCACCGCCTGACGAGGAAATGAGAGCCCCGATAAGGGGAGACTGATCTGAGTCTTGGTGATCTGGTCGCCGATGCTGCTGATCGTGGAGTGGACCACGTTGCATTTTCAGTATAATGGCTTCTTGCTGGAGATTTTGCTGCTGTCGATTTCGTACTCGAGTGAAGGGAAGGACTTGGCGGGCTGGTGTTTGTTCGTGATCTTGATCTTGTTGTGCTATAACTATAAGCACCTGTTTGCTGTAGCTACGCCGGTTTTTCTTGTGGCGGAATAGCATTTTCAATTATTGATCTGGCTGAGTCGCTCGCTATATTATAGTACCATTAGCCATGAGAGCGGGTTGTTAATTTCCTCGTATACCTTCATGCATCATGGTCGAGAGCATCCGGTTTTAACCTTTTAACACCTTCTTTGTACACAAATAAGTTCTGTTCGGCATAGCCGAAGTGTTAAACCTGCTTATTTGAAGCTGATCCCAATCCGGTGCTGAAATGTCTACACGCGCTGATACTTAATCCTGAAATGAATGAGCATGATACATCCCTTAGTCTAACAGCACTGCAGAAGACCATGGCCTGTGAAGTTCGTGCATTTTAGTGCCTTTTTTGTGGCACCGCAAGGTTATTGCTGATTATTTAGGTCATTGAAAGTCTGCTTTGAGAAACGCTAACCTCTTATCAGTGGATATCTCGTTTAATCTTCATTACTGTGTAGTAACTGGTACATCACACCACTTGTTTTCCAGAGTTTATTTTGCAGCTGGCATGACAAAGGCACGATGTTCGAGCACTGTCACTGGAAGAAAGCCAAGGCTAAGAGTCAGCCATGTAAGAATTAGGATATCCTAATGCAAGAAGTATGAATGATTCTACAACTGATATGATAGACCACCGTTTGCTGAAATAGGTGTTCTTGATGTCGGCCCAATGCACTCGCCTGTCCTCGCTATATGCGTTCACATCCCAGAACACCTTGCTTAGACGGTTTCTACGGAAATCGAACATGACATCTTGCCCGATGCTGCTGAAGAAATGGACAATTTTCTGATCCGTCCCAAGATATTTTTATATGATGTTGCAATCGCACAGGAACTTAGCATCTACCGGTGCGTTAAGGAGGCAAGTCATGAAAGTGGCATAAGCTGTGGCGTGCTTGGAGGAGCTCCTGTGGCATTGCTCAAATGCAACGAAATTGAGGAACAAAGAACCCAAGAATTGATTGTATCTAATCACCGGAATTTCCATGACCCCGTTGCTGAATTTGATGTCCATGAAGCTTTCACAAGGAGTCAGCTTGAAGTAAATGCCTGCTTGGTAAAGCTTAGTTGCGGACCGGATCAGGCGATGGGATTTATCGTCTTTGTTCTGTTTCTGGAGAATCAGGTATGTTAGTCATACGGAGGAAATTAAGGAGATGTTCCCCTTCCCAATCCGAATACTTCCTCAAGACATTGTTTGGTCTTTAAAGCATGTAGTTGAAGAAACTCAAGGCGAGATTGGATAGAGAAGGATGGCTCTCATTCCAGCAACCCAGCATCATATCAAACAGAAACTTAAGAAAGAACCAAGGAATCTGGTTTTCGAGTTTTGTGAGATCCTGCGCGAGTGAAGGGAACACCCAAGGTTCGCTCAATAAGGGGTCATGCCCTGGATCAGTGCGACCTGCCAATCCCCGGTGGTACTTGCAGAACAGCTTGATGATGAAGCAACCATCGACTACCATCATCTCAATGAGCTCATCGCTATCGAAAACTAAGGCTTCGGAATAACGCCTTCTAATCTTCTCCTCCATTGGTTTTAAAGCCTCGGCGAAGTGCCTTAGCTTGTCCCTTCTTTGGTTTGTTCGACTGAGCAGATCGATTGAAAATCGCCCCTTAGGCTCTTGAATTTTTTGAAACTGTGGCTTTCCATGGTGGTAGGAGCTGGTGGGGACCGTGTCGGGCTGGTGAGCCATCTGATTGCTCTGACAGGGATCGTTCTAAAGATGCTGATGTTGATCTGATCGGCTGATCCTGCGCCTCCATTCTCCATCATTTCAACATTAATCACGTGATTGGAAGAACTACCGCTCCCGGTTTGGCTGTAATCAGAAACCGACATTTGTGTTTTTCCGTCGATTGTGCCTCCGTAATTGCTCCTCCTTGTCACTGAAGCTCTGCTCTGTTCTACTCCCCTGCTCTTCAACACCACAAACGAACAAAATACAATCCAAAATAAATACACTAGCATGGAAACTCAATTGTCATCATAGACTACTCCATGAGAGAATGCCCCCCTGCCAAACTAAATCTGACAGTTGTCATAAGGCAAGTATACTGGAATTTGAAGGGATGCATAAATTTCATGACAATCCATGTCTGATTGTAGTCACATGTTCACTTATGCAATTCTTACAATTAACTCCTGATTATGGTGTTTAACTTGTTGACAACAAAATCTTATGCAGATATGCCTATTTTCCCTGTAGCATATGACAGTTCGGGCTTTTTGGGTCCTCTTCTCCTTGAGATTGACCATGATGAGAGACCTGAAGATGCGAGATTGGCCTTTTTTAGCAGCGAGGTTACAAATAGAAATCATGATCTTTTGATGGAATAACCCTCTTCCCTAATATGATCGTCTTGCCTCGAACAGTTTATTGAGCGAATACATCAGGAGCTTTTCGCCTGTCAATCTTTAGATGATGTGGATGTTAGAAATATTGTAGGCGCTGAGCAACAGAAGATTGCGGCCGGCTGTGGTAGGAGCATAAAAGTAAATGACCCGAAAGGCCCACAAATATGCAAACGATCAAAATGGAACAGAAATCATATTTTCATTCGATTTGTTTAGTCCGAGGAGACTCGCTAAAAAGGTTGCTGATTATGTCGGTGGTTAAGTATTTTTAACTGGATTGCATGGGACTTCAAACATGTTTTGTAATTTGGGACAACTAATGCACATTTTGATTTGCTAGTCTGCGCCTTGGACATGTTAAGACCATAATTTTTCTTAAAGATTGAACATAAATCAAATCCGATTAACCATGACTTTGAGGATTCTTTATTCAACTTCAAGTGCTATTAAATAAACGATAGTTATTTAATTTAAAAGAAAGTTCAATAAACAGTACGGAATCCGATAATTCCTTAGTAATGCCACTATTCACTACGTCAACTAAGTGACTTCTTAGGATGAAGATACGAGACCCAGGCAAGGCAAATTCATTGATTTGATGAGTCAACCTAAATGTGTAAAGAGGCACAAATATTAATTAACTTTTCCATCTAATTTTTAGATAGACTTATCGGTTAGGAGAAAAACTAATCAATCTAATTTTTTCATAGCAAAATCGAATTTACTTTTTCTCGTGTCATGAATTTTTATTTAGCCATGGTTCTTCCCACATCTATCTTTAAATATAACCTTCACAGTTAGACAGAGTAATGTAGTGACACAGTTATAATATTATTTAAAGCTTAGTTCCATGCTCTGAAAATGAATAATAGCGAGCAAAAAAAAAGATTGTGACTATAAGTGAAGGGGCTTCCTACTCGTTGGCTGTATATGAGCCAAATAGACTCGTCCAACTCGGTTGTCACTTTCTTTAATTTTTAAATTTTAGCAATGACCTTTTGTGACTTTAGTTACATTTAATGTTCACCCAATCCGGTGAGGGCCGCCTTGCTAACCCAAGCCCGAGTGTCCCTCACTCGAGGTCAGCAAAGGCAACCCTCACCTAAGGCCAGCAGCCTCCGCCGGCAATCGATGAGACTCAATTAAAAAAAAAAGAAAAGGTGAATTAAAAAAAAACTAATTAAAAAATTGAGAAATATTAAAATATTATTAAAAAAATTCATGCTAGCGTTGGTCGTATCACGTGGACGGCCTCATCCAATCAGTGATTTCCGGTGAAAATTGACTGGATGAATTCAATTAACAAAATGTGAAAAGGTTTAGGACTCGTTTAACAAAATTAAAAGATTTAGAATTGAATTGGCATAAAAGCAGTAGGTTTAAGATTTTTTGGACAATTTTTCTTCACAAATGGCCAACCCAAAGGAGAGGAACGTTGAACATGTATTTTTCCTTCCTTCTGGGCAGCCAAAGAGATATTACCCTCCGTGGGGCCACGCCCTCCGGTGGGGATCCGCCCGCTACATCCCGGCGCTGTTCCGGTGGAAAGCTCCCACCGGCCTCCTCGACCTCCCAACTCACGCCCCAACTTCAACACACGCCTCTTCACCGCCCTAGGCATCGGCCCCCCGGTGGCCACCGTCTAATTCAACTCACAGAAAGAGCCTGCAAATTGCTGCCGATGACATCCGAGTTGAGTGCAAGCCGGCGAGGGAAAGTTTAAAGGCGCGGATGGCTATGGCTGTAGTCTTAGTTAAGCTTTGAACCTTTTAATGTATGCAGCGTTTGGCTGCATGTTATTGCTATATATGTGAAGTCGTCCTTCTTACTATAATTCTTTGAAGAAGAAAATTCAGATCTATTACTAGTGTCGAGGCGTCCCAACCAATTTTTCAGGGGTTCTATATGCTCTTTATTAGATGTGGTCCCCTAGACCTCTAAGTTTAAGCTTTTAGGTGGGACTATTTTTAATATGGTATCAAAGTTAGATTCCATCTCAGTGTATTTTGCATGTGCGATATCTTGTTTATTTGATTTTACGTGTCATTCATAATTTGACTTGCATGCGATAAAAGGTGCCAAAGTATCTCACATTGCTTGTCATAGGGTTTATAAGCTCTTTACATATATTTGGTCTCTCTCTCTCTCCGCGCCAATAATCTCAACCTTTTGGTCAGATATTGCTATTTTTAAAATGTTATCAAAGTTAGATTCCATCTCAGTGTATTTCGCATGTGTGATATCTTGTTTCTTTAATTTTACGTGTCATTCATAATTTGACTTGCATGCGATAAAATGTGCCAAAGTATCTCACATCGCTTGTCATAGGGTTTATAAGCTCTTTACATGTATTTGGCCTCTCTCGCGATAAAATGTGCCAAAGTATCTCACATCGCTTGTCATAGGGATTTATAAGCTCTTTACATGTATTTGGCTTCTCTCTCTCTCTCTCTCTCTCTCTCTCTCTCTCTCTCTCTCTCTCTCTCTCTCTCTCTCTCCGCCAATAATCTCATGGTCAGATATTCCGACAATTATCAAGCTCTAGGGCAAGTACATATGCCATTTAGATGCCACAGATCTCATGATTTCTTAGTGATAATGTAGTAGAGAGAGTAATCCGATGAGTTCTAGGATCGGTTTATACAACTAGTTCATCAAGCCGGGTTGCACGATTGCGATGAGGAATTGACACAGGCGATCTACATTTAAACCTTCCCTCTAAATCTGAACTTTAAAATTTCAGACTCTTAAGCACGATTTATGGATAATTTCACAATTGCTACGTCTGATTCTTGCACTTTGATGGCTTTGCTCAACAAAAGAAATCGAAAAATTGCAGTGAGGGTTTGCTCCTCCGACACGCGATCGGGTTATGAATTGAAATTCTTGTTGCGTGCGTATATGTCTTACCGACGGGAGCGAGTCGAAGCACCAGCGAATCCACTCTTGCGTGCTCGGCTCACCAGGACTTGGTGCATCTGATCTGTCCTCCCCTGCGCAGAAAGTAGAAGGAAAATGAAGATGACTCTTGAATGATTCACATGAGATTGATTAGCTTCAAAGCTAATATTTTTCCCCATCACTGTTTCTCTCTCTCTCTCTCTCTCTCTCTCCAAACACTCTGTCGAACCATGCCATGCCAACAGGCGATCAACTGCCCCCTCCACAATGAGAATTCGTTATTGCATGGACCTGATTCATGCATTCTCATCACAATTTCTTAGTCCCCATACTTGTTTGGCGCGAATGCATGCACCAGGTCCATGTAATAACCCATCCTCCAGAGTGCGCCGTCCGTACCGAGGTGTAGGGCTTGATGTTGCAGCTGTCAGCGACATGCTTCGAGCTGTAGCTCAGGGACGTGCCCACGCTCAGCGCGAACATGTCCCACCACGTCGCTAGTCACAAGACCCGCCGGAGGAAGCCATTTCGACTACCTGCGGAAACGCATTTCAAGATGACCAGGCCACGCCGACGCACAAGGTTTTGCAGTCAAGGGACCTCCAAGAACGGACACGCTCACAACGCTCTGGAGGCCTTAATGGATAGACTCGGTAACAAAGGGCTAAAGATATACATAGAAGTAGCGAGGGACTGTAAATGTGAGTGGGGCTCATGGAATTGTGTCTAAGCAATGCATAGTGCATCACAACGCATAAAGGGGCAAAAGTGAGCTCCCTAGAGAGAGAAAATCAGCATCCCTTTCCGCCCTCCTTTTGAAAGATGATCCTGGACCCTCTCACGGTCGGAGAGAGGAGAGAGAGAGAGAGAGAGAGAGAGAGATCAGGTGGTCCGTTTGACGGTATTTTTGCGACCCTGGAGATGAGCACGAGCACGAGCGCCCCACGCAAAAGGTAAGCGATCGCCCAAATTAAATGTCGTTCATACTAAAAAATGACTTACCTTAATAATCATATTTCGTTTATAGAGTCCAATTTTAACCTTTATCAATACCACAACCGTCTATATCAATCAAACAATCGACCTCAGGGGAGGACTCGAGCTGCAAGTCCCCGGAACTCGGGGTCTAGACACGACATCATAGAGATCGCATCGAACTTGATCCCCCAACTTTTAACCAGAGACCTCAGCCCCGTACCGGCGATCCTGATACTCAAATCCAATACCTTTGCCCAAGACTCGAGTTTGGCCCCCAAGGGTTCCCGATGCTCAGATCTAAGACCCGAGAGGCCAAACCCGAGGCCCCAAAGGTTGGATCGAAGACCCCGGTGCATGGACCTTGGTCCTTTAGGCCTCCCCCATAGAACCCAACGCTCGGACCCTAGTATCCAATGCCCAAACAAGCACCACCGTGGGATGAACACAAGACAATGGTGTCTAGAGGCCAGATTGGAGCCTTCAGCTCTCCACTTAGGCTGCGTTTGCAGTCAAGATAAAATTCATGATAGGATATGATTTATCTTATCCTACGTTTGGTGCTCATTAAGGACAAGATAACGTCGGATATAAGGTGAAAATAGATAAGATAAAATTATCCCATAGGAGATGTGAGATAAAAATGGATAGGATTTCTAATGTCCATAATAGGAAAGTTATTTTTATTGAATAAAAAACTTATTAAATTAACAAAATTGAAATTATAATTCAATATAAATAATATTTGAATTCTAATTAAGAAATTAAAAATAAAAAATAAAAAAATAAAAATTTATTTTTAATTAATCTTATTTTAATTTATTATTTTTAATTCTATCTTATAATAAACATTCAATCTATAAATTAAATATTTATATTTATTATATATTTTAGGTATTTTTATATTTTAGATATGTTAGTACAATTTACTATTTGATAAAATTTTATTAAAGAATGATGAAAGGGGAAAAAAGAAATAATAATGAAAATAATATAAAAAAGAGGAAAATAAAATAATAAATAAATAAATATAAAATAAGGAATAGTGTTACGAGAGATTTTCACCATCTCTATTTATGAACATTTAAGTTTATTTATAATGATATGCCGTTTTATATATATATGATATGATATATAAACATATCTAACTTTATGATGTAAACATATCTAACTTTAATACTGCGATTCACCAAACAATGGATGGGATATAAAAAAAGTTCCAGAATTTCATATCCTATCCTATCAAATCTTATCCCGATTAGAAATCCAGACGACCAAACGTAGCTTTAGGACCTTGGCTCGGCTCGTGACCCCGGTGCCCGACCCTAACACCTCAACCTTGGACTTAGGTTAAGCCCATAGGGTTCTCAACGCTCAAATTCAAGACCCCGGCCTCGGACTGAGGTCTAGCCTACCGAGATTAGTTGGACATTTGATTAATGAACATCCTTTGTTCAATTGACCTTCTCTCTTATTTATGAGAAAAAAGTCACCAAAAACCCCAAACTTTGCTTACTATAACACATTTACCCCAATTTTTTTTTGTTACACTAAAAACCCTAAACTTGTACTCATGTGACGCATTTACGTAAATTTTTTTATGACACCAAAAACCTCAAACTTATACTTGTGTGACACATTTACCCCATTTTTTTTATTATGACACATAAAAACCCAAAAAAATTTTCTAAGACACTAAATTTTTAGGGTAAATATGCCATACTGATACAAGTTTAGGATTTTTAGTGTCACAAAAAAAAAAGGTTTGAGGTAAATGTATCATAGTTAACAAAGTTTAGGATTTTGGGTTTTTGTTGACTTTTTCCCTTTCTTTATTCCAAAAGAGTTCAAATTAAGATTGCTGTTCGATTTTTTAAAGTTTGATTTTCAAACTAATCTAATTACAACTGGAATCATATTCCAAAAGATTTGAATCTGCGATATCGGGTTTTGGAGACCCACGTTCGACCAAATTGAATAAAGAGTGCTTTTTCATCTTCTTATCACACTACCCAAAACTAAAAATAAAATAAAAATAAGAAAGAGGGTTTTTCTAGTAACTTAAATACATCTTGTGTAGAATGTGGAACGCACGTGAGTACTTGTTAGGAATTTCGCTTCGAGCCCTTTTATGTCCCAAACATCCATTTGAGGAAGCTTTGGATCTCAAGAAACTGATGTTTCCCTTCTCTTGAGCCACCTCTAAATATGGATTACAGATTTAAAGCGCAACCATTTAGTTTGTTTGCTCCTAGTTTGTTGTTTTTTTCTTTTAATTATTACTACGTTTTCTCTGCTATAACCGGTTCGATATTATTAATTCTAGAGTTACACATAGCTACGCATATTTTGTTTTCTATTATCAAACGGTTCATTGAGGGAAAAATTACCAAAATAGTCTTAAACCTATTATAATTTTTCCAATTCAATCATAAACCTTCTTTTGTTTTTGCCGATTCAGTCTTAAACATTTTTGTAATTGTGTCAATTCAGTTCATTTAATCAATATTGGCCAATTAGCGCTAACATGAACATTGGCCATTTGGTCAACATTGACGTGGATAATTTTTTAATAATTCTTTTTTTCCTTTTCCTTCTCTATTTTTTTTTCTCCTTCTTCCTCCTCCCTCCTTCCTCTAGCCTATCGGCCAAAGGCGAGTGTTGGCAAGGTCAGCCTCGCCAACCAATGGCGAGGCCAAGCCTCGCCAACCACTGGCGAGGGCGAGCCTTGCCCAGCGACGATGAGGTTGCCCTCACCATGGCTGGGCAAGGCCTCGCTTGCCTCTAGCTTGGGCGAGCCTCGCTAACCATGGGTAGGTTGCGGCCTTGCCATGGCCATGGCAAGGCCGAGCCTTGTTGGATTTGGCAAGGTTGGTCTTCACCATGGCCGGTGAGGCTCGACCCCCACTAGATCCGACGAGGGTGAGCCTTGCCCAACCACTAGTAGCCCTCGCCAAAGGCCGTGCAAGGTTGTAGCCTTTGACCTTACAACCTTTGGCAAGTCGGGTCTTGCCCATGTTCGGCAAAGCTCCACCCTTGCCAGATCCGGTGAGGAGGAGCCTCACTTGCCCAGCTAGTGACCTAGGCAAGGTCACCAAGCCACGGCCAAGCTTCCTTGTCGGCCTTGCATCTGGCCTATCACCAACGGTGACTGACTAGAAAAAGGAGAAGGAAGTGGGGAAAAAAATAAAAAATAAATAAAAATTCGTAAGAAAATAAAGAACTACTAAAAAAAATTGTTTACAATACATTGGCCAGTTGGGCATTTAACATCCACGTCAACGCCAGCCGGCAAAAAATGGCCGGATTAACTAAATTAGCACAATTACAAAAGATTAAGGAATGAATTGGCAAAAAAAAAAAAAATTAAGACTAAATTGGAAAAGTCACAATAAATTTAGGACTATTTTGGTAGTTTGAAGTTGGTTTTTTTTTTTTTTTTTTTTTTTCAAATTAGTCAGGTGATTCCATTGTGAAATTATTCGACCATGAAAGCAACATGAAACTCTAAGCCTATCTAATATAGGAACATGAAATGATGTCGTTCTACTGTTTTGCAAGACACAATGCCCATGAAAGGAATTTCCCCATTTGTGTCGGCAACTTTATATTATTCCTTCTGGCCTTTCGTTCCGCGAAGGAGTAGAATCTCTTTGCGTTCGGAAGGACAAGTCTTTTTCAATCTTAGAATCTCTTTGCATTGCAGCATGTGTCCATCTCTCCAAGTTTCCCGGTTGCCCCCGTTCATGCAAACCACGCCCAGAAATGCCTGGTTCATTTCTGTACACTCTAAGCCCTTTGCCTTTATTCCAGAAGAGGAACCCGTGAAACCAAAAGATGCTTGTCAAAGCCCCAACCCAGAAGGCAAAAGAAATGGAGAGAGAATGTGCTGCAGTGCTCCAAACCCTATGCTATGCCGACGTACACCTCGTACAGAAACTGCTCGTCTTCTCCTCGCCATGGGGCAAAGAATCATGGCCGTTTCCAAACGGAGGAGTAGATATGCTGGCCACCTCTGTTATGTTTGTACCGCTCGATCATATCCCTACCCTTCCATATGAGTTCTTCGAGTGTTAAAATGCACCCGTTTATAGTATCGACATCATCATCCTTGTTGGGCCATCCACCGTAGAACCACCTCCGGCTAGTAGGATGCATCAAACAGTTTCTACCGGTTTCCTTGCTTTTCACCATTCGTAATGATTCGACTCGATACACGTGGGCGGCCAAACTTCTTCAATTTATGCCTTTAAACTTGGATTCCATGAGGTGGGCCTTGAAAAGTTTTCGTATGAAAAAGGATGGATTCGGAGATTCTCCGGACGTAGAGCGCGTAGGACTTTGAACCAAATATATTACCATATTGGATGTAAACATATTAGTAATTGAGCCTCGTTTAAAAGGTCTAACAGGTAAACTTCGTAACATATATAATGATTTTCTATTTTAGCAACAGTCTTGAAGTGGTAGTATGTTTCTTTATAATAATCGAGGTTGGTAAGCCAATCAATCCACGTAATTATTCATGTACCAGTGGAAGATTCAGTACTTACCACAGCACTACTTCCTCAAGTAAAACTTCGGGTTGAGGAGTTACCCAAAATGCTATCAAGATATTAATAACTTTGGTTTCATAGTCATGAGTATATTAAATCAGTTCATAATCTATTACACCAACTTCTAATCCAACTCTTATTTTAGGTTCTGTTTGCATTGACATAAATTACTCCCTGATCCTCATGAATTGAGAACTCTCACAACAACAAGGTCGATCCCGTAGAGTTTCGGAGTTTAATGGAAGTTCTCGCAATAATCTTTCACAAAATCATAATAAGTATTATCAAGTAATCATAATGGTTCTTGGTTATATCATGATATACATCATTGTTATGTACTCTTTCCTATGTGTAGTTTATTTCAACTCTTGTTTTTGAATTTTGAAATTTGGAATCTTTCCTTATCCCTGAAAAAAGAAAGGGTATCGGTATAAAGAAAGCATTAAAATGGTTGTGACATATGGCATATGATACGAAGTTGATGGAGACAGATTCTATGGCATGGATGATATTCACTTACTTAGGAAGAGAAGAGACTCCCTTCGAAAACGATAGTATCCTAAGATAGTTGATATTTTTTACTGTGATAGTAATTTTTTAAATATATATGACAATTTAGTGTCAGTAGCTTTTATGACTGAGATAATAAACTTTTAGAGGGAATGGAGCAACCGGCACAAGAGATATGACATATTATGTTGTGCTTGTTGTTTTGGTTTGGGATAGAAGGGCTTTGGTGAAAGAATTTGGGGCGGGATCTTTGGGCAATGTGTACAATCATAGGACAAACAATACCATAGTTCAGGCTGATCAAAAATGATATCGGAGTTTAGGTTAAGGCGATTGATACAACTATAGGATCTCCATTTCCGGTGGACGTATCATTGTCATTCATTAAACAAACATCTCTTTTTCAATGACTTATAAGGGTCACGTGTTGATGCACACATCTTGCCTCTTTTTACATTTTCAATAAATTTCGTTATTTTAGATTATAATAAATGCTTTTCGGCACTTGCAAACAAGGCCTCTTTCATGTAAATTCCTTTTATTAGGAAAATTGGACTAAGTAATCTAATGCTTAGCTTGCATGAGTTTGAATATGACTTAAGCTTTTAGGTTGGAATTATTAACAATTATTCCAACCCTTCAGCTGTAAGTAAGTTTTTATATCTTTCATGCGGATGGAGTATTTTGATGCATTTATGGAGAAAGTCGGAATTTCAGACATGAATCAAGTAAAGAAAAAGTGCCTTTTGATATGTCGTATAAGGAGCATAAAAAGGTTTTTGCTTTCTCTCTTGACAGTGCAAGAAGCAAAATAGGCTTAATGTAGACTCCTAACTATTAGTGATTGAGTGAATAGTGGCGAGTGTCCTTAATTGATCAACGCAAGTCAACTGTCCTTCGACTCTCCATGAAACCTCATATATTTGTGAGAGGAGCCGATGAATGAATAGGCTTCCCCTTTCAATTCTCAAAATATAATCTAGGATATGATGAGACTACCTACTGATAAGAGGCTCAATATAATTGACCTCGCTAGTCTTGAATGCTCCTTCCATCCATAAAAATGAATCTCGATCGGAGTTCTAGTAGGATGTACCATCAGAGGCTGTGTCTCTTGTGAACATATGTCATGTACTTTCAAACCAATATAGAAGTTATTCTTGAAAGAGATATGTATGGATAAAGAGACCAGGGGTGAGCAAGACGGATCGATCGAACCGAAAACCACTCGGACTGATTCAAACCAGCCGCTTGGGTCTGGTTCCAGGAGTAGCTAGTCCAATTCCTAGTTCCTAAAAGTGGAACTGGTATTTGGGCATTCTGGTTCCCGGTTCTAAGGAAGAACCAGATCGATTATTATTTTTTTATATGCAAACCTACTAATCTAAAATCCCTCGTTTTATTTTTTATCTATAAAAATGCACAGCAAATGTAATCCCATGCGTGTAATTGGCCTTTTTATCACCCCTATTCTCTCTCCACCTTCGGCGTTTCCCATTCCCTCTCCATCACGTCTTTCGCTCTCGATCCTCGGTCCCATTGGCACCATGGATTCCTGCGACAACTCTTCCACTGACAAGAAATTAGATGGCTGATTCTTTGGTCTTTGCCTTTTTTTTTCCCACTTTTCTGATCTGTTGTTGGTAAAGTTCTGAACTTATCTTCTCTTTTTTTTTGGGGGGTGTAGATGCTTCGGAGAATGGAAATGCAAGTGATCCCAAAGTTCATGTGCTCTCCTCATCGTCTACTGAATCGAAAATCAATCACCCTGAAAGAGACGTAGGAGGTGAGATTTGAAAATGCATTGATGAACTTGAAATTCAGAGAAGAAATATTTACCAAGGTTTGACTAAATAATGGCTTTGATGCTATTGCCACCCCATTGTCGCTTGACTGTTGATGCGATTAGGCTTTTAAAATAAACTAATGACGAAATCCAGCTTGATCCATATCAAATTAACCTTCTTGATCTGATCTCTCTCTCTCTCTCTCTCTCTCTTTAATTTCCAGGAAGTTTGATAAAGCTGATGGGATCCAAATTTCAACTTTTTTTGGGTGATCAATTACCAATTTTTTTCGACCCAAAAAATCACCAATTATTAGGAATGTCAACCTTCTAGACCCACGTCCTAAACCTTCACGATTGCTGACTTCACAAGGACTCATGCCTGAGGCAGTGTATCTAAATACAGTAATTTGAAGCTCTTCAACCTCTTCATTGGAGCTTGCCTATATGTACTTGCAATTTAGGAGCAACTATCACATTCGGCCGATGAGAATTTGCCAAAATTTTAAAATAAGAGGGGATTTAGTTGCAAAAGGGAATTTATAATTGCTGCAATAAAATATCAAATCCAAATCAAATGCGTACAAAAAGTATTTAATATTATATATTTTAATCCCGAAAAACAAACATTGGATTGCTCAATTAAACAAAAAAACAAGTTGAAAATATAAATACCGAATTTTCAATGTTGAAAATCATAAGCATTGAATATAGAAACATCAACGAAAATTACATCCCACAATGATAATTTCGTCTCACATTAAACACAGCACTCTTGCTAAGCCTCTTAAATCACAAGTAAATGGATATTGGAATCCTGATCTCTTTTGGTTGATTGAACATGTACTCTCTTTGACGCTCGGTCTCCTTTACAAAAAGAACATCGGGCCTAAATTGGATCGGACAGTTTTTCAGTTCGCAAACTGTAGAGGGTCTCAGACCAAAAAAAAAAAAATTGTAGAGGGGCTGCCCAGCCCTAAAAAAAATTCTGACTCCTTAGAGGCATGGCTCCATCGGTAGCCATTTAAAGCTAGCCACCTCGGCCCATTCTTTGAATTGCGAATCTAGAGAAATAGGAGGAGCATCGGTAAGATTTCGTTCTAGGTTTCTACCCCCATAAAGGTTCAAATCTCTCCTGTTTTTCCTCATGACTCCAGAATCCATCAAAGGGCTTTCCTTCTTAGGCCCAACCTGCCCTCCCCCATGCATAACTTGAGCCTGGTTAGATCTTGAAGGCCCAGCTCATTTGACGCAATTTGGAGGGCTCTGCCCATCCACTTCCCTTTCGGCCCATGACCTTTTCTGGCACACGGAGAGGCCCCATTAATGGAAAACGTAATTAAACGTAATTACTGACAATTTATCACTTGCAATTACTACTTAAAACAGAAGCATAGAATTTAATAAGATATTCAATATATGATCAAAAAATCTGTAGACATGCCATGAAAAAGTAAATGATTCTTTTGATTTAATACCTCTACGGGGCCAGGCTATTCCTCGCTTAATTGATAAATAAATTAAGGTTGCTTTAAAAAGCGCCCATAGAATGCTTTTTAGTCAATCAAATGACGGAACTTTACAACTTTCTATACACTAGTTTTTATTTTATTATATTTAATTAATAAATAAAAAAACCGAAATAATCTTTTGTTTGTATATGCTTAATAATCATCTCGAGCGTAATTTTTTTGGACAAAAGCCAGAAATTTATTTTCTCTTCGGGCCTCAAATTAACCCAAAAAAAAAAGGTCAACCCTCCAAAAAAAAAAAAAAAGGTCAAGGAAAATACTGGGCTGCACAAAAATTTGTTCTTTTCTTGGCTTTTCCCCAAATCTCGCAACGTTCCAATATCTCTGGCTTCACACCACCTTTTTCCGAATTCGCTTGCTTTTCCCCCATCGAAATCTTTGCAGACCGAGAGAGGGAGAGACAGCGCCTTCGCGCTTCGTTCCGGGTTGGGTGCTGACCATGCCGAGATTTCACGGGCAGAGCAACCACGCGCCTGTGGACATCGTGAACCAGCTTCAGAAGCAGTACGTCGATTACTTGACTTCTCTTTTCCAGGAGGTCAGTGGCTCCTTCCTCTGAATTTTCCCACCGCTTTTGAGATGGAATCGTGGTTATCTGCTTGTGATTCGTGATGGGTCGATGTGAATGTGGTTAGTTGGCGATTTGTGATGAAAAAGTTCTCTTTTTTTGTGGGGTCTCTTTGCTGGGTACCGTTTGACTTTAGCGTCTCGAAAGATGGTTTTTTTGAAGAAAAGATGACTATTTTGGTGGTGTTTGGCGAGTTTTGGTTGATGGGTTTTCGTTTTTCTGGCGGATTTTCTAGGGAGTTTTGGACGACCAGTTCACGCAGCTGCAGAAGCTGCAGGATGAGAGCAACCCAGATTTCACTGTTGAAGTGGCGACTCTCTTCTTCGTGGATTCGGACAAACTAATAAACAATATGGCCGCGGCTCTGTGAGTAGATCAGTTCGCTCATCGTATAATGTTCGCAATCTTAGAATTCGAATGTGAGCAAAGAAAGGTGTGAATTTTGTTTTAATTGGGTTTTTGTCGATCTCTTGGGCAGAGAAAGATCACCTGTTGATTTTAAACAAGTAGATGCTGATGTTCACCAGCTTAAGGGCAGTAGTTCCAGGTATATCCTTTTTCAATTACCTTTCATCTTTCTTTTCCGCACTAGTTGGGTGCTTTCTGTGAACTTTGGATTTTTGTGTATTTTGACAAGAACGTTCGAATTGTTTGGGGAATATACTGTTTAGTCACAAATTCGAGGAATGCACTACATTGTCGGGGTTTTCGTTTGGTGATGCCTGTACTTTCAAATTGGTCATGTCAGTCCATGTCTTTTGGTGCATTAGTGAAAATAGCCCCCCCTCCAATTTCCATTAGGGTTTCCCATTGAGTTGGGTGACGTGAAATCCTCTGAGGCTGCCATGTAGATAGCTCCTACGAAAATCCTATTAAATTTGGTTGGGAGGATATATTCACCGATACACAAAATCAAAGGAATTTCACTATTTTAAAAGTGCAAGAGGTTATGGGGGAGAACACCAGAAGTACAGTTGTTGTCTAGACATTTTGCTTGCTAAAGAAGTCCACCCTAGTGAAAAAGAACTCTTTTTGTTTTTTATGATGTACTTCATAGCTTGTCTTATTGTCTTTTCCTCAATAAGCAAAGTAAGTATTCTTTTGCAAAATTTTTACAGCATAGGTGCAACGAGGGTGAAAAATTTGTGCATTACCTTCAGAAGTTTCTGTGAGACGCAGAGTTATGAAGGGTGAGTCCTGATTCTTGTTTTAACAGAACTTGTTCATTATTTGAGGCCTTTTTACAGATGAACCATTTTGAAGTGTCTATGTTAAACATGTTTAGGCTGCTTTGTGCTTCCACTTGTTCCTACTTATGCATAGAAATTACTCGTAAATGTTAGCCTCTGGCAGTGGGTGAATCTGGGACAGGCATTCTGGGTGGAGAGTATGTGGTATGGTTGAACATGTATAGGGGTAGATATATGCAACTGCATGTTTCCATGAATATGTGACAGAAAAATATTGCAAGGTTATATGTTCTACACATTTGACAGCATCGGTCGTCCTGTCCAAAAAATAGACTAATTTAGAATTTGACTTTTTTGATTATACTATAAACAATTGCATCTTATCAGGACGAAAGATAGGATTGCAGTTGGTATGTACAACAACTTTCTGTTAAGTGTTTCTATAAGAAGCAATTCCTTTGGAACCAATTATATGAAGTGCTTATACATGCCTCTTGATAAACGTAAGCCCTTTTAGTGGCCTACCCAAGGAGAAACTTTCAGGCAGCACACAACGTCCGTCCCTGTTCGCCCAAATTAACAGCCTCACGCTAAGTTTTATGGATAATACTTGGCACATTATAATTGGCTTGGATGATGGGGACATCATGCTTGAGGTGCACCTAAGGATTTCTCATGAGGAGCATCCAATAATCTCTCAGCTTAGTTTAATAATTGAACCATTTCTCAAAACAGATTAGTTTGGCTTTTGAGTTCTACCAAAGGAGCACTGCTGTAGATGATAGGGTGATGTGAAATTGAGTTTTTAGTTCTACCAAACTGAGAGTATTATGTGAGTTTTTTATTCAATGCATGATGTTAAGTCTTGTGCTGATCTTCTAGACTATCACTCCTCCTCTCATACTTGGATATTCTTTTTATACATATCTGAAAATATGAGTTCAAATGCCATTTTCGTTTACCTGTAGGGCCTTAAGGAATTATCAACTTTTGAAGATTCTCCTTTCCTGTAGTTTTTGTGGGGGTGTAAAATAAAGACATTTTGTATTGAATAAGTTAAATTCAAATAGGACACAGTTTCTGTAGTGCACATACTCTATATTTCCTTAGCTAAGAGTCGGTATCTGCATGCCATTGTAAATGTAGGCATGCTATCATTGATGGAGTAACTTACCTATCTATCCTGATGTGGCATTTCACTTTAAGTGATCATATCTAGTCAGGAGTTAGAAGAATTGTCTCACCAAATTGTCATTTAGAGTAGAGCATTGTACATCTGCATCTTCATTCCACATTTAAGATATTCATGTCAGTAGGGACCTTTCTGTGATCGCATAGAATTGCTGGTGTACCTGTGAGTGTCATCTATTCGAAAGCGGTCGAAATCACAAGGCAAATGCCTTAGCTTTGTGCCTTTTCCTATGATTTTCGCAGTTATAGTGCTTGTTAGGCAATGTAGAAACTTCAGCTTTGCTTGTTCTCTTTTTCTTTTTAAATTAACTTGTTTCCTTTTTGTTTGCTCAATTTGCCACTGTGGAAGTTGCTTTTTGCATTTGACCCCAAAAAAAATAAAAAAAAAAGTTGCTTCTTGCTCCTCCTGCAGAAAGCTAATTTATACATAATCAGTATGCCTTACCAGTCATCACAGAAATCCAGGTTTTCTTTCCTAAATGTTTATACTATTACATAATAACTAGGTAACCAAATCCAAGAACATCTATAGGGGCAATGATAGTAAGAGTTGGTGTTCATGTGGAATAATATAAGATACATTTTCCCTCTCTTCTCTCTATCAGCAAGTGTTGCCATGCCTCTTCATTCTTGGTGGAGATAACTAAACAATCCAAATTATATTGTGACATTTTGTTGGCAAAAAGGACTGTAGGAATACAAATCAGCCATCACTGACTTCTGTCTGTGTCATTTCGAGTGTGACATGCTGTTAGATTTCTGTTTAACATTATTCTTTTGGCAGGTGCTTGATATGTCTTCAGCAGGTGAAAAATGAATGTGCTGTGTTGAAGGACAAGCTTCAAAATCTATTCAGGGTATGTGTCAAAACCTCCTTCAAAGGAATGTGACTGTTCATGAATGTTCTGGCCTAAATGTTACTGTGCAATCCGAACTCCATGTAGTCTTTATTCATGTCCTGGTCAGAATCCTTGTCTATCCTGACCCTGCCTTGAAGAGAGATTAAAAGATTGCTCTTTTGCTGTTTTACTGCATTTGAAGTGAGATTCAGAAGTATTTAGCAGCTACCTCGACATTATTTAGTCTAATATTATATTTTAGCCTCCTATTAATAAAAAAGAATAAAAATTCTCGGACCTTTTCTTTGATTCTCCATTTTCTCACTGTAGATGGAGCAGCAGATTGTGGGAGCTGGTGGTTCAGTTCCTCTGATGGATTGACCTATTGGCGGGTTCTTTCTTGAAGGAAAGGGGAAACGGGGGGGAGGAGGAGAGGAGAAGGTGGGGGGTAGTGGAGATTGGAGAGTACAATTGAGGCTGATGATGGGTAGTTCTCTTTGTAGTTCATAAGTGGGCTCATTCCATGGTATGAACTATTTCTTTGGGTGTGCTTATTGATGTTGCTGGAGGCATAGGTGTTGCAGGTATTGCTAATAAGTATCTATAACATTTCTGCTGGTGTCATGTTGTTTCTATGTCGCTTCTTACATCTTCTTTTTGGTGTGAAATGCGCACGGTTTTTTATGCACAACCAATTATCTACTGATTGTTACTGCACATCATAGTGCACATTTTGCCATATATATGACGGACAGTTACTGATTGTTACTGCACATATGAAGTTCTTTCATGTTCAAACTCTTAATGAGCTAAAGTTTTCTGATTTGCTTATGTCGCATTGATAAGCTTCTAAGCACACATTTGATGATCTGAAGCAAATGGCATGCGCTGTGTCATGCATACAAGTCTGTGATATTTGCTTCCCCGAGTACCTTTGGCTCCGTGAGCTGATTCAGAAGTCATTACCTTGTGTGGGTTTGTTGCACGTCGTCATCTAGTAATGCTGAACCCCTTAGTTATTTCGATTGAATCTTGTGGTCCAAGAAACGATCAGACCAAGAGAATGAATGTGATTGTTCAGTCTTTTATCGTATAAAGATTGACCAGTATCTCTTTTTCGAGTCTCCTTTAAGCAGCTTTTTTTGCATGGCTCGGGCCTAAGAGAGAAGTCGTAGCCTCGAATTCCCTCTTGTCCAAAGCTTTGCACTTTTTCTTCTCTTCTTTTCATATGTCTACCACAATCGGTGAAAAAGGCGAACCCGTGGAGACTTTTACCTTTTTTTTTTCCTTTCTTGCTATCGTAGCTACCGCCTTTTGACTTATTTTATTAAAAAAAAAATTGAATTTCCTGAATTATTTGCAAGAGTTGAATGTAGGGTATGTTGATGCACATATAAATTTCGTTCATAAGTTTCGGAAATTATAATAACATTCTAAATTTTGACAGGAGAATAAAAAAAAATTATTTTGGCTTATTTTTAAGTGTAACAAATTGAGACAATTACATGTGAATATGTCAACTGCTTGACATTTCCTGAATTAAAGACGGTCTTAAAACAAATCGGACAATATGGATTATGTAGAAGAAGACAATCAAGAGTACAGCAGCAATCAATTAGTTAAGCTCTAATCTGTTGATTTGTCATCGATTGCCAAAATTCCTTGTCTGATGTTTAACTCGAAAGAATGAATATAAAGCCAAAAAGAAAATCCTTGAATATGGCTGTTTAAAGAACGACTTTTTACAGTAATATCAAGGAAATTAATTCAACTTAAAAGTGAAAGGAACATAAAAAATTGCAAAAATAATAATAATAATAATAATAAAATATCTCGTTTATAAATAAATAGCTACAATTTCAATCATAACTAATTTGAGTAGTTATACAAATTCACTTAAGATTGTGTATCATAATTGAATAACTTATAAAAATATAAAAAAAAATTGTATTTTTGTCAAAATGAAATGTGGGGGGTAAAAATAAAATTTATGTCGCGAGATTTCGATGTGTTTTGAAAATCAAACCAGATCGACATCTATCAAAGACTTGTGGGATCATCGTTAATTAGTCTAAAAGCCTAAAGCCGTCGGATAAATGTATAATTTAATAATGTATTTTTGCAAAACTGTTGCAAGGGGAAGTTGTTCCAAATAGTCCTTAAATTGTGTAGCATTAACTTGATCTTTAGTATACATTGAATAACGTATACAACTGGTTTACTTCATGAATCGGTTTGTGGTATGACCGCATTAATTTCTTTCTGAACATTGACAAAGCTTTAACTTGACACGGGCTCGAACGGGCACGTTCACGTCCGTTTTCGATGGATGCAAGTATGATCTCAGGGCACGGTTCGCTGACCGGACCGGTTTCTCTCCTTCCGGCGCCACCAAAGAATCAGAGGATCCAAGTACCTTCCTGTCGAGCCTCGTAAATGGCTGCACAAAATGTGAGCTCGGGCAAACGCTTCAGCAAAACAAACGAACCCAAGCAGGCAAAATAGAATTCCAACAGATCTTATTCGTTTTGATGGCATTGATCCTCAGAGTTGCAACTATAACACATCGATTTTTTTTAAGTTTGTAGTGCAACGCACACTGGAACATGAAAATGCTTCCTCTCTAAGTCAAAGCTCAAACACAAGTGAATATCGGATGCTATGAGATTTTGCGGATCACTATCAATGGTACAAAAAGTTTATGCTGCTAGATGATAGTGTGATTTGATAATTAGATATTCTATTACTTATTTTTATGCTTAATTTGATTTTTTTTATAAGGGAAGCAACGAGGAGTTTGGAAAAATCCGAACTCATGACCCATGTTTTAATGATCATGTATAAAGAGAGATAGAAGAAAAGAGGAACCGTGACAACTAAGAGAATAATCCCTTAGAAGCTTATATTTACAGAGATAAATCCCCAATTCATCTTGTTACCTTTGGGGAGGACTCATTATCCTTCGATAGAGAGCAATACAATGGGTTACGGTCATTAATTTGGAAACTACAGCTGTCGCATGATCTAACCAGATCTCATGCCATATTGGGATTAGAATGATGTTGTTATCAATAAGGAAAATGCACTATCCTTCAATAGAGAGCAATAGAATAGGATACAATCATTTAACTATCCTTATTGCACAACCTAATTGAATCTACTACTACCATATTGAGATTAGGACGATTTGACATCCTTATCATTCCAACAAGTGCGTAATTTCACATAAACTCGAATCGCATCCACCGTTAGATCATACGGATCTCAGGTAAGTCTCAAATCGGACGGTGCAAGGGAGATCCTTGCCTCGTGCACGAAGTCTTCGGTGAGAAAGCATTACATGGTCGCTTCCTTCGGATAAAAGCTCGCGCTCACCGTCCCTTCGTCGACCTCTTGCCAACTTCACGGAAGAGTTTTTCCTCTCCGTCACATGGCGAACCCGACGACCAGCCTCTCGTCCTCCCTCATCTTCCTCGTCCTCCTCGCACATGCCGCGCTCCTCGCCGCCGCCCTGCCGGACCCCGTCGACTTCCTCTCCCTCCAGGCCATCAGCAAGTCCCTCCGCGACGCCCCCGGCTCCAGCTTCTTTGCCTCCTGGGACTTCACCTCCGACCCCTGCGGCTTCCCCGGCGTCCTCTGCGACTCCTCCTCCCCATACCGCCGCGTCGTCTCCCTCTCCCTCGGCGACCCCCGCGCCTCTGCCCCCGGCCTCACCGGCCGCCTCGACCCGGCCATCGGCAACCTCTCCTCTCTCGCTGAGCTCGCCATCGTCCCGGGCCGCGTGTTCGGACGGATCCCTCAATCCCTCTCCCGGCTCAAGAACCTCCGCTTTCTCGCTGTTGCCCGAAACTTCCTCTCCGGTGGGATCCCTGCTGACCTCGGGCTGCTCCGGAACCTCCACACCCTCGACCTGAGCTACAACCGGCTCACCGGCCCGCTACCGAGGGCGGTCGGGTCGTTGCCGTTGCTCTCCAACCTCGTCCTCTGCCACAACCAGCTCTCCGGCCCGGTCCCTCCGTTCCTGTCCCAGACCTTGTCCCGGATCGACCTGAAGCAGAACGAGCTTTCCGGTCCGATACCGCCGGCCTACCTCCCTCCTTCCTTGCAGTACCTCTCGCTCTCCTCGAACCAGCTCAGTGGCCCCGTGGACCGCCTCCTCAACCGGCTCAGCAGGCTCAACCACCTGGACCTCAGCATGAACCAGCTCACCGGCCCAATCCCTGGACAGGTCTTCGGCTACCCCATCACAACCCTGCAGCTCCAGAGGAACGCGTTCTCCGGGCCAGTTCGACCAGCCAGGCAGGTCGCCATCCCGACCGTGGACCTGAGCTACAACAGGCTATCAGGGGAGATGCCGCCGGAGCTCTCGACCGTGCGGAGCCTCTACCTGAACAACAACCGGTTCACAGGTCAGGTGCCAAGGAGCTTCGTGGACCGGTTGCTCGGGTCGAGCATACGGGTCTTGTATCTGCAGCACAATTTCCTGACGGGGATCGAGATCGGTGGGACGGCGAAGATTCCGGTGACCAGCTCGCTGTGTCTGCAGTATAACTGTATGGTCCCTCCCGCACAGAGTCACTGCCCGTTGAGGGCCGGGATGTGGAAGAGCCGGCCGGCCTGGCAATGCCGCGCCGGCGGAGGAGGAGGGGTAAAAATGTACAAAGGGAGGAAAAAAGGTGACAGAAATTAATTACAAGAATAAACCAAATAATAACCAAAATCATTTAAAGGTCAGTTTTCATAGAGGGTTTGGGATTTATTAGTTGATCCATTTTAATTAGATATATAATATCGATGTCCATTTAATTATTATTCTTTTGTGACGTTAAGAAACTTCTATGTGCATCACGAATTTAGAGCAAGACGAATAAGGAGTACACAAATTTATTGAATTTGAGGAGTTCCGACCCTACAAATTCACCACGATAGACGCTTGAAACGTGTATTCGACTTCAATCCATATTTTCCACTGTGAAATTCGAGCAAACGATACTTTCGTCGTATATCATTGTGTCTGAAATGCAAATCAAGTCGCGGACTGGCTGCCAAAACCCAAAAATGAACTTTCCTTCTTTTAAATTGGTTTCCCACTCTGTCAATCCCTTTGGTCCCTGTTATGTTACAATGTTTCTATGGTATATGCACAATCTTAAGAATGGTATTTACTGCCAAAAGAACAAATGGTCTGATCCTTTGCTTTCCCTATGCCCTGTATACTTAGAAAACTTTCAAAGAAACCCAAATTAGTACTAAAGACACATATGTCTCATATAACCTGAAACTTGCGGTAGTATCATACGATGTCATCCTAAAAACATAGACACCCATTCTTGAGTTCTTACAAGATTTATCACACACAAAGCCTACGAATTCGCCAAAAAGGATAGAGAGAATTCTAAGACTCTGTTCATTTTGCGGAAAATAACTTTCGGGAAAATGTTTTTCGAATTTTCCATCGTTCGTTTCATAGAAAATGAACTGGTGAGGTGAAATATTTTCCACCAGCGAAAAAAGTCATATAAAACAAGGAAAAATGTTTTCCATTTTGAAGATGAGAAAAATATTTTCTTCACTCACTTTCTCTTATCTCAAACTCATGTTAAACTTTCCATCTTTCTTTTTTTCCTTTTTTATTTTAAGAAAAATCAAATTTTTAATTATTTTTCTTTTCCTTTCTTTCTTTTTTACCTCTGTCTTGGCTGGTCGCTAGCCACGATGATGGCCAACAACCGGCCATAGGCAAGCCACAACCTCGAGGCTCACCGACCTCTGGTGATCTCGCTGCTTGCCATATCGACAAGCTCAAAGCTCGCCCAATTGATGGCGAGCTAAAAGAGCTACGAGCTCTAGCTCGTCGAAATCTGGCAAGCCTTGAGCTCATCGGCATCGGGGGAGCTTGAGCTTGCCTTCAGCCAATCGCTGGCCAAAGAAGAAGAAGATAAAAAGAAAGAAACGAAAAAAATAAATTAATTAAAATCGATTTTTAAAATAAAAAATAATTAAAAATCAATTTTAAAAAATAAAATAATAACAAAATTATTGAAAAATAGTGCATGAAGGAAAAGGTTTTCCTTACCAAACAACAAAAAATATTTTTCGGTTTATTTTCAGGTTTTGGCCGAATATCATAAAATAATTATATTTTCCTAAAAATTGACTTCTTGAAAAATATTTTCTAGAAATACTATATTTTCCGTTAAATGAACAGAGTCTGAAAGAAAAATAACAAGAGACAATTCCCTAGAATGAAATTTTATTTGCTCGTGTATGTTCAACAATCAAGAATTCTACTTTATTTACAAGTAGATGGTTAGAATCCCTTTCTATATCTTCATGTAAGCTTCAAAAAAAAAAAAATCACAATAATGCAGATACCTGTCGAGATGAAATAACCTAATTTAATGCAACACACAACTAGTGCATCTAGAAAATATCTTAATCTGCTAATCTAAAGAACTAAAATGACATGATTCTAGTAATTTTATGTTGCTAGAATACTAAACCACTCGGAGAGAAAATCTCCCTTAGATTTTGACGCTATGCTGATCGTCTCCCGTGTCATATTGGATAACTCTTACGTGTTATTAGTCATTGCTATGCTATTTGCTAGTTTTTTTCCGGGGGGGGTGACTCGTTTTTCAATACTTCTAGCAAGTATGAGTATTATCAGCCATGGAAATAAGGGTAATTGTTATGAAATACATGAATGAATGAGATACATGAATAAATATTCATTATATTCATTTTATCTAATGTACTTATTATGGTACATTTGTATCATACTTTCTAAGTACATCTCCCTATACAATGAACGTTCATCTCCCTTATCCAGTACATGTATCATTCGATACATTGATATTAATGATAAGTACATTCTTGTTCTCCTATAAATAGGAGTTTAATTTTGATGTACAATAACAACTATCAAAACAACAATTACAATACAGTGAAATATCTAGCTTTCTCTACTATCTCTAGTGTTCACTTGCTTTCTCTTCTTAATCTCTTCTCTATTATATATTCGCAACGCAATATTTTACAACACGTTATCAGCACGAAGATCTACCGATTGAGTAAGTAATTTTTACAAGGTGGGTATTCTTTTTATTAATCAACTTATACTTCATCTTCTTCTATCAATTCTTCATTTTTATTTTTCTTGGCCCGAAGCCAAATTTCAAATCTAAAAGTATCATTCTGCTCCTGAAGTAGCGGTGGATATTTGGAAATCCTTTTAATTAATTTAAGGATTTATTTTTGCAAGGATTATGGCAAATATTGAAAAGCCCAAATTCCACATCTTGGAAGTGAGTGGAAAGAATGATCTATCCTGGTGCCTTGACATGGAAATGCACTTCTAAGGGCAAGGTCTCGCTAATACAATCACAGAGGATGGAACCTCAAATGAAAAGGATAAAGCAAATGTGCTGATCTTTATTCGCCGTCATTTGCATGAGAGCCTGCAGACTCAATATTTATCCGTTCGAGACCCTCATATCTTATGGAGGAGTTTGAAGGATAGGTATGATCATACCAAGACTGTTATCCTCCCTTAAGCACAATATGACTGGCAAAATCTCATACGCAAGATTTTAAATCGTGTCGACTATAATTCCGCTTTATTTGATATCGTTTCTCGGCTTGAGTTATTCGGTATCAGACTCGCTGATGCGGAATTGTTAGAGAAAACTTTCTCCACCTTCCATGCTTCAAATATTGTATTGCAACAGCAATACCGGCAGCGTCAGTTTGCCACATACTCTGAATTAATTTCAGTGCTTCTTACTGCCGAGCAAACTAATGAATTGCTGCTCAAAAATCATGATCTTAGACCTGTTGGCTCAAAAGCATTGCCTAAAGTACATGCTAACTTTGAGAAAAATACTGGCCATTTTAAGGGCTATAAGCGCAGGCAAGAACATAATCCTAGAAGGGATGACAAGAAATTTAATTGCCCTAAAAAATCAAACTATGGCCTGAATCATGGCAAAGAAAAGAAGCCAAAGAAGGTGATTAATGAAAGTATTTGTCATCGTTGTGGCATGATCAAGCACCGGTCACGTACCTGTCGTACGCCAAAACATTTTGTTGATCTATACCAGGCATCTTTAAAGAATACGGGCAAGCATGGTGAATCTCATGCCATTGAAATCAATCCTAGTGCCATAACCACTGTTGATGCCAACAATATCTCCGTTGGTGGGACTCCTCTTGCTCCTAAAGTAGCAAATGCATCCTTGGATGTTTCTGATTTCTTTGAGGATCTCTGATTACTTTGATGAAGCATCAGAGTGGTGGATGATAATTTGAACTTCGAATTGTTTATTGTTTCGCTTTAAATGTATTACTTTTTATTGTTCTTTAATATGGTTATGAAATGCTTATGAACCTTATATAATATTTATTTTGAAATTTTATTCGACTCTATAACTAATATGCAACTTTTATGATACTTGACACCTGAAGTTGTCAATATAAATGCAAATGGAAAATACCGAGAAAAAGGAAGATGTTTGTTTGCTTGATAGTGCAACAACACATACTATATTTCGTAATAGACACTTTTTCTCGAGTATGACATTGCAGAAGGCACAAATCCATATAATATCAGGTCCTATTCCGATTATTGATGGTTTTGAGAATGCCATAATTATTTTGCCAAATGGCACTATCCTGCATATTGAGAATGCGTTTCTAAGCATTAGATCCAAAAGGAATCTGCTCAGTTTCAAAGATGTACGCCGTAATGGGTACCATATTGAGACTATTTATGAGTAAGATAAAGAATATATTGGCATTTCATCTTATAAGATGGGCCTGAAGACCATCCATGAGAAGCTAGAAGCTTCTTCTATGGGTTTGTATTGTGTCATGATTAAGGCTGTTGAAACCTACGCCACCACATCCTGGAGATTGGTAAGCCCTGATCAGTTTGGACTGTGGCATGATCGCCTTGGTCATCCTGGCGCTTCAATGATGCGTAGGATAATTCAAAATATAAAAGGGCACCTTTTAAAAGATATAAAGGTATTGTTGTCCAAAGATTATAATTGTGAGGCTTGCTCACAAGGAAAGCTCATTATCAAACCTTCTATAACAAAGGTTAATCTTGAATCTCCTTTATTCTTGCAAAGAATTCAGGGTGATATTTGTGGATCAATACAACCACCAAGTGGACCATTTCGATATTTTATGGTACTAGTGGACGCATCCTGTAGATGGTCCCATGTTTGCCTATTATCTACGCGCAATGTCGCATTTGCACGTTTACTTGCGCAGTTATAAAGCTCGGGCACAATTCCCGATTATCCAATTAAGAGCATAAGGATGGATAATGCTGGTGAATTTACATCAAAGAGTTTTGATACATATTGTGCTTCACTCGGAATCGAGGTTGAGCACCCGGTTGCGTATGTTCATACTCAAAATGGATTGGCAGAATCCTTGATTAAACGTATCCAAATCATTGCCCGCACTCTATTATTGAAAACGAATCTCAACGATACAGCATGGGGTCATGTAGTTTTGCATGCGACAGCTCTAATAAGATTACGCCCCACTGCTAATCTTTTACAATCTTCCCTTCAAATGGTTCTTGGTTATGAACCAGATATTTCACATCTACGCACATTTGATTGTGTAGTACAGGTGCCTGTAGCACCGCCAAAAAGGACAAAAATGGGTCCCCAACGTCGTTTGGGCATTTATGTTGGGTTTAATTCATCGTCTATCATTAGGTTCTTGGAACCAACTACTGGTGATCTTTTTCTTTGCCAGATTTGCAGATTGTCATTTTGATGAGACTAGGTTTCCATCAATTGGGATACTTACAATTTCAATGACTGCAAAACAAGAACCAGTTAAGATTTTCTCCTGGAATGAGAAAAATTTATCTCAATTAGACCCAAACTAGCCCCGGGAATACCGAGAATTTCATTACATATTGTAATGAAATTTGGGATCGAAATGAAATCATCATTGATGATGCTTTTGCATTCTCAGTTGCTCATAAAATTATGAATGATGATTGCGAGCCGCAATCTATTATTGAATGTCGTCAAAGGCAAGATTGGCCTAAGTGGGAGGAAGCAATTAAAGCTAAATTAGCTTCCCTAACTAAACGAGAGGTTTTTCGACCTGTAACTCGTATCCCCAATAATGTAAAGCCCGTTGGTTATAAATGGGTATTTATCCGAAAACGAAATGAGAAAAACGAGGTTGTCAGGTATAAAGCCCGACTCGTTACCCAAGGATTCTCCTAGAGACCTGGGATTGATTATAATGAGACATATTCACCTGTGATGGATATGATTACATTCTGTTTTCTCATTAGCCTAGCAATCTTTGAAAGATTGGAAATGCGTCTTATGGACGTTGTGACGGCATATTTATATGGCACATTAGACTCTAATATTCATATGAAAATTCCCGAGGGATTCAAAATGCCTGAAGTATGCACTCCCCGCAATTTATTCTCAATAAAATTGCAAAGATCCTTGTACGGGTTAAAGCAATCCGGTCGCACGTGGTATCAATGCCTAAGTGAGTACCTAATTAAGGAAAGGTACAAGAATGATCCTATCTGCCCATGCGTGTTTATTAAGAAATCAGAAACCGGATTTGCTATTGTAGCAATATATGTCGACGATATAAATTTAATTGGAATTCCAGAAGAGTTAGCTGAAACTGCTGAGTATTTGAAAAGGGAGTTTGAAGTTAAAGATTTGGGTAAAACCAAACTTTGTCTTGGTCTAGAGCTTGAGCATAAAGCAAATGGAATAATCATCCATCAATCAGCATACGTTGAAAGATTGCTTAAACGTTTCAACATGGACAAAGCTCACCCATTGAGCACCCCTATGGTTGTAAGGTCTCTAGATCCCCAAAAGGACCCATTTCGTCCTAAAGAATCTGATGAAGAGATACTTGGTCCTGAAGTACCATATCTCAATGCAATTGGGGCTTTGATGTACTTGGCACAATGTACGAGACCAGATATCGCTTTTGCGGTAAATTTATTGGCACGTTTTAGTTCTGAGTCAACTCGGAGACACTGGAATGGAGTTAAACATATTTTCCGTTATCTCCGAGGAACCATAGATTTGGGATTATATTATTCCAAGGATTTCACTAACTCTGGTTTAGTTGGATATGCTGATGCTGGATATAGATCCGATCCACATAAGGCTCGCTTTCAAACCGGGTATTTATTTTGTTATAACGGCATCGCTATTTCTTGGCGTTCTACGAAGCAATCGCTAGTAGCTACATCTTCTAACCACTCTAAGATTATTGCTTTATATGAAGCTGGAAGAGAGTGTGTTTGGTTAAGATCCGTTATAACACATATTCATAATTCTTGTTGCTTAATACCGGTTACAAATTCTCCCACTATAATTTATGAAGATAATGCTACTTGTGTTGCACAAGTTAAGGGAGGATATATCAAAGGTGATAGGACCAAGCATATCTCGCCGAAATTTTTCTATACTCATAAACTCCAAGAAAGTCGACAAATTGATGTTAAACAGATTCAATCCATAAATAATCTTGCTAATCTTTTTATCAAATCATTGCCAACATCAAGTTTTGAGAAATTAGTATATGTCATTGGTATGCGGCAAGTTCACAAGATGCAAGATTGATTAGCCCCAGCAATGGCTACATGGCTCAATTGAGAGGGAGATATTATGAACTATGCATTGCAGCATTGATATGCGGCGAGTTCACAAGATGCAAGAATGATTAGCCCCGAGTAGTGGCTATATATGCATTGCACTCTTTTTTTCTTTTTGTCCGGTTTTTTCCCACAGGGTTTTTCGGCTTAAAGTTTTTAACGAGGCAATTAATGCATCTATAAAAGGGAGAGATCATAACATTTGTGCTCTGCACTCTTTTTCCCTTTTGTCCGGTTTTTATCCCACTTTCGGGTTTTTCCGGCTTAAGGTTTTTAATGAGACAAGTATCATTCGATGCACAATACATAATTAATACAATGAATATTCAAGGGGGAGTGTTATGAAATACATGAATGAATGAGATACATGAATGAATATTCATTATATTCATTTTATCTAATGTACTTATTATGGTACATTTGTATCATACTTTCTAAGTACATCTCCCTATACAATGAACGTTCATCTCTCTTATCTAGTACATGTGTCATTCGATACATTGATATTAATGATAAGTACATTCTTGTTCTCCTATAAATAGGAGTTTAGTTTTGATGTACAATAACAACTATCAAAACAACAATTACAATACAGTGAAATATCTGGCTTTCTCTACTATCTCTAGTGTTCACTTGCTTTCTCTTCTTAATCTCTTCTCTATTATATATTCGCAACGCAATATTTTACAATAGTAATCAAGGGCTCTTGCCCCCTAAAAATTGTTATTGGTAAGGTCTTATGGCTTGTTAATAATGGTTAAAGACTAAGCCTAACATCCCTAGCTCCCCCATAAACTTAAACAAAAATGACATAAATAGTCCTAGAGTTTTGATTCAATATACAGTGTCGTCCATGAACTTTTACTTTATTACAATGATTCTTGAACCATTGTTAAATATCTAATGTAGTCCTTATGTTTGCTTAAACAATAAATTAGACATTATATGACGATTGTGGATTGTTATATGCAAAATTGGATTTTTAAAAATGATGAGTCAACACCTCTAACTTTTTATCTATCTACCTAACTTAGAAAAAAAAAATTAGAGCGTTAAAATGTCCATCATTAAGTTGGATATTATGTCCTTATTTAAAATGAATAACTTACATAGATAATTCATGTGTAACTTTTTTTTTCATCCACTATTCAGACTTAACGAATTGCAGCCTTATCAACAGATTTCATTAACTTGAATTACCAAAAGGATGATGTCGAACATGTTCACATAGTTTAGGAACTAAATTGAATATTCACTAATAGTTTAGGGACCACATGAATAAATTAAAACTCTAGGGAAAATATTGCACATTAAACTCAAATTTATGAAACATTTTTGTCATATTTTCAAAATTAAAAGGGTCTAAGTATCCTCTATAGGCAACATTGCTTAACTAATTATTTTGCAAGATAAGACAAAGTAAACTGAGGTATGAACTAGAGAATTTTCAACTTAACATTCAATACATTAATTTTGTTAGAATAGTTTGATTTTTTTTTTTTTTTTGGTCTAAACTTCATCTTTTCCTTTAAAAACTTGTAGAAACCAAGCCCCCTAGCAGGGTATCAAAATAGAATAGATAGCAAAGGGCTTGCGGAGGGCTTGTCAACTAGTTCTAGGGGAGGGTCTATTAAAATGGACAATCTTTAAATTAGAGAAAAGAAGCAGTCGCCCATGGGCCTCGCTGATAAGTGTACAGTCTTCTCAGAGCGAGTGAGATGTAAACTTCAAGTTGTTCACTAAGTTGAGGCAGTCTGACTCCAAAGTGAATTGTTGTACGACACAAGAGAGGGAAGCTTCAAAGTCTCCACCATGGCTATGTTGCACACAACCAGCGGTACAAGGTTAGCCTACGGTAGTAAGTAGTGCTGTTAAGCGTGCTAACCTTGTAGTGGGCATTTCACCCACCCTCACTCACCCTAAGTGCGGATGACTACTATACCAGCCTACTCGATGGTAGCCAGAATATGCATGCACACCCCGACGTGAAGTCTACATTTCCCACCATGAGACCCTAAATTCCCTGTCTATCTTTGCCTTCCCGACAGAAAGGAAATATGAAGGACAGCATCAGATCTCCCACCCCAGGGCAAATCTCCTGCCTATTTCCTCCTTGAGCCTTTTAAGGACCTTCTCAGGTCCAAGAGCCTATTAAAATGGACGATCTTTAAATTAGAGAAAAGAAGCAATCGCCCATGGGCTTCGCGGATAAGTGCACGGTCTTCCCAAAGCGAGTGAGATGTAAACTTCAAGCCGTTCACTAAGTTGAGGTAGTTTGACTCCAAAGTGAATCATTGTACTTACAAGAGAGGGAAACTTCAAAGTCTCCACCATGGCGGCGTTGCACACAACCGGGGGTACAAGGTTAGCTTGCGGTTGCAAGTAGTGCCGTTAGGCGTGCTAACCTTGTAGTGGGCATTTCACCCACTCTCACTCATCTCAGGTGCGGAAAACTACTATACCAACCTACCCAGTGGTAGCCGAAGTATGCATGCACACCCCGACGTGGAGTCTACCTTCCCCACCGTGGAGTCTACCTTTCCCACCGTGAGACCCCCAAATTCCATGTCTATCTTTGTCTTCCCGACAGAGAGGGAATATGGAAGACAGCATTGGATCTTCCACCCCAAAGCGAATCTCCTGCCTATTTCCTCCTTGAGCCTTTTAAGGACCTGCTCAGGTCCAAGGGCCTATTAAAATGGACAATCTTTAAATTAGAGAAAAGAAGCAGTCGCCCATGGGCCTCACTAATAAGTGCACGGTCTTCTCAGAGCGAGTGAGATGTAGACTTCAAGCAGTTCACTAAGTTGAGGCAGTTCGACTCCAAAGTGAATCGTTGTACGGCACAAGAGAGGGAAACTTCAAAGTCTCCACCATGGCGACGTTGCACACAACCGAGGGTACAAGGTTAACTTGCGGTTGCAAGCAGTGCCGTTAGGCGTGCCAACCCTGTAATGGGTATTTCACCCACCCTCATTCACCCTAGGCGCGGGTGGCTACTATATCAGCCTACCCGGTGGTAGCCGGGGCATGCATGCACACCCTGACGTGAAGTCTACCTTCCCCACCATAGAGTCTACCATTTCCACCGTGATCTCTAATTCCTTGTCTATCTTTGTCTTCCCGATAGAGAGGGAATACGGATGACAGCATGGGGTCTCGCACCCCAAAGTGGATCCCCTGCCTGTTTCCTCCTTGAGCTTTTTAAGAACTTGCTCAAGTCCAAGGGCCTATTAAAATGGACAATCTTTAAATTAGAGAAAAGAAGCAGTCGCCCATGGGCCTCGCTGATAAGTGCACGGTCTTCCCAGAGCGAGTGAGATGTAGACTTCAAGCCGTTCACTAAGTTGAGGCAGTCTGACTCCAAAGTGAATCATTGTACCACACGAGAGAGGAAAACTTCAAAGTCTCCGCCATGGCAAGGGTTTCAGCTTGCTCGACCAAGGAGGTGAGTGCGTTTTTTGCGAAGCCATCAATCAAAATCCTAGTAGAACTTCGACACACATAGGCAATTGATCCTTCATTTGAGCCAGGTAAGTGCGTTGCATCGATGTTTATTTTCAACTCCCCTTTTTCTGGTATTTCCCATCTATCCTCCTTCTCTATTCTCACAGCAACTGCCTTTCTGTTCAAGTTGCCCCATTAAGTGAAATTTCCGAGCATTTGTAACCCTAAATCCATCGGGGGGCTTTGGATCTGGAGGTCGCCCTTTGAGGACAAGGTTGCTTCTCGATTTCCATATATTTAAACGCACAGTTGAGATTAATTCAAAGTCTAATGAATTCTGTTCCTTCTGTTTTGAAATTTAGTGAAGGATTGTCCCACACCGACCTCGACCACTTGCATGGAAGGAATAGGTACTCCGGGATTTTGACATGCGCTTGGCACATTCGACACATGGGACCATATATAATTTTTTTTTCTATAAATTTTCCTTAGTTGGGAGAGCGTTTTGGCATAAGCTCCACAGAAGGTTTCGAAAGCAAGGAAAGATATCACGTTGTGTTGGAGCATTTTTAACTTGATATTCTGATTTGCCTTTGAAGCCATCTTTATGGTCGGTAAATTCACGGGCATAGTAGTTAATCTACTATCATGCCACGGCTGTGTAGTGTTCTTTATATGAGCTACTAATAACTTACAGGTTGATGTCGGTTGAATTGAGCCAGTTTGGATTGTACTTTTCCTTCGATTAAATGCCACCTGCAACTCTTGCGGTCGTATATTTTGACAATTTTTTTTTATCGCGAAATATTTAAAAATCTATCCTAATATATGAGTTTTAATACGTGGAGTCTACTTTAACCATTTTCAAATTTCGGAGGGGAATGTTATAGGTAAAAGTGACTAAACAACTGGACAAAAGCAGTGATTAGGCCCAAGCCCTAACAGAGAACTCTGCATTTAGACCAGCCCAGCCCACCACGACAAAAACCTCGAACCTCGCGACCACTGTCCGACGACCGCGAGCTGCTTCTTCTTCTCGTTCTTCATCTTCTTCAGCTCTTCGTCGGCATCGCCATTGTCGGCCGGTGTGGAGGCAGGCGCTCCACCAACAATTGGACTCAGAGGAGCTCCATTATCGACCCCACTTATCTCCTATGGATTCTCTCTCGCAAAAACCTTAGTCATAAGATTTAAATATGTTTTGAAAATCCAACTAAATCGAGCATTTATTCAAGATTTATGGGATCACTATCAATTAACGTAGAAACATAAAGCTATCAAATAAATGTGTGTTTTAATATTCAAATTTCCTGACTTGAAACCGCTGCTAGAAAAAACGCACCAAATAGCCCTTCAATCGCGAACCATTAACTTGATCGTTAGTACAAATTTAGTAACGTCCAATTGGTTCGGTTCATAAATTGGTTGTGGTATGAGATCATTAAGGCTGAGTTCGGTCGTCAGAATTTCGATTAGGATCGGATTGGATAAGATAAAATTTGAAATCCTCCAAATATCTTCTGAATAGTAAAAAATTCCATCATATGTTTGGTGTAATTTAGGATAGGATTGAAAATCTTAGAAAATGCTGTAAACAACATTTATGAAATTTAGAAAGGTTTTTGTTTTTCCACCACAACCATTTCAGCAAACGCTGTAAGAGAAGAGCATGAAAACCGTTTCCTCCATTGATGAGGATGGACAAATCGAGCAAATTGGAGTTGACCCAAATCCGCTGCAATTGTTTTTTTTTTTTTTCTCGAAGTCTGAGTTGTAGCTTATTCAAAATCTGAAAACCGATTTGAGGAGGCCCTGCATTTGTATGAGGGTGGGTGCGAAAGAGAGAGATGCTGAAGAGGATGACACACGTACTTGAGCAAAGACCCCCCTCTTAATGGTCTCGATTGCGATCTCTTTGTTTACTACTACAAGCACTGCGGCTCTCACCTCCTCATCACTGCTTTTTTCTGTGCCTTTTGAGTTACGTTCATTTGAAAGATAGCTACTTGCAGAAAACACCAAAGAAGAAGGTACAAAGAGTAAATAGGCCTGGAAATAAAGGAGAACAGATAATTGGATGCCATGAGGCCGAAGCCGACAGGGAAAAGGATGCCATGAGGCCCAAGCCAACTGGGACAAGGAGAGAATTGAGGTGAAGAAGGAGAGGTTGTAAGGGACGATCTTGATGGGCTCGAGGGCGTCCTTGGAGGAGGAGCAAGGGGCAGAGGAGTGACTGATAGAGACGGCGCCGGTGGTCAGAGGATGTCGCTAAATACTAAATAGGATAATTTGTTTTTGTATAATTTGTTGATGACACAGAGAATGTGAATGTAACACATCGATATTTTCTCAGTCTGTCATGCAGTGCGCACTCGGTGAAAATGAATTTTTTCTCTAAGATCAAATCTCAAGTACAAGCAAGCATCGGATCGCATCCGCCTTTAGATGAGATGAATCTCACGGGAGTAGTCGGGACGGTGCAGCTGAGATCTTCACCTTGAGCACGTCGTGGTCTTCGGTGGAAAAGGTTTATGGGTTCCTCCATCCTCCGCCACATAAAAGCTCTCACGCTCACTTTTCCCACGGGAAACCCCCTTCGCCAGCCTCACTGGCCACCTTCACGGAAAAGCATTCCCCTCCCCTTCTCTCTACAAATTCAACAACGCCTTTCCCTCCCATCCGTCTCGATTCACATGGCGAGCTCCACGACCACGCTCTCCTCCTCCCTCATCTTCCTCGTCCTCCTCGCGCGCGCCGCGTCCCCCGTCGCCGCCATGCTCGACCCCGTCGACTTCCTCTCCCTCCAGGCCATCGGCAAGTCCCTCCACGACACCCCCGGCTCCAACTTCTTCGCCTCCTGGGACTTCACCGCCGACCCCTGCGGCTTCCCTGGCGTCCTCTGCGACTCCTCCTCCCCGAACCGTGTCGTCTCCCTCTCCCTCGGCGACCCCCGCGCCTCCGCCCCCGGCCTCACCGGCCGCCTCCACCCGGCCCTCGGCAACCTCTCATCCCTCACCGAGCTCACCCTCGTCCCCGGCCGCGTCTTCGGGCGGATCCCTCAGTCCCTCTACGGGCTCAGGAACCTCCGCTTCCTCGGCCTGGGCAGAAACTTCCTGTCAGGTGGGATCCCCCCTGACCTCGGGCTGCTCCGGAACCTCCGGAACCTCGACCTGAGCTACAACCGGCTCACCGGCCCAGTTCCAAGGGCGGTCGGGTCATTGCCGTCACTCTCCAACCTCGTCCTCTGCCACAACCAGCTCTCGGGCCTGGTCCCTCCGTTCTTGTCCTGGACCTTGACAAGGATCGACCTGAAGCACAACCAGCTCTCTGGTCCGATCCCGCCGACCTATCTCCCTCCTTCCCTGCAGTACCTCTCGCTCTCCTGGAACCAGCTCAGCGGCCCCGTGGACCGCCTCCTGAACCGGCTCGGCCGGCTCAACTATCTGGACCTCAGCATGAACCGGTTCACTGGCCCGATCCCCGGACGGGTCTTCAGCTACCCGATCACATCCCTACAGCTCCAGAGGAACGCGTTCTCGGGCCTGCTTCAACCAGCAGGGCGAGTTGCGATCCCGACAGTGGACCTGAGCTACAACAGGCTATCGGGGGAGATACCGCCGGAGTTCGCGACCGTCCAGAGCCTCTACCTGAACAGCAACCGGTTCACGGGCCAGGTGCCGGGGAACTTCGTGGACCGGTTGCTCGGGTCGAGCATACGGGTCTTGTATCTGCAGCACAACTTCCTGACGGGGATCGAGATTAATCCGGCAGCGGATATTCCGGTGACCGCCTCGCTGTGTCTGCAGTACAACTGCATGGTCCCTCCCGTACAGAGTCCCTGCCCGTCGAAGGCCGGGACGCAGAAGGCCCGGCCGACATGGCAGTGCCACGAATGGAGGAGGAGGAAGGGGTAAATATGGAAAAAGGGGAGTAAAAAAGGCGGCCGAAATTACACGAAATAAACCAAATAATAACCATAGTCATTTAAACCTCAGTTTCGTGGAGGGTTTGGGATTTATTGGTTGTTCCATTTTTAATTAAATGAATCTTATCGATGTCCATATTATTATTATTCTTTGGTGACGCTTAGAAGCTTCTATGGACACCATGAATTTGGACCAAGATGAATAAGGAGCGCACGAGTACACTGAATCTGAGGAGTTCGACAATGACAATACAATTTCACCATGATAGTCGGTTGAAACTTGTATTTGTCTTCGATCCAAATTTTTCAAAGCAAAATTCAATTGAGCGATACTATTGTCACATACCATTGTACTTGAGATGTAAAATCAAGTCGTGGATTGGGCTATGAGAGCCCAAATACGAAGTGCCCTTTTCATTAAATTGGATTTCCTACCTCCACCCTAAATCTTTTGGGCTCTTTTATATTTAGCTGCCTTCATGGTGTTTTCAATTAAGGGTGATCTGGAACCGATCATGGAACTTATTGTGGCTTTTTTGGTCTGGTTGCAAGGTCTACTCAAGAAATTATTTTTCTTTTGTTCTTTTTTTTGTTTCATTTTTTATAGCAAAATAATATGAGTAGCAAAGCGATTCAAAGTAAAAGATAAATGAGGATAAACAAGCAAAGGCAAGTCAGGAACAAGCAAGGATTGTGAGGCTCGAATGAGCAAGGGAGAGCCACGAGCAAGCGAGAGGAGGCTGAATCGCAAGCGAGAAAGAGTCGGTAAAGTGTTCGAGTAAGGTTAGAGAGAACGACGAAAAAAATACCTAGAGAAAAATTAGGGTTAATCGATTCCAAATTCAATCCATTTCTTGAGTGGTACTTCACTCAAAATTAGGAATCATATCGATTTTCAGGGTCATCTAACCCAGTTCCGAGGTAGAATTGGCCTAATTGCGCGACCCTACTTTCAATGAGAATTTTATTTATGACCAAAAAAAAAAGTTTGGTCCTTTGCTTTATTAATACCCTGTATATTTCAAAAAAAAAAAGCCAAAGGAACACAAATTTGCACTAAAGACACGTATGTCTCATGGGAAAATTACCAAAAAAGTCTTAAACATATTGCAATCGTGCCAATTCAATCCTAAACTTATTTTTCGACCAATTAAGTCAAAAAACATTTTATAGTTATTCCCGATCAATCCATCCGGCTAAATTTGGCAACGCCAACCGGCCAACGCCGGTGAACTTTTTTTATAATATTTTATTTTTTTAAATATTTTATTAATTTTTTATCTTTTTTTTTCCTTTTCCTTTTTTTTTTTCCCCTCCTCCCTCCTCCCTCCTCCTTCTTTTGGCTCCGGCGACCCGCCAGCCTGGCCAGTCGCCAAATTGAGGTGATCCGGCGAGCTCGCCTCACCGCAGCGATGGCAGGGCGAGCCCGCCGAATCGCCTCAATCCGGCGACCGACTAGGCTAGCCGATCGCTAGAGCCAAAGGAAGGAGGAGGGAGCAAGAGGGAGAAGGGAGGAAAAAAAAGGAAAAAGGAAAATAAAAAAATTAATAAAATATTTCAAAAAAAAAATTATTAAAAAAAGCTCGCCGGTGCCGACCGGCTGCCATGTCAACACTGGCCGGCCAATTTTAGCCGAATGGACTGATCGGGAATAATTATAAAAGGTTTATGACTCAATTGGTCAAAAAAATAAGTTTATGACTAAATTGGCACAATTGCAATAGGTTTAGAACCTTTTTGGTAATTTTCCCTATGTCTCATATAACCTGAAACTTGCATTAGTATTATATGATGTCATATTAAGACATCCTTTTGACATTACCATTCGTACCCAACTAGACACCCATTCTTGAGTTTTTACAGGTTTTATTACCCTCACGAACTCTAGGAATTCAGCAAAAAGGATAGAGAGAAAACAAAGAGAAAGAAAACAAGAGCCAATTCCCAAGGATGAAACTTGATTTATTACTCAATTGTGTTCTACGATCAAGAATTCAACTATATTTACGAGTACATAATTAGAATCCCTTTCTATATCTTCTAGGTAACAATTAAATAACTCATCTTTATGTAAACTTCGAAAAAATCACGATATAATGCAAACACCTTTCGAGATGAAATTACCTAATTAAATGCAACGCACCAGCAGTGCATCAAGAAAATAACTTAATCTGCTAAAGTAAAAAATTAAAATGACATGATTCTACTAATTTTATGTTTCTAGAATATTAAACCAATTAGAGAGTAAATATTTTTTAAAATTTGATGCTATCCTAATCGTCTCCGGCATGATTTTGGTTAACTTTTAGTATTAATACCCTGAAAAACTCCATACTAGTACATATGTAACAAATTTATCCCAATTAATTTTTTGATCACCAAAAATCACAAACCAATATACATTTAACAAATTTACCACAAACTATTACAATTGTGATAAATTTACCTTCATTATACTGTGAAATTATTAATTTGAATGACACGTAACAATTGACTGATATATCGATTTAAAATTTTACTATCCATTTGTCATGTTATACAATTTTTGTGGTTTTTTGGATATTAATCCAATTTGATGGATGATATATTTGTCACAAATGTATCAATTTAAGGTTTTTGACGGTTAAACAAATTGATTTATGATAAATTTATCACAAGTGTACCAGTTTGGGATTTTTTATGGTCGGTTAGGGTAAATTTGTCACATATGTATCAGTTTGGGGTTTTTCATGATCAAAAAATTAATTTGAGGTAAATTTGTCATATGTGTACCAGTTTGAGGTTTTTCAATGTATTAACCCTAACTCTTATATGTTATAAGTTACTATGATGCTATTTGCTAGTTTTTTCGATGGGTGACTAGTTTATTCAAAATTGCTAATGGTAGGACTTTGGCTAGTCAATAAAGGTTAAAGACCAATCCTAATAGCCCTGGCTCTCCAAAAATTAGGAGGAAAGTGACGTAAATAATCTCTAAACTTTAATTCAATGCACAATGTCGTCCATAAACTTTTAATTGATTCAATATTAACCCATGAACTATTGCTAAACATTTAATGCTGTTTTTCCTTTTTTTTTAAACAACAAATCAGGAGTCATATGATGACTATGGATTGTTATATGCCAAATTGGATTTTTAAAGATGGTGAGCCAACATGTCGTTCTTTTCATCTATATGCTTTAGAAAATGGAAAAAAAATTAGAGCATTAATATGTTAACCATTACTCGATTACGTGGATTATTATATCTTCTATTTGAGATGAATACTGTACTTAGACAACTCATGTATAACTTCTTATTTTTTTGTTCATTATTCAAATTTAACAGATTGGAAGCCATATCAGCAAATTTTGTTAACTAAAATTAATAAAAGGGCAGTATTGAACATGTTCATATAGTTTAGGAACTAGATTGAATATTTACTAATATTTTATGGACCACATTAAACAAACTAAAAGTCCAATGACGACACTACACACTAAGCAAAAGTTTAATAACCATATGTCTCTTGTCACGCCCCGAACCCCGAGCGCGTGCACATCCCACTGTGGTCGATCAAACATGCGACATCTCAGGATACATCGCCGACCCATTCATTTTATTACACATGCGGAAGCGAAACAAATCCCCTGACAACATTTAACTTGGGATAGAAAAGCAGGCAATCAATCACAATACCAAACACTCGCCTTATAAACACATAGGTTTAAATACAATACTGGACTGATTACAAAATAGACCAGCTCGATAAAAGGGGAACTATCCTAAGACCACTAATAGGACACGTTCACCGATCCTTCAGTTTTCACCTTTCCAGACTTCATGGCTTCGGGTCCTCCACGACCACCATCTAGGGACCTGAAATTTTGGCCCACAATGGGGTGAGACATTGTCTCAGCAAGTTCAACCCCCTAAACCCCTATTAGAAAGAAAATACACCCCGGGTGGCCTAGCCACATCACATAGAAGACTTACCTCGTCTTAATCCCTTCCTGCAGGTTAGCACAATTTGTATCACACAAACTCAGGAAATAATAAGAATTCAAACAATTTGAATGCCAACACTTTCATAGGAACCACAAACACACTCAGCATGCATTCCAATTATTATTCACTACCACACAAGGGCATAGCCTACTCGCAGTTCGGCTATCTACGACATTAATGCCAGGCATCGCCTCCCCCTTGGAACGCGGCTTCGTCACTACGTCGACGGCATTCCCGAAGGAGCATGGGTCCAGTCGGCCTAGCCTCTACTGCGACCCGAGCCTCGTCACTAAGTTTAGAATTAGGTCCAATTGGCCTAACCTCTTGTGACCCGAGTCTCATCACTAAGTTGATGGCGATTCTAAAGGAAAACAGGTCCAGTTGGCTTAGCCTCTACTGCGACCGAGTCTTTCAACCAGCACACGACAATTCAAAACTAACCTCCGGACAATTTACATTTCACTCAAATATTCCAATTGCAATAGTAAACCTTAAATATCCAATTTTGGGGCCAAACCCGACATCTGAGATTTTCTGAATAAAATCCACATTCTCCACAATCGACACTCAATTTACAATATCCACTCATCGAATTCAAAATCTGAATACACAGCAGCGATCAGCATGAAATTCTAAGAATTTAGGGTCTCGAAATAATTTTCGGAATTTAATAAATAATTAAATTTATTTCGAAAATTAATTAAATAATAATATTCATATTTTTCACAATCCACGCTCAATTTGCAATATCCAACCATCAATTTCAAAATCTGAATACACGGCGGTGATCGGTGCGAAATTACGAGAATTTAGGGTCCCGACAAAATTTTCGGAATTTATTAAATAATTAAATTTATTCAGAAAATTAATTAAATAATAATATTTTAATAATTTTCCTAATATAATATATTATTAAATAATCCAATAATTTCGAAACATTTATTTAAATCAAAAATAAATTCCTTTAAGTCACATCAAGCTTATCATAAAATAAACCTTCTTAACCCTAATTAAACACACATTAAATTAAAACACCACCTTAATCTAATCCACTCTTAAATAACTTAAAATAACCACCTAATAACACTTAACATAAACTAAACCTCCCTAAGCATAATTAACCCTCTAAGCGAGATTTAGTGAGCTAAACTCACCGGATTATCTAGCCGAGCGGACCAAAACGACGGGGGCGACTAGGGGATTGACTTTTCCAAAGGCGAACCTAAACTCCGGGGCCGGGAAGCCGGCCAAAACGGGCCGAGACCGAGCTACCATACCCATTTTCTTGGCTGCCGTTTGAGGCCAAGACAAGGTGGATCCGAGCTCAATCGGGCGGAGGAACGGCGGGGGAGAGACGGCGGCAGCTCGGGGCGGAGTCGAACGGCGACGGCGACGGCGACGACGAAGGAGGCTCCGATGACTGCGACAAGCGGCTGGACGGAGGGGCAGGAGGCTCGAGGTCGCACGAGCTGGACCGAGCGGCGCGCGGGCTGGTCGGTCGCGCGGGCTAAGGGGGAGTGGCACACGCGAACCGGCGACGTCGGCAACGGCGACGGGCGGCGGCGAGCGGGCGGAGGGGCGGTCGGTCGGGCGGAGGGCTGCTGGTCCGGTCGCAACTCCCTCTCTCTCTCCTCCTCAAGTTCCAAGACAAACCCCCTTGAATCAAGGAAGAAGATGATGTTAAAAGCCCACATTTTCAAGAGCCAATCCTCACCATCCACTTGTCAACATCCTAGCCACTCTTGCCCCACACCATGACATCACTTGTGATGTCACAATCCACTAACTCCAACCTCCCACAACCTTAATCCAATAGGTTCAATTTCATTTTTCACGGCATAAAATCTTGTACATCCAATTCTTCAATTCTCTTCCAATTGAACCAAATTGAAGTCCATAAAATTAATCCAATGTCACCACACTTCAATTCACATATTTACTTGACCATAGAACCATCTTGAGTCCCAAAAACACAACCAAAGGCGGCCTATTAATTTCTCGAGCCAAATTAACCATACTTTGATTATTTTGCTAAAAAACTCAGTTTGCATGAAAAATCCTCCGAGTATGAGTCAATATTCCTAAAATGATTTGTGACACACCAGGACTTCCAATTTCTAAATTCGATATTAATTTCACGGTTAATTTCACTCTGGCACGATATTAGCGCATACTGATCCACCGGGTAGCTTTTAGAAATTTTGGTGCATTTGACCTGTGGTTGATCAATTCAAGCCACAATGTACATCTTTGACACATTGGCGACTCTTGGTTGTCGGGATAATCTCAAGGTTTCAAACACGGACACGAGGTACCCAAACGACAAAAAAGTCGGTCTAGTGCCGATCGACAAGAATTGTGCGATCTGGTGGAATCACCCACACTCGATCACATACCTCTGTCGAGTCGACCTATCTCCGGCCTCTAATCGATTTTTAACTGTGCCGTAATGACCCTTGCAAATTAACTCGGTCGAAAGGTCATTTCCTGGTCAAATTATCAAGTCCGATGCATTGGAATTTCTTAACAGCTTCACCTAGAAGACTAGTTATCCCATGAGTGATCAGTTCAGGGAAAAGAACTATATGTGCACGGATGAAATGCCCATTTCAATTTATTGAAAATAGAATTGGAAATTCGGGATGTCACATATCTTTTCCCCAAAACTAAAAGGGTGTGAGCATCCTTTGAAGGCAACATTGGTCATCCAAATAATTTTGAAGAGAAAGTGAAATTGAGGTATAAACTAGAGCAAAGTTTTTTTTTTAAAAAAAAAAATTAATATAATATTGAGCTGGAGCATTTTTAACTTAATAGTTTGATCTGTCATCTTTATGGTTGGTAAATGCACATGCGTATTATTTAATCTACTATCGTGCCGTGTATGTAGTATTCTTTATACAAGCTAATAATTTTTTCCTTTAAATTAAAAATGAGAATAACCTACGGGTTGATGTCGGTCGGATTGAACTTGTTTTGACTGTACTTTTCTTCCGATTAATCACCATTCGTAACTCTTGCCATCATATACTTTGAAAAAAAATTTAACGCGAAATATTTTAAAGTCTACCTTAGATTCTTAATATATAAATTTTGATACGTGAAATCGTATATAATTTTTTTTCCATAATTTTGAGATAGAAACGCTTTTACCATTTTCAAATTTTGGGGGAAAATGTTATAGGTAAAAAAGTGACTAAACAACTGGACAAAAGCAGTGACTAGGCCCAAGCCCAAACATAGAAAACTATGGATTTGGACCGGCCCAGCCCACCACGACAGAAACCTCGAGCCTCGCGACCACCATCCGACGACCGCGAGCTGCTGCTTCTTCTTCATCTACCACTCCTTCTTCAGCTATTCTTCGCCGGCATCGCCGTCGTCGTCGGGTGCAGAGTCAGGCGCTCCCTCCGTCCCTCGCCGACGAGCGGCTGGACCCGACGGAGCTCCATCTCGACCCGGGATTTCCTCCGATTCGAGTCCAATCTCTCTCTCCCTCTTGCGCGAAAACCCTAGTCAAAGATGCCGCCTTTCTCAGTCGCCCCTCGCCGCTCGCAATGAAGAGAGCCTGGAAGATCTCCGCCTCCGCCCACTCCGAGCTGCTATGCCTCCGGCGACCCCCTCGCAGCCCCGCGACCCCGAGGCCGCCCCGCCTCCTCGGCCGCCCGAGGTCGCCGGCCCGCGGGTCCTCCCGCGGAATCTGCGGCACGACCGGCCAGAGCCCGGCCGGGATGAGGGAGATCATGGAGCTCTTCGTCGAGAAGTTCGCGCGGGCGGAGGAGAGCAGGGCGGCGCTCGGCGAAGGCGTCCGGGCCAGGGTTGTGGAGCTGAGGGACGAGCTGGCGCGGCTCGACGGGCCGGACGAGATCGTTAGGGTTTTGGACGAGAAAGCCGAACCCTTGCTCCACTCCGTCGATGGGTTGGCGTTTGTTGAGTTCCTGAAGCAGCTCGACTCCTGGCCACATCAAGCTCTAGAGGTCTGACACATTCCGCTTGCTCGTTTTCCTTTCCATTTGCGTCCCATTGTCAGTGAATAGCTGTAGGGGTTGTAGGCCTTAGTTGCTCGGATTCGATTTAGCCCATCCTGCATTGGTATCGTTAAGATGTATGAAAAGGCATAGAAGCATTTGTAACTTTACTAATCGTGAGCTGAACCTCTGCATAATGCCTTCTTCTTTTCTTTTCTTTTTTGTCTCAATGAAAGTAGGTCTTTTTTTGGAAGAGGAAACTTCAGGAGCGCGGTATTCCGATGACATCGGAGGAGTATGTCAAAGGCATTACGGTTGCTGGTAGAATTAAGGATGTTGATCTAGCTACGGAACTATTTACAGAAGCTACTAGTAAGAGATTGAAGGCGACCTCTACTTATAATGCGTTGATGGGTGCTTATATGTACAATGGCTTGGCGGGAAAGTGCCAGAAGCTTTTCCAGGAGTTGAAAAAGGATGCAGACTGTAGTCCGTCGATAGTTACGTATAATATTCTTATCTCTGTTTTCGGGCGCTTAATGCTGATAGATCATATGGAGGCGGCTTTTCGGGATGTAGAGTGTTTAAATCTTGCCCCCAATATTGTCACGTATAACAATCTAATTTCTGGGTATTTGACTGCTTGGATGTGGGACAATATGGAAAGAACTTTTCAGACTATGAAGGCAAGCCCTGTTAAGCCTAATACGAGTACATACTTGCTGATGCTTCGTGGTTATGCACACTCAGGTAATTTGGAAAAGATGGAAGAGACATACGAGTTGGTAAAAGACCACGTCAATGAGAATGATGTGGCTTTGATTAGAGCCATGATATGTGCATACTGTAGGAGCTCTATCATGGACAGAGTTAGGAAAATTGAGACGCTACTAGGGCTTATTCCAGAAAATGGATATAGACCTTGGTTAAATGTGTTGCTGATCAAGGTTTATGCACAGGAGGATTGGTTAGACAAGATGGAAAACTCAATCAATGAGGCCTTTGAGCAGAAAACCTCTGTAAATGCAGGAAGTGTGATGCGGGCTATAGTGGGCAGTTATTTCCGATGTAATGCGTTAGATAAGCTTGTGAGCTTCGTGAAGCGCGCAGAATGCGCTGGGTGGAGAATCTGCCGTTCTCTTTATCATTGTAAAATGGTAATGTATGGATCACAGCAGCAGTTGGCGGAAATGGAGAGTGTGCTTGATGAGATGGACAGTTTTAATTTCAATCGAACAAAGAAAACATTCATCATCATGTACTATGCCTACATATCCAGTGGTAAAAAAGATAAGGCGGAGCAGATAAAAGGACTGATGTGCAAGTATGGTTACGGGGTACCTCATGATGCCGTCTCTTCATAATAAAACCCTCCTTCCATCTTCTTGTACTGGGCAGTTACATGTGAATGTTTAAGTGATTATTATCAATAACTGCTTGCACAAGGCCATTCAGCTGATCATTCTGAATGAGGTATGCCTCTCATTTCCGCAGGTGCTTCATAGACTGACTGTTAACTAAGCAATGCAGCCAATGATTCAGTTGACATACTAGTGACTGTCTGATTAAAAAGCAGGTTTCACAAGTTTTAGTTAATCCTGACTTTGTCATAGAATTTTCTTTGTAAATACGTAAAATTGTACCAAGGAGGAGGGAAGTGTGATGCACAAATAAAAACCAATTTACAGGAAAATATATTGAAAAGATGAAGAATGGACTGTCAACAGAAGGAGCTGTCACTGATAAAGTGGATATCTCGTCTTTTATTATATGACCTCTCTTCATGTTCAAAAGCTCTTCTACTTCTCTTCTTCAAATGACCCAATAAAATGGAAGATGGAATTGGAGGCAACAAATCTTTTCTGTTTGCGAGCTGATTAACCTGATAAACGCTTCACTGTATTTGAGATCAAACCCCACTACCCAATTTGAGCCACAGGTCATTTTAGTTTGCAGAAATTTCAGATTTTGTCTGTTCTAATGTCATGGAATAAAAGCAATCTAGAAAATGCTTTTAGGAAAAATTTTACAACGATTACATTGACAAAAATGAGGAAATTTATTTTCAAAAAGGATTAAATTATTAATTGAAAAGAAAGTTTTTACTTTTTTCATTGTTTTTATTGAGAACTTTAGAGTTTGGAAAACCAAGAGAAAAGCTTCTCTTACTATTATGGTGGACTACAATTATGCATTTTACAGTGTTTATATCTAGAAAAATTCTTTTCACTCCTAAACATGCTTCCAAGAAGCCTGAAAATTATTGCCATTATCATTCTCCATAAATAAGAACAATGACAACTTTTCTGAAACAAAATGTACTCATAGTTCTAGAGTTATGCTAGAGTTCCCCAGACTCTGAAAGTGAAAAAAGAATTGTTTGACGTCTCAATGTCCCTTTCACTATGAAACACTTGCTATCTGCACTGAATACCTTCTTTGATTATAGGAAATAGTCAGAACTCTCTACAGAACACATTGTGAAAATCAATGACGTAGCATTTTCTGGTAGATCTTCCGAGGAAGTGACAGCACTGCTAATCAGTGCTAATTTGTATAGTTGCATCTATAAGCTGATTTCACACAAAATAATGCTATGAAGCTACCCACTGAATCTGATATGCCTACTATAGTACCACGTGTCAAGGTGCATGTATGCATCTTATCCACTGAATATGATCTGCGTTTTTCACTAGATCTGCTTAACCAATCTAGCTGGATTTATTCCTTATGGTTTTTATCATTGTTCATGATAGTGAGTGGCCTTCTCTTCTAACTCATTGTGAAAGGAGAATTCTGTATTCTTTTGCAGTTACTTGCATTTTCTCTATATGACATGTCATACGTTCTCAAGTCACACGAGTAGCTTTAAGTGCCTGGTTTCCTTTTTCATGCATTTAGTTGATTCATTAGCTGCTTTGATTGTGCAGGAATTGCTGTGGTTCATACATGTCCCTGGATAAGGAAGTGTTATTTACTTGTAGAAGATGAACATAATTAGCAATGCAAATGTGCCGTTTGCATAATTCCATCCGACCTGGTACTTCAAGCAATATTCTTTCTCACCAATTTCATGATTCAATCTGTCTGGAGTGTGTTGAGTTTTGGATTTTGGACTCTGGCTACTCCTTTTGGAGCTTTGAGCTTACCGGCAACGCTTGGGAATGGGATGCATGATAAGCTCTGCGACTTTGGGCATGGTATATTGGATCTGTGCACTTCATTTACCGTGAGCACTTTGGTAAATGATTCATCTGCTACGAAGTTGGCCAGATTAATCAGTAGGCCATAACGAACTGATTTTTGGAATTTTACCCAAGGGTGGGGCCAACCCCCAGAAAATAAGAGTTTCAATTTTTAGAGTTATTGTACCATTTGTGTTCTAAGATCTCTTATTCTTTTCTGCGGATTTTGGATTTTACCCAAGGTTTGGGCCAACCCCAGAAATAAGAGTTCCAATTTTGACGTTCATTGTACCATTTGTGTTTTAAGATCTCTTGTACAATATGGGACATGAATCTTCTGAAATGACCTTGGGGATGAATTGGGGTACTCTTATTGGTGTTGTGACTGAAAGAAGTGGTACACAGGATTTCTTGCAATTGACCAGGTTTTGTGCTTGCAATATACTGCTGGTACATCCGTCCGCATATGTAGAGCTTGTGTATGACATTTCTAATAACACCTGGTGGATGGCTGAATGCTCATTTATCTAGTTTGGGCATAAATATTGAAGCATATGCAGTGTCTCTTCTCCTGCCTCCTGGTAGTATTGAAGTGTCGACACGCTCTCTTTACGTCCTGTGAGTTGTTTTTTCGGCTAATTTTTAATTGACCGTAGTCTTGACATCTCGCCCAATGCAAATCATCAAAGATCTGCTAAGTTCATGCTCTGTCATTGTTTTGAGTGCTAATCGTCGATCTTTCCTTGGAATTAGTGAGATGGATGAATGCTGCTGCTTCCAGTCGGGAGGGGCCGAGCCAAGCTGCTGGGCACATTTATCGGGTTGCTAGAATTTGAGTTGATCTGTGGTTCAGCGTGTTCCTTGTGATGCTGATCAGATGAGGAAGGTTGTTTTACTTTAGGGTGTTTCTCCAGCAAGCAAATCAGTGAATTTCCATTTGTCTGCCATGTTCCGCATCAAGCTTTCCATTCACCTTCAGTCGGGTCATTTATTCAACAATCAAGAACAAAGAAAGCTCAGGGTGTCAAATCGCCCTTCACATCGGTTCCACGTATATCTCCATCTTAGGACTTACAAGGTGCGTTTGGTTGGACTTTTGGGGAAAACCATTAAAAAAATATAAAAGACTTTAGGTTGAAGAGACTTTTCAGAATGCAAATTGTGTTTGTTAAATTACAATTTAAAAGTCCGAAGTACCTTTCAGCAAAATGGTGTTTGAAGGAATTATATTTACAAAAGACTTTTGTGATAAAACAAATAAATAAAAAATTGACCAGCAAGGGCAGGCGGCCACCGGCGATCGAAATCTAACGCCGGCGGCCGACATCTGACTTACGCAGCCTCGGAGGCAACTGGGGAGGGCCACCCAGGGTTGAGCGGCCCCTAAAGACCACCGGCGAGGGCCACCCATCGACAGGGGAGGACCACCGGACGTCAGGCGACCCTGCCGTGACCCAGATTTGGGGCAGCGACGTCGCGGGAGGACCTCACCGCCCTCGGATCTAGGTCGTAGCAAGGTTGCGCGTCCTCCGGCGACCACCGCGACCCAGATCTAGGGTGGCGAGGTCACTGGAGGACCTCGTCGCCTCCGGATCTGCGTCACGGCGGGGTTGGCGACCCAAACCTCGCCACGACCCACGGCAATCGCCGCAACCCAGACAGGGCAGCGGTCGCACCACTCCACGGCAACGGTCGCCTAGGCCACCGTGACCATGCCAAGCCGTTGGCGGCCGCTCACAGCTTCAAGCAACATGTCGGCCAACCTCAACGGAGAAGAAGATGAACAGTACAATGACGAGGGCAAAACTGGAAAAATCGAGTAAGTGAGGGTATTTTTGGAAGAAAAAAAAATAAAAAATAAACATACCTCTTGTATGCCGAGAAAGCTGAAAGCCCAAGGCACCCTCACATCTGCTTTGGGCTTTCAACCTTGAGGATGCCAACTTTGGCCTAATGGGAATTTCAAAGTTGTTCCGAAACACCCAATATTTAGCCTAAAGATCCTTGGACGCCTAAAGATCCTTTGCAAAGCCAATTCCAAACGCACCCGCGCAGGATGTGATCCACCCGACTTGCATGAAGTGTTCGAGCGATGTGATCGATAGGAAATGAGAAACTCATGATTCCATGCATTGGGCGAGGATATAGTCTTTTTGTTACTCTTTCCTGAGCATGTGGCTCAGGTATGTTTCGATTTGCAGGACTTCCATAGCTCAAGTCTACTGCGCAGTTCTCGGAAGATCAGTTTTGCTCAAAAAGACGGGGCCAGGGTTCCTTTCTTCTGTTCATATTTTAAGCGACCGACTGTTATCGGATACACAAAGTTAATGTTTCTTCGGTTGTCGAATGAAATTATAGCCAGTACCCTGATCCTGTCAGTTTAACCTACGTAAATAATAAAAGTTAGATACTATTTGATAATTATCGAATTCATGTGAAAAATATTGGAAAAGAATTCCAAGAAAAGATTTACTAGGAAACTTGAAAGCAATCGCAACGTGGAGCCTATCGGTCGTTGTTTGGGGAGACGACAAGGAATTACACATCAAAAGCATGATTTTGTTTTGTCTCATTCTCTTATTTCCTCACGTCATCGATGTCCCGATATCATCGGACATCTAAGAAAATATAGAAAATTACCTAACTATAGGATTTTGGGTAAGAAAAAATTTTGGCCTCAATAAGAAAAGTAATCCTCTCGAATCTCTCAATCTCGACATGGATGATTTTTTTTTTTGATACAGTAAATTTGATTGACGAGGGTGGATTAACCCGTCTAGAAAATCAATTTCGAATCTCACTCTAAATCGCCGGAAGCAAAAAGGGAGGAAAAAGCCAAAAAACATGACTTTAATCAAATGGAGGAATCTAGACGGGGTTTATGGCTTTGCTTTTTAGGTTAACTTGTTACCCCTCTCCTCCTTTGAATAGACTAATGATAAGCGTGACTTTGTGATTGTGAGTGCGGTGCTGCCCCCGTTTTATTAAAAGCGTTTTTGTCCTAAGCAGCCACATTAGACAATGACCCCTATTTAAGATTCAAAGCACATCATTTTGTCGTATCCCAGTCGAATAAGTCCAAAGACCACGACCACTCTAAAAAATTTGAAGTTTTTTTTAAGGAGGAAACCGAATCACTAAGGTGCACAATTCAATGAAACCAACCTCAACAATTTTGAACAGAAAAAAAAAAATCACAAAGTAAAATTTGTCGTCTAAAAAATATTTATTTTAATAACGATCGTTTATATCATTTATAAAAATATATTTTTTTAGATTATCGATTTTTTTGGGAAATGGACGGAGCTTTTATGTCCCTATCCAACATGCTTAGCTTTTCCTGCGACTTATGATGCCTCCACGAAACAACGTTAAGACGATAACCACGTTGGGGAAAGAAAAGAGAAAACAAAAGGGCCAACGAAATTTTCATCCCTTTTTTTTTTTTTTGGCTCTCTCTAAGCCCTAGATTTCAAAGTGGTCCCCTCCATCTATAATACAAACAAAGTCGCCAACCACTCGTTAAAGGGGAGTTTCCCCATCACCCAAACGAAAGGAGCCAAGAGCCCCCAAGTTCCTTCTCTCCCCTTCTTTCTTTCTCTGCCTTTTCTATTCCCTTGGCAATTTACCCATAAAAAAAAAAAAAAAAAAAAAAAAAAAAAAAAAAAAAACCCCAAACCAAAAGCTACCCCCCGGTGGCCACTCCAGGACGCAATCGGCAAGGAAACTGACAAAGTATTCATCAAATCAAATCACCTCCCCTCCTCCTCCCCCAGCACAGAGATTGTGATGTATCCCATGATTAGGACCCGTGTCCAATCATTCCCTCCCTTCCCGGTTCCTTTCGCCCCTGAAATTCTTGAATTCTCTTTTCTTTTGCCTCTCTCTGCTTTGCAATGGGGGCATTGATTGGGACGGTCGGCCACGCCACGGGGCGTGAAAAGTCCCCTGGCGCCACCAATCTCTGTTCGAGTGATGACGACTCTGGCATTAGTCTGCTCCCGTTTGGGTGGCCTCCTTCCTTTGGAGCGAATCATGGGAGGGCGATTACATTTGAGTTTTCTTTGGGCCTTGATGGGAAGCCAACATGAATTGGGATTTCTCTAGACGTGTCCCTTTCGGGAGGGATCGGATTGATTGATTATTGTAAGGCCGGGAGGGTTCAAACTTGTGCCAGTGCGCGTGGAGATTAGTGTTGGCGTCTCACGCACGACATCTCCTTCGATCCACGGCACTAGTGACGCCCACGTGGAGCCACTTTTCCTCGTGGGGGAAACCTTGATTTTTCTGCTTTTAACAAACTTGTCGTTGGCCTTGTTGCCTTCTGTCGTGCTCGTCCTGATCGAGTCCTGAACCTTGGTTCTCTTCGTGTGTTCCTCCACAATCCCTCAAGACAGGCAGAAATTTTCATTTTCCCAATTTGATTAACATGATTAGCCATCACCTGCTCAGAATCTAAGGAGATCACAGGGGGAAAAACCGGGTGAAAAAAACAGAGCTTTTTTGTAGCTTTATCATTGTTGGCATCAATACTTAACGGGAACAGTGTCGTGAGATGTCTGATAAATTCTTAAAGTCTCATCTCAGTACAAGAAAAAGGACCCACCGCAGTTTGTACTATCATAAAGGACCCAGCACTCTTCCTATGCTTGCTTCCTATTGCCCAACACAAGTGTTTTGAGGTTTGAACCTTTAATTTGAGGAAAAACAACACTCCTATTTCCCTCCGTACGGTCCCCTTTTCATGAAACAGGGAGATTCTGGCGATGCATCTGGAAGGAGACGTGTCTCAAAATGCAACCAAAAACTTGCAGTCCAGGAACTAATACAATCCCAAAACTGTTGAACAAGTATTGGCAAAATCACAGTGAGAGAAATTTGAGAGGCAGAAGAAGACCAAAAAAAAAAGATATCTTTTCATTTCTAGGTCACAAGTATAACATACAACTCCACAGCATGGTGGAATCAAAGTAGTCTGAGATTGTTTTCTGGATCAGTGATTACAGTACCAACATGCTCATCTCACTTGGGAACAGAATCGTGACCAACCAAATGCTGTAGCTCCAGCGATTCGACCAGCCAGTTGAGGCCCGAACCGAACCGGGCCAGGACGATGCGCACATTCGATGTCCAAAAACGATTCCCAAGCACTGAGTTCCGAAGTTTCCAAATCGATCCATTTGAGCCACATCCCAGTATTGTATACATCAGTGTCAGCTTCTTGCGATAACGGAAACTGAGCGGAATCCTCAAACCGCCACGAGAAAATGGTGAAAAAGAAAGAAAAAAAAGAAAGAAGGGTAAGTAATATATTGCACAATCCCTATAACTCTACACACCTTTTCGCTGCGAAAGAATAACCAAAGTGTGAAATGTCAAGCTGCTGTGATGTATTTTTTTTTTGGCCGTATTAACAGTTAGAATGGACAAACTCGTTTATCTCCTCCATGAGCCGATAGAAATGGTCATTGTTCGGCAAGAAGTAGAAGCCGATCGTCGCCTCCTTCAGGTGCAGCAACTTCACCTCATGGCCGTATTTGGCGAGCCCTTCTGCGTATGCCAATTGCCAGTCCTGGAGGAGATCCAGGCCCGCCACGACCACGAGGCTCTTCGGAAACTTGAGCCCCTCGAGGCTCCGGCCCCGCGGGCCGAAGGGGTTACACGCCGGGTGGTCTCTGTCTTCCCCTTCCGGGAGGAAAGCTCGCCAATACCAATCGCGGTCGGGGACTCTGACGAAGTACTTCCCGTCCAATCTCATCTCCGATTCCGTTCTCTTTTGGCCGCCGAACAATGGATGGAGGAGGATGTTTCCCAAGACCTCGACTCCGGCATCGGCCGCCTGCACAGCTACGTGGTGCACGATATTGCCACCCGAGCTATCTCCGGCCAAGTAGACATAGACCTTCGAGTCCTTCCCGCTCTGGAGCCACGGTCTCGACTTGACCCACTTGAGGGCCGCCCACCCGTCGTCGTAGGCACACGGGTACCGATATTCGGGCGATCGCCGGTAATTTACAGAGACCACCGCGACCTTGCAGATGTTCACGAACCGCCGGCACAGCGTGTCGTAAATGGCGGTGCTCGCGGTGGAATGAGTGAAGCTCCTCCATGGAAAAAGATGATGACCGGGACGACCTCGGTGGTGCTCAGGGGCTTCTCGAGGTCGATGATCCCCCAGCGGGCCTCGTTTTCGGGGGCGGCCAGATAGACCCGGTTGAGGAGCCCGGTCGTCCGGTCGACGTGATCGAAGGAGAAGACCCCGTTGACCGGAATGGTGTTGGCGGGGACCTTCCGGTCGAGGAAATCGTCCAATTCGCGGTTGAAGGTCCCGTCGGGGCGGCGGAGGAGATTGTAGGCTAACTTGAAGTTGGAGATCAGGACGTAAGTGTTGAGGGGGACGACGCTCTGCGGATTTTCAGGAGAGATGGCAATTCAGATTCATGTAAATCGACCTCCAAAGATTACAAATTTTTCTGCATATTTCAATCACATGACACCAAGCACAGACAAGAGAGATGTTTCGCACTTAATCGCCATTTGTCGGCTACATAAACCCTGCTGAAATAGAAGACAGAGCTGAAAGTGGGGAGGGGGGTAATGTGAAAAGGAGAGAAGTACAGAAAGGACAAGGAAGAAGAGGCCAGGCGCAAACACAACATCTCATCACTTACCCTCCAATCAAAATCGAATTCTAACCCTGAAATTGCCCATACCCAAAAAAGGAAAAAAAAAAAAAAACAGACGCGCACAGTTTGAATCCACACCAAGAACTCAAATTTCGGAAACACCTACAAGAGTTACTTCAAAAATTAACATCTAATTGATGAAATTAGCAGCACAGGCGCGAGGAGAAAGTGAAAAGCTCCGCTTCCGTTGCTGAGAAAGGAAGAAATTCATCAGACAGAATGAAGAACACGAGAGTACCACCGAAACGAACAATCGAGGGCCCAAAGCAAGAAAAAGATTAAAAAAAAAAAAAAAGAATTGAAGAGGAGGAGCAAACCTTAGATTCGTTGACGTTGACTTCATCACTGCCGGCCATGGCAAGCTTCCACCCCCAAAGGCAAAACAAGAAAGGCAAGACAAACTCGCGAGAGGGACGAATCCGAGAAATCTCAGAGCACAACGGCAAGACCCTCCATGGCAATACGACCCTTTTTTGCAGCGACGCCCCTCGAATCAAGAAAAGCCCAACAACACGGTCCACCGCCCCTCTCTCTCTCTCTCTCCCTCTGTCTCTGAAACTGTGGTGCTGTGAGGGAGCGAGCGAGAGTTATAAAGAGGCGTTGGGCGAGCACGTTTTCTTTCCCTCCCGGGGTTTTTCGAGAGGGGGTTTGGGGAGGGGGCTCTAGACACTACAGAGCGCTGCAGGGCTAGCGGGTGGGTAAAATTCGTCGCGGAAAAGAGGGGAGAGACGAGGAGGGAAGGAAAGGGGATTGCTCGCTCGGGAAGAGATCGAGAGAGAGAGAGAGGTTAATAACAGAGAGGAAGAAAGTACAGAGGAGAGAGAGAGAGAGAGGAGAGAGGGGACGGACGGAGACGAAAGAGACGACAAAGGGGGCGGCCGAATTAATCTGTTTTTCGCGGGCCCTACTTCGACCCCCCCAATTTCCTTTTTTATATAATAAATAAATAAAATAAAAGCAATTTGGCCAGGTTTAATTGTATTATTATATTTTGTGAAATGTTTTTGTTTTTCACCCTTTGGATGAATAGTGTAACAAGACGTAAAGACCGGTTTACTGGGGATAATGATGAATTACTCGTTTAAATCACTCCTTATATAGAGGTATAGATTTGCATTGTATCTTTTAAGAAGGAAAAGAAAAAAACACACATGCCGCCTTTATCACTTGAATGATAGATATATTGGATTGAATTCTTTGGATTGAGTGAAGTGAGTAGATATACAATACCCGAGGAGAAGTTGTACCGTACTTTTTACAAGCTAAACTTCTATGGAGCCACTTCATATACTAGAATGGTAATTTGTCTTCTACGTGATAGATTGTATATATATATATAAATTAGACGAAAACATGGCTTGAGTTTTTGTTCAATAAGCATGGAATCATGGTGGAAAGTCTTGCGAGATTTTATGCTAAATCAATCAAAGGGTTACGGAGACCATGAGAATGTTTAAGAATTAATGAGTTATATTGAACTCATTCAATCATTTGTTATTCACTTTTTTATTTGGCAATCTCTTATGTCATTTTTATTTGCCCCACCCTTATAAAAAAAAAAAAAAACTTATATAGCTTATTTAGCGACAGGTATGCCTTACATGTAATATATATGTATATCTCTGTATATATGTAATAACGATTTTTATTTTTTTGAATTTTCATGCTTTCGAAATCACAAGCTAGCATTCCACCATTTTTTTTAACTCAAAGTATAATTTATATATCTCTGTATTTATGTAATAACGATTTTTATTTTTTTGAATTTTCATGCTTTCGAAATCACAAGCTAGCATTCCACCATTTTTTTTAACTCAAAGTATAATTTCAAGCACTGTATTCCACAGTAAATTTAAAATGAGTCCCCGTAAATACTCACAACACACCCTTTTTTGCGTCATTATTATTCATTCGTGTTTTTTTCCTTTAACATTAACCTTATTTTTTCTCTTTCTTTTTCTCTCTTTTTTTTCCTTTGGTTTAACTTTTTATGATGTGAGTCGGTACCAACTAGAGCAACATCTGTATGCTTCAAGCATAAGACAACAACAACTACTTCGCAATGTGTTTCATGTTAAAAAGAGAGGAGGGAAAAACAACAACATTATCTCTTGATCATTCTTTTTGACAATGTGACTTTGTTGCTTTGTGGATAAAATATTCCACCACCCCAACGCCAAATTCGTACACTTGTTGTCGTTGCCCCATGACATGAACGAAAGTCAAGCACAGTCGGTGCATTGTATCCATACCCTCTCTACAAAAATTCACATCGATCATGCCAAGGTTTCTAGTTAGGTTTTTGGCATACCTTATGGACTTACTGAGACCGGTAAACATCGAATCTCTCCATGCGTTTTTTCTCTCGCCCTCTTTATATCTTAATTGGCATGTTCACGGGGACATAGTAAACTTCACGATGGTTGTGCCGATGTTTTTAGTCCGTTTGGCTTATATTGCGGCCTATTCGAGACGAGTGAAAAGAAATTTCCATGATGTTGGATAACTGTTTTTTTCTCGAGTCTTTATGTGTCAGCTGAATGGACAATCAACTAAATTTTCTAATGTATATAGTAAGCCTCACATTGATTATGTCAATGCCCTAATTACATCGGCATATACTATGGCTTCATTCGAGATTGGTGAGAGAAATTTGCCATCACATCAATCTCGAGTATATTTCCTCCTCTTGTACACTGTCTAAATAAAACAATTAATTTTACTATTTCATAGTACATTTCAAAACTGATTATGCTGAAGTTCTAGTCACTTTACCTATTTGAGGTATGGAGGAAATCTCCATCACATCAATCCCCGTTTGTTTTACTCTTACACTATCTAGATCAATCAACTAGCATTCCTCATACACGGTATATTTTCACATTCATCATGTCAACGTTCTAGTCATGTCAACATAGAACATGACTTATGCCATGGGTATAGGGAAATTTGCATCGCATCAATTGCGATGCTGTTCTTACCCTTACACGCTAATAAGAATGATTAGCTTGTTCATACACAGTACATTTTCACATCAATCATGGTGGTGTTCTAGTCATGTTGGCACATGTCATAACCTATGCAACGTGGATACAGGGAAATCTACATCACATCAGCCGCAATGTTTTTTTTTTTTTGGTATCCCAGGGAACCCCATAAGCCGACAGCCGGCGGACAAACCCTGAGGCTGACGCAAGCTAGCCACCACACATACATCAGCCGCAATGTTAATCTTACCTTTACACGCTAATTGGAACCATCAGCTCGTTTATACACAATACATTCTTCACATCGATCATGCCGATGTTCTAATTATGTCGGCACATATCACGACCTGCACAATGTGGGTACGCGGAAATTTGCATCGCATCAATCGAGATGCTATTCTTACATTTACATGCTAATCAGAACGATCAGCTCATTCATACACAGTAAATTTCCACACCGATCATGCCAATATTCTAGTCATGTTAACACATATCATGACCCATGCAACATGGTTACAAGGGAAATCTGCACAACATCAATCGCAATGTTATTCTTCCCTTTACACGCTAATCAGAACGATCAGCTCGTTCATACATGGTATATTTTCACATCGATCATGCTGGTGTTCTATCACGACCAATGCAACATGGATATGGGGAAATCGATGTCACATCAATTGCGATGCTATTCTTACTTTTACACGCTAATTATAATTATTGGCTCATTTTTGTAGTTATGATAATTTTTGTTATGCCTAAATTCTATTACGGTGGCTATCAAGGACACCTCTAATACAAACAAATTCACTTTACTATAATTATAATTTCCCCAAATTAATCACAAAAACAGAGGGAAAAAACACGTACTTACTTATTAAAAAAATCACATCCCTTCCCCAAATTTCTTTATACGAGGATAAAAATTCGGAACCGCCCTATATAAAAGCGCGAGGCAATTAAATGGGAGACTTTATTTATTTATTTATTCATGCCTCCCCCAGTCAAACGAAGGCCGGAAAAATCAAGAAGCTCATGAAAGTAAAAATAAAAATAAAAATACAGACGATTATTATCCGAGTAAAAAAAAAAAGAGAAAGAAAAGAACAAATGATAAAGGTTTTCTTTGGGGGGGGGGGGGGGGGGAGAGAGAGAGAGAGGAATTCAATACGACCTTCCTGCGTGCGGCCGACGCCAAGGCACGTGGCGACGAGCGGTTCCACCCTCGGCCTCCCCCGCATTCCCGGAAATGCCCTCGGCCCCCGCCCCGAATCACGACCGGGCCGCGGGAGGCGGCAGGCCGCGCGTTTTTGTCGTCTAGCGCCGCGCGCGTGACGGCGGCGCGTGTCTCTTCTTTTCTTTTCGGTGCTTTTTCCTTTTTTTTATTTATTTATCTTTTCCCCTCTTTTGTGTTTTGCGCTCGCTTTACTTGCGATTTTTGTCGCGCGTCGCTGCGAATTCGACCGCGCGGCGGGGGCCGCCGGGACACGTGGCGGCGCGAGGCTGCCCCGATCCGGGGGCTCCGCCGGGGGCCCAGCTGACGGGACGCTCGGCGATGATCGGAGAAAGTCTCGCCCGGCGGGGCCCAGCAGCCTGGTAGTGGCCCTTGGACGCGCCACGTGGACGACCGAGCTTCGCATTTATTGGTGGACCTTTTCCTCAAAAAACGTGGGATTTTTTTTTTCGGTCTTGTGGGACCCATAACGGTGGCTCCGCCGTTGGATTTTCTTTTTTTAATTTTTAACTTTTCCTAAAATCGAACCTGTGGACTTCAAAGCTTTTTGGCAGGTAGTCTCGCCTCTGTCACGTCATCATTGTGTGGGTGTGTGTTTTTTTTAGGCTTTGTTGGGGAGTGTTTGGTGTGGAAAAATGGAGATGGAAAAAATACATTAAACGGGAAAATATCACAAATGGTTTATATATTATTATTTAATCTATAATTTGGTCAATGAATTTTTTATTGACTCAATTTGATCCATGAACTATTGATAAATGTCCGATTTAGTTATTAATTCTTGTTTTTTTTTTTTTTGCTATTTCTCTCTTCCCTCCGCCGACTCTGGCGAAAGGAAGCTGGCGTCTGGCGAGAGCGGCCCGATGCCGGGGTGCTCCTTGCCCGACGCCAGCGAGGGCCACCCTCGCCGGACGCCGGCTTCCCTCCGTCGGAGAGAATAAGCAAAAAAAAAAAAAAAAAGGAAAAATAGTAATGAATGCCTAAATCGGACATTTATCAATAGTTCAAGAATCAAATTGAGCCGATCGAAAGTTTAGGGACCAAATCGGACATTTATCAATAATTTAGGGATCAAATTGAGCTGATCGAAAGTTCAGGAACCAAATTGCACATTAAGTAATAGTATATGGACCATTTGTGACATTTTCCCTACATTGAAGTTAAAACTTTTATCCCCTTCCTTCTCACCTAAATTTAATATTTTTCCCTTTTTATCTAAATTTTTCGTGCCCTTCTAATTCTCTCACTCTTCGAACATACCATTTAAATTTGAGTATCCGTCAATTATGTCATAACTTATGTGGACAAACGCATTACGTTTAAATGGATTTAATGTTTAACCCACACGTAATAGATTTGTTATATTTATGTAAATGAATGATCAATAAGTGTAGAAACAAGAGTGAACTTTACTAAACACACTTGACTTGTCTCATAATTTCGTCGATATTATTCACAGTGAGCTTCGACTTCAAGTTAGTTCTTTTGAGTGAATAATAAATCTTGAAACATTTCATATATCTAATTTGGTTTTGATTACTCTTTGTGCTTGCTACAAGATTGCGCCCAAACAACCGATTGTTTTCCAATCAATCAAGTGTGATGCTAATTAGTATGTGGGGTGGTGATTTCCTCTTGGCATTAGCCTATTTTTTGAGATGGACTTGCATAAACTACTAGGTTTGGTTCAACTCAAAAATAGACCGAACTAGATTGTATCCACCAATTCACGATCAGCTCTAGGGAGAACCAATTCCTTGAATGTAGGGCCTACATAACAATGATTGTTTCCACGTTACAAGGCCAAAATCGCCTATTCCACTTGAAATCGGCTCAAGCAAGTTCTAGACTAGATTTTTCATTGGTTTTGATTTTTTTATCTATTTATAATATTGTACATCAATCCAAGATCAAATTATAGTCCTCGATACGAAGAAGCAACTACTCGAACCACTTAATCGACATATATTTCAATAATGAAATAGTATAATTTCAACACTACCTTATAAGAATCTATCTTTTTTTTTTTTAATAGAAAACTAAAAGTGAACAGTTTCGAAACTGACGGTTTTAGATCCGATTCATTTCAAATTTTTGGAACCTCGAGTCACGGACTAGGTCTCCAGTTCCACGATGAAGGCCAATCCTTTCGGCGACCAATTACTCAAAAAAGCGTGGCGACCAATTACTCAAAAAAGTCACGCTGCCCTTAGCTTACTCGATCAACCTCCTTTGATTAAGTCTAGATAGACATTTGAACGAGAATTCACGTGTGCACTCGGAGAAGAGGCAGTCGACATCGACCACACTTATCATGGGAAGATTAGATAGTTCCTTCTCTCTCTCTTTTTTCTCTCCTCGGGGTCGCCTCATCAATAAAGCTTTTTCGAGTTCCATTCTAGTCTAAAGTGTCAGAAAATACCATACCAAAAGAGGCTGTCGAATTGGGAAAAACAGAGGAGAGGACATGGAAGGAATTGATTGATGAGGTCTGTGTTTTTTTTTTTTTTTTTCTCGTTTTTTTTCTAGAATGACGACGACGAGATCGCTTGTACTTTTGGGCTAATCAGGGCCGTTGATTTTGTACCACCCCACCTCGATGATGATGATGATGATGATGATGATGGTGGTGATCAAAGGCTTTTATCAAAGTCGTTGGCAGGCCCTTCTCCCACTTTTCCATCCGCGAGTTTTGTTTGTATTATTTGGGACAAAAGAGTAACCATCATTCAGTCAAATAAACCAACAAAAATAGAAAAATGAAAACGAGTTCGAGGGTACGGCACGTTTGCTCTTGAACTTTCAACCGTCACACGGTACATGATCAATATCCAAATTTTGAAACCTGACATTTTGTTGCTGAGATTTTTTTCCCCATCTTTACTTAATCATGTTTTTTCCCTTAAAATACCTCATAGTTTTGTTAATATATTCATCAAATATAAAAAAATATATATATTTTTTTATGTTAACGCTTTAGTTAATTCATTTTTCTCCATTTTCTTTGTGTTTTTTCAATTTTCAACAAATGAGTTTTTTTTTCTTTTTAGTTTTGCTTCTCTTTTCTATGTACACATATGTGCGGTGTTCACGGGATTGAACCCAGTACGTGGTACTTTACTGCCCCACCGCATGCCTGTTGGCATAAATGAGCTTTCGAATGAACAAATATAATTTAATGGATGAAAAAGGGGTGATTTTAAATCTAAATCGAGGGTAAAAGAGAGATCTCTTAAAGGATAATACACTTTTACCCCCTTAAAAGCTATGTGCAGCGTAGTGCTAATGTCAGAGTTTCGTTAGGTCAATTTTATTTATACAGGCGCCCCACATAATTTATCTTGACCGGAACAAAATGAGAGAGAGAGAGAGAGAGAGAGAGAGAGAGAGTAATGCACATATCAAAGAATTAAAAGAAAGGAAAAGTTGCATTGGTGGGCGATTATTGACCATATTCCTCCAACAACTTCCACATACAAAATCATTAGTGTTTACCTAAGCTCAATTAATGACCACAACCGAACTTCACCTTTCCCAGATGATTTATTGCTTTTGCAAAATTTATGAAGTTGTACAATTTTCTTCTTTTGGCCGTGTATGCAATTAAGATGGGCTACACGAAAAAATAAAATTTGTATTTCTGTAAAAAAGAGACATTCAATGTGCCCATAAATGCCTAAAGAAACTGAACACTATAAAATCATGCCTTGTCCTACCAAAGAAAACAGAAGGAAAAAATTAGGCTTCGTTATTATTTAAGTATTGCCCTCAATATAACACCATTGAGGTCAATTTACTTTTTTCTTTCTTTCTATTTTGTTGGAAGGGGTATGATTATCTTTGCAATTAAGAATTGTGAAAATCTATATGCATGCGATTAGTAAGTAGCAATTAGCTGCAAAAGGATGAATCGTTAGTTTATGATAACATGATCGAGATGTCTTGGACCAGCTAGCAGAGCATTATGGATTATCCCATTCTGCGTTAGCATGAAAATCTTTGACTGAGAAAGTGAATTTTTCCTATATTTCCTAATTTCCGCCTGAACAAAAAAGTCAAAAATAGACAACCATATGATTCGTACTTTATAAGAGATAATCACCTTATTGGAAAAGGATTTAAAAAAGGAAAAATGTGTATATGCTCTTTCTGCGCATTCTCTTGTTGTCGTGATTATCGTGGCATTCCAAACGTGATAATATAATCAGTCCTTTACGTGCAAGTAAAATTTTCCAGATTCTTTTGATGGGGAATATCAATTGGGTGGCAATTACTTGAGTCCAAGGAAAAATCGATCACATGTGGGCCATCCAGCATTTCGCAAGCCAATGTTATTCATGATCGAGAATATGTTACCGGGCATAATTTTATCTTAACTATGAGAGAGAGAGAGAGAGAGAGAGGAGAGAATTATGCATGCATCAAAGATTTAAAAGATAGGCAAAGTAGCCTTGTTGGGCGATTATTGGCCATATTCCTCCAACAACTTCCACATACAAAATCATTATTGTTCAGTTCAGTTCAATGAATGAGCGCAACTGAACTTCGCCTTTTCTAGATGGTTTAATAAATTATTACTTTTGCGAAATTTATGATGACATGTTCTTTTTTCGTTGCGTATATAACTAAGGCGGGCTTTCCGGAAAACAAAAATTTTTAGTTTCAGGAAAAAAAATATATACCGGTAGATGCTTAACGAGCCATGGAGTATTATCAAAATATTACTCGTTCTATTTTTCGGAAAGGCTAGGGTTATTTCTACAATTAAGATCGCGATTTGCATGCAATTAGAAATTACTAAATAACTCCAAAAAGGATGAGCGTAGTCTGATGCAATAGCAGCCTAGCGTTAGGGAAAAATCCTCTTTTGCTTTGGCATGGAAATCCTTAATTGAGAGGCATTTTTAAGTCAAAGTCATGGAGTCAATGGCAGTTGCGCACTCTCGCTTTGAGAGGTGGATATACTTTAGGAGTTCCATTTGCGATGGACTAAAAGATAAGCCATCTAGAAATATAAGCGTTGGGCTTAGATTAAATATGTCCATCTAGTCAAAATGAGATGCCAACAAAACTCCTTCAATCTAGAATTTTTACAAAAGCATAGTGAGCTTGGAAGTTTTTTAATTGCCATGACGACATCGTAGCAATTAGTTGACCTCGATAGAAACCTAAATTCCTAAGTATATTGCGATGGGATCAAGTGGTTTTGAGATCGAATTGTAAAAATGAATTATAAACAGAACGACATATATTGCATATGCTTTTTGTACTTCTCTCTCTCTCTAAACATTATAAGAGAATTGCACCACTACCCTAAATTCATTAGTGTCGTAAATTCGTTATTGGCTCCTACCCATTTAACTTCCTCACCTAACTTATACTATTTATCATCATCACAATTAATTGGTCATGCTGATATTGAAAAATTTCGGTTACCAAGAAGCAAGACGACCGTGGAACCATTCGAGATCATCACGAGAGTTCGTGTGCAGAGAACGGGCAAACCCCAAGTAGTCGGGCTGATCTCCAAGGCGTGGAAAATGATGGTGACAAGATGCTCGCCAAATTCCTCATCGATGACGACGACGACGATGCTGGCTTGACTCGGTACCAAAGGGAGACGCACACTACCCCCATTTCGACGCAAGGTTCCAAGAAAAATCAAACGGATAAACACTCGATTTGTCTTCTTCCACCAGTCGCCGTCACGGAGAGATGACAAACAAGAAAGGAAACGAGGAGGAAAAAGCCAAGGGGGGCGATGGCACGCTAGTGCGCTGCACATTTGGATGCATCTCTTTGTCTTATCCCGTAAGTGGCTAGGCATGTGCCACGCTTCGCACACCATGCACGACGAAAGAAAGAAAGAAACCCTAGAAAACCCTCCCTCTCTCTCTTCCTCTCTCGGTGTCCCTACGCTCACTTCAGTAGCCATCCGTCTCCGTTATTCAACAGGTTTGCATCTTTCTAGGGTTTCTTTCTCCCATTCTCGGTCATTCTTTTTGGAGTAAAATTTCGAACGAAACCAGAGGAATAACGTGCGGACCACAACGTGTTCCCCTTTGGCAGCATTTGCGTTAGGTCAACAACTGAGGAGAGGCCTTTGGCTTGTTCTGCCCGGTCCGAGTCAAATTCCACCTAGGGTTTTTTCCTCTACATCTTCTTGTTTTGACCTTGGAGCTCGTTGTTAAAAACCCTAATCCCGGGTTCCCTTCTGGTTCATGGCTCTTTCTTGGAGCCTTGCCGCATGCTGCGCTTGTCGTCTTGGACTTTTGCTTGGAGGCGCGCCAAAAGAGGGTTCATTACGAGTAGGACAAGGGATGGGAACATGGCAACGACTAAGGTGGAGACCCCCTCCTCCGTTGTTTTCTTTTTTTTTGGGGGGAATTAGAGCCCATGGTTTTTGGATTTTCTAAAAAGGTGGTTCAGGCTCGAGGAATGATTCTATTCCATGATGATGCCTACATACGGCGTGTTACGTTACGTGACTTTTAAGATGAAAGAATGAAAGAGGAATATATGCAATTAGGGTTTATGACCCATCACATTTGATAACTATAAACTCACAATCTTTCGCAAAGATATGAAGGATCAGCTTCCATCCTTTATTTTATTTTATTTTTTTCGAGATTTATTCTTGTCGGTGAAAATTTTTGGTATTTTATTCTCGAGAGAAAGGACTTAAGAACCACACTTAAGTAGAATTCATTTGATGCAAGATTAAGGACAGTTACCTTCATACATATAAATGTGAATAATAGGAATAAAAATTAATCGAAGGGGAGAAATTGTGGTTACAATTGTCTTCGAAAATGAACCTAAATTTTTTGGATCATAAGAAAATTTTAGTTTAAATTATGAATAAATGAGAGTATGATTATTGTGCGACCCTTTTAAATTGCTATTTTGTCCGTTATTTGATACTATATCGTTATTATACATCTCATAATAGATACAAATGCTATTTGAAAGTTTTCCAATTGCATAGAAATATGAAATCTAAAGACATATTAATCTCTTCTTCACGATATAGAGAGATATGGCTGGTTTTACCGGGCCCCGACCTCTAAACGCCTTGGCCACGCCCGTTCAGACCCGAACTTCCAGCCCCGGCTGAGTGCCTATCTTGGCGAAGTAGGGGGACCGGGCCAACTCATGCGGGCAAGATGCACGATCTTCTTTAAGAGTTTCTTTTTTAGCTAATATATGAAAAAAGGAATAGAGAATGATTCTAGGATTCATTGTATTTTTATATTTATACTCTTGCGCATATGCTATGTACCACTTTTCTGTTACGAGTCAAGGTAGGAAATTAACGGTAGTATTCCACAGGCATATCTTATACAGTTCCATGGACGAGCCGGCCTTGAAATAAATGGGCCGGGCGCGCCCAATGGGCCAAAAAAGTTGTCCAAGCCCACCAATTTTCTTGCGCGACATTCTACTGTACATGAAATTTATGCACTTTTGATCAGCTGATGCGCCCCACTACATAGTAAAAGAAAAGTCACCATGATCAGCTGAAGGAAATGGATACACCTGCCTATGTGGTTGGCACAGCAGTAAAACGGTCACCTGTCTTTGGCCGCATATCCTTAGGTCAGGTCAAATGCTTTTGTAGGGGGGAGCGTAAGATCCTCATGGTAGTGCCTGGAGATAGTTACTAGCGTTTTGACCGCTCGTTCCCGCCCCTTTTATAGATGAGAAAAAGGACGTGGATATGAGGACATGCATGGACTTTAATTTTAGGATTGGTATTTTCGATATATAGAAATTAGTGTTTGTCTGATATCAGATACTTGGGTTGAGAAACGCCCTGAAAAGCTCGTCGTGCCCTTTTCTCAGACTTTCAGGCTCGTGGTTCGTGGTGGTTGGAGCGGTATTTTTCAACCAAAGCATGGTGTGATAAGACCATTTTTTGGTTTCATTAGAGAGTGGTTCTTGGAACCAATTACTGTCTACCGAGGAATCAAAGGTTATCGTTGGGTAGAACTATGAAAGATGGCCAGACTTGCCGGGCACTCGATGCGACATCAATTAGATTGACTCGGTCTGTTCCTTGCGTGCACCGAAGGCGACAGTCCAAGTAAGAACTCGTTCTGTGCTAGTCCTGGCCTGCAGCCGTTCCTCGTATGACTAGGTGATGTGAGCCGGCTTAGACAAGGAAGCTATAGAAACCGATTGCAAAATAGCTGCTGCCGGAGCGAAAATATAACCAGTTCGTGCTTCGATGGAAATCAAACCAGCAATCGGACATTTGAATAATCAATTCGAAGCGATGCTGGAAATGTTAGAGAACTAACATCTCATTAATTTGAAGTTGCTTTCATCAAGTCCCACACACTGGACATGATTTCTATGGAGATTTCCTAGTTTTTTCCAATGGAATCTGACCCATAAGCATTAGAAAAGAACAAGAATGAGACTGACATCAAATTTGGAACTCCCTGTATCTTTCGCCCGCTAGCAGACGCAACTTCGCTGCATTTGTGATAGATTTGTTTAACTGATGGCTCTGCACAACCAATGAGTGCCGGCATCCAGTTGATCTATTCGATTCCTCCGACTAAATGCATTTGAAAAATGTGAAAAACCACCTGGTCAATACAACCGCGAATATGGTCATCGCCTATATTTTAATAAGGCGAAAAATCAGCTAGCTCATGACAATTGACAGGTACAATAGTGTTTTCTATCAGACAGTCACGACGGCATTTTAAAGAAAAAAATCAGTTCAATAGCAATGGAGTTATGCTATTTAGAGTAATTCCCGACTGCAATGCCGCTTCATCAGAGAAGGAAATTAGATCACAGCAGGGCGAAAGATATGGAGAGGAAGAACGATTTGCAATCGCATATTCATGAAAGGACATATCACACCGTCTTATGATGTTTTGTGAAAGGAATTGCTATAGACACTAGAAGAAGGGGCCGTGCTTAAACATCATGAACTATTAATGTTTAGGGAACACGATTGACGATTTACAGAACTTCTATTGCAGAAATAGTTTGCTGTCATTAAGGGGAAAGGAGATTGTCCAATTACTTGGTTCTAGCTGAATCATATCGATAAAGCAGACCGCCAGACAGTGGATGGCGGATGCTACCGGCTTGGTTTTGACTGTAAATGACTACAAGATGCACAGTAGAATCTTTATATAACTCATTGCTCACAAATTAGCTTGCAGCATGCATGCTTTCACAATACTTCACCCTCAGGATCTCTTGTTTCTTGAGAGTGCTTTCAGCTGATGCGACAAAAAAGTGCCGTTTTGTCTGTTAGCTGATCCAAATTGACTTTCTAGATTAAATTCTGCTTAATTTCTTTTAGGAGGCAGCAATTACGTTCAGTTCTCTTGCAATTGATTTATTAATATGCGTCGCAGGATGCTGTTATCAGCGGTCCCATGAGCAAAATTAATTAAGCTGACCCGTCAACTAACATCTCTGAAAATCAGAAAGAAGTTGGTTAGTGTGAACTAGAACAAGGCAATGTAAGATCCCTTGACTGGGTATGGATCAGCTGCCTTGAATAGGCCAGTAATTTCATGATATCAAGCTCATATTTTTGGACATTGTGTTGGGAAAGCGCTACTTCTCATATCCTAAATTGGACGAGGTCAACAAAGGTCGGAGCAGCACTAAACTTTCTATTTTTCTAGAATATTTTTCAGACATATAAATCTAGACATTGATTTAGAAGGGGAGAGACGCGTTATTAGCTTGATCATACACCAGATAGCAGATAACCTGCAGTAGCTATTAGTCACGTAACCTGCACTTCATGCTTCGACGGCAATCAAACCAGCAATTGGACATTTGAATGATTGATTCGAAGTGAGGCTGTAAATGTTAGAGAACTAACATCTCATTAATTTGAAGTTGCTTTCATTAAGTCTCACACACTGGACATGATTTCTATGGAGATTTTGTAGCTCTTTCAATGGAATCTGACCCCATGAGCGTTAAAAAAGAACAAGAATGAGAGTGACATCAAAGTTGAAACTGATGCTCTAAGTTAGAACTCTCTGCATCTTTCGCTCACTGACAGACGCAACTTTGCTGCACTCGCAATAGATTTGTTTAATCGATGGCACTGCGCAACCAATGAGTACCGGTGTCCATTTGATCTATCCGATTCCTCCTACTATGTGTATTTGAAAAATGTGAAAAACCATATGGTCAGTACAATCGCGATATGGTCATAGTCTATCTTTCAATAAGGTAGCTCATGACAATTGATAGGTACACCGTACAGTCATGTTTTCAACCAGACAGTCACGATGGCATTTTAAAGAAAAAAATTAGTTCAATAGCAACGGAGTTATGCCAGATAAAGTAATTCCTGATTGCAATGGCGCTTCAGCTCGTTTCCAGGAGTCATCAAAGAAGCAAATTAGATCACAAGAGGGCGGAAGACATGGAGGGGAAGAATGAGTTGCGATCGCATATTTATGAAAGGACATATCAAACAGTGTTATGTTGTTTCATGAAAGGACCTGAAGATTGAGCGGCGGTTAAACATCATGAACTGTTAATGTTAAGGAAATGATCGATGATTAACAGTTGTTCTATTGCAGAAATAGTTTACTGTCATTAAGGGGAAAGGAGATTGTCCAATTGCTTAGTTCTAGCTGAATCATATCGACAAAGCAAACCACCAGACAGTGGATTCTGTCTACTCGCTTTATAACGTAAATGACTGCAAGATGCATAGCTGAATCTTTATATAACTCATTGCTCACAAATTAGCTTGCAACATATTTGCTTTCACATTACTTCATCCTCAGGATCTCTTGTTTCTTGAGGGTGCTGTCAGCTGAGGTGACGAAAAAGTGCCATTTTGTCCGTTGGCGGATCCAATGTGACTTTCTAGAAATGGTACGAGGCGTGACGGGAAAATGTCGCAAAACTCCAAATCAACTTCTGCTTAATTTCTTTTAAGCGGCAGCAATTATGTTTAGCTCTCTTGCAATCGATTTATTAATATACGTCGTAGGATGTCGTTATCAGTGGGCCCGTAAGCAAAATTAATTAAGCTGACCCTCCAACTAACATCGTTGAAAATCAGAAAGAAGTTGGTCAGTGTGAACTAGAACAATGCAATCTAAGACCCCTTGACAGAGAAGTGGGAATCGATCAGCTGCCTTTGAACAGGCCAGTAATTTCATGATATCAAGCTCATATTTTCGGACATTATGTTGGGAAAAAGCTACTTCTCATTTTCTGAACTTTCTATTGTCATAGAATATTTCTCAGATGTATAAATTTAGACGTTGATTTATAAGGGGAGAGGAAGGCATTATTAACCTAATCATACACCAGAGAGCAGATGCCCCGCAATAGCTATTAGCTATTCATGTAACTCTGCTGCACTGCACAGAAAAGGTTCAATTGAGTCTGTTGTTGTTGCCGCACAACATACCAAGAGAGAGAGAATACCATGATGGCCTTCAGGATCAACGGGGGTCTCAACTGCACGGTAAAAGAAGAGAGTACTCTACGGAGAGTGAGATTGAAATTGAAAGTGTTAGAATATTTAAATAATAATTTGCGCCTTTATCTAATAGCTTAAGTTTTTAGAAAAATTGACAGTGATCTCACAAAATCTCATATGGTATTAGAGCAAAAAAACATATCAAATTATTCAACATCCCTACCCCAAATCAACACTTCCTTTGCTCCAACTGCTATCTCAACAATGTCTAATACATCTCTACATTTTTCTTCTTCTTTACCATCTCTTTACCCCCATCCTTTTTTGTTAATCCCAGTTTCTCATCGCCTCTCTATAATATTGCACCCACTTTGACCTTTTCTTCACTCTTCTCTATTTCTCCGATCGTTGTTGCTACCCAAATTACGATTCAGCAGTCATCCTCATCGTCTCTCATTCTTCTCAACATCACAATTCTTGTCCCCATCAAACTCGATGCAGGCAATTATCTTTTGTGGAAATTGCAATTAATTGCTCCATATTTGATAAGGACTTGGTGATTCAAGCCCTTAATGAGCTTCCGCTTGAGTATGATCGTTTCGTCACCATGGTCACAAACGGCCCTACAATTCTATCCTTTGGTGATTTGTGGTCATGCCTCCTCACCCAAGAAGAATGATTTCTTTGAAAATTGAGTGCAATCACCTTCATTTGATATTCATCACACTTTGATTGGTCGTGTTACTTCATCTAGTCCTCCATTTCGAGGATCGCGAGGTGGACATAATTCTAGAGGCCACAAATTTGGTCAGGGATAAGGTGGATGATTCTTGCGTGATCAACTGAGTTGGCAATCTTCCTATGCTCGGTTTAGTTTGCAATCATTATCAACGCCCTATACCTCCTCCAACTCCTCTAATTGGCCTCATGGTGGTTTAAACCCCTAGGTTCTCCCATTTACACAGGGAGGTATTCTCAAATCTACACCTCATCTTACTTGTCAAATTTGTAATGGAGTCGGGCACACCGCACTACAATGTCACCAATGATTCAACCAAGCTTTTATCGCTGCCGACCTATCGGACTCCTTCTCAATTCTCTTGGTTGGTGAGGCCTTTGATTCAAGTTGGTATCTTGATAGTGGAGCGTCAGCACACATGACTAGTGATGTTGGTAACATCTTTAACTCTAGACCTTTTTACCGTTTGACATAAGTCTCTGGTGATGGTTGTTTATCGCTATCAAGCAAGTCGATAAAGCCTTTTTACATACTGGTTCCAGATCTTTGCTATTATCTCCAATTTATCATGTTCTTAATTTTGCTCGCAATCTCCTCTCAATTGCTCAACTTTACTGAAAAATTCGTGTGTCATTGATTTAATGGTTAGTCTTTTTCTTTGAAGGACAAATGAACCGAGAAAGTTCTCCTCTAAGATGATTCTTCTCATGGTTGTCATTTGATTTTTAACTCAATGGTGTCATCTTACTTGCATCCTATTTTGGGTTCCTTTGCTTCACTCACTCGCTATTAGGCTTGTATTAGGCATCTAGATAAACAAGTTTTGAGTCGTGTTTGTAATTCTAATTCTAAGTCTTTATTATGTGAGTCGTGTCTTGTAGGCAAATCTCATTGATTGTCTTTTAAATCTGGTAGTAATCATGCATCTTTTCCTTTAGTTGTAATTCATTTTGATGTATGGATGAGTCCACTTTTTTTAATTCTTAGTTCACTTGGGTCTTTCCCATGAAAAATAAATCTGAAGTGTGTACACACTTATTGCTTTTGTTGTTTTATTGAAAATTTGTGCAGTACCAAAATTAAATTTTTACAAACTAATGGGGGAGGAGAATATACTAGTATGTGTTCCAAACATATTTATGTGAAAATAGTAGTATTCAATGTTTTTCTTGTCTAGACACTCCATCTCAAAATGATGTATTAGAACGCAAAATAATACACTTAGTCAAAATGTCTCAAACCTCATTAATCCATGCTCATACGTCTCTTTCATATTAGTTTGATGCTCTTCTCATTGCCGTTTGCACTATTAATCGACTTCCCACTTCTGTCATATATATATAATATGTCTCTTTTCCACTATTTATTTGGGTTCAAGTTTGATTACTCATTCTTTTGGGTTTTTTTAGTGTGCTTGTTATCATTTTCTTCTGTCTCGTGTCTCTCACAAGCCGACACCTAATTTTGTGCCATGTGTAATTCTTGGGTATGCGTCAAATCACAAAGGCTATAGTTGTCTTGATCAATTGAGTGGTCGTGTTTTTATTAGTTGTTATGTTTGGTTTGATGATGAGAATTTTCCCTTTTCTTCTAAACTGTCAAATCTTAGTCTTGTAGCCCACTGTTCCAAATCACCTCATTCGCTGTTTGTTTACTCCAATCAATTTATTCTTCTTTCTACCTCCTTTGGTCCTCAAGCTTTTCATCCGCCTCTTTCTTCTTCTCTAACCCAACCTTTTAATTTGCCTTTATCCACCTCTCGACCTACCCAACTTGTTTCCAATTCTTTTTCGCCTCCATCTCCCCTCCCTTTGAACTCACTCACTATGTCCTAACCTCACTCCTTTCTCGACCAAATTCCTCCTGTGACAAACCCGCAAATCCTCTCTACATCTCTATCTAGCCCCTCTACTTTCGTCTCTTCTTTTTCGACTCATCCTATGCAAACTCGTGTCAAATCTGAAATTTGTAAACCTAGGAAAATTTTTAATCTCTCTCATTCTTTTATGAAGAGACATCGACTTGCTACTCTAAGACCATTCTTGACCCATCTTGGAAAGAGGTCATAGAAGATAAATTTGATGCCTTGGTCATTAATCACACGTGGAATCTTGTACCACTTGGTCCTTTTAAGAATTTAGTCGATTATAAATGGATTTTTAATATTAAGAAAAAACCAATAAAATTGTGGAACTACCATCGGCCGCGGTGGCTCTGCTGGTAAATCTTCCCCATCGTGGGGGGACCCACTGACTTATTCTCGAAGGGCGAGGGTTCGACTCACCGCAGAGACGCTTGGGGTGGTGCGTCCTCCCGTGGGGTCCCAAGGTTTATTCCAGCCGCCCGCGGCGTACGGGCTTCCCTGGGTCATCAAAATAAATAAATAAAACTGTGGAACTTTTCAAAGCTTATCTCATTGCATAGGGATTTAAGCAGTAAGCTGGACTGGACTATGACAAGACATTTAGCGTGATGGTTAAATCCACTACAATTCTCACATAATATCAGAACTGGAGGTTCTGAGTTCAAATTTTTCCAAGCCCCATTTGCCTCTCCAATGAAACTTCCACGCCTTAGTACTAGGTAAAAACCAAACTAAGCATGAGGGAGAGTGTTAGAATATTTAAATAATAAATCATGTATTTATCTAACAGCTTAATCTTTTAGAATAGTTGGCAGTGATTTAACGAAATCTCACAAAAAGATCTATCTAGACTGTACGATGGAATGAAGCATAATTGAAAGTCCTAACCTACGATGGTCTCCCGAGATGCAGCAAGCTCGGCCTTGTTCTGACTCTGTCTATGAGGATTAACAACCTAGGCACGTTTTGTTTTATTCTCGAAGATGTCGAAAGTTTGCACAGAAAGAATTTCCCTGGTAAATACCCAACGACACGGTGGTCGTGACTTGTCTAACAATGTTTAACTCATAGCTACTCTTATAGAGTCATTGGAAAAGAAGCGACCGCAACAGAGATCAAAACATTGTTGCATAGAAATGCCGTGAAACTGAAAGTGATTACCAGAAGTTAGGAGTCTAGGGAAATCACTGGAGTTGCACTTAGGTCTTAAAGAGTCCAGTTTTTTTCAATATAAATCAGGATCACTGAGAAAACCTCAAAATGGTATCGGATAGACAAAGCCAAGCGATCTAATGCCAACACTGGCGCACCGGGGCCGCGAATAAGAAGGTGACAAGAGAATGGTCTCCATTTGGTAGCAAGCTGATCATCACGGCGCATTCGTGAGAGCGACATCGTGTGCAGTGAGAATATGCCGAATCGGTGGGGTTTTCTTTCTTGGGTGCCTTGTGGTTGAATGACATCGAGATGGTTTGAATAAAGAAACTAAGAAAGGATCGTCCTCCGTAGATGGGAAAAGACACAGAAGGTGGCCAATGAAAAAGACTACTTTCTGCACAAAAGGCTGAAGAAATCGTCTTCAGTTAGAGCATAAGACGTGCTATATTATCTTCGTGTTAGTGGCATGTAACCTCGCATAATATATTTTTCTTATCTCGGTTACGTGCCTAATCCGACAAAGACGGGAGGGTGCTTTGCATCGATTAAACTAATCTGGCTTATAAATTAATCACGGGAGATAAAATCATCTTATGTTCCGGTTAATCTCGTTTGGTTAGCTTAGTTAAGCATGACAGCACGGTGATCGTTACCAGATGAAGGGTTAGCAGAAGAGGCTCCATATCTTCTTGCTCTGTCATTCCCTTAAATCTCTCGAATCATCAACTCCAGCTAATTGTGGTCCCGTAGGATTGTTTAGAATCATCGACTGACGACTGATTTTTTTCCCCTAGCCAAAAGATTCGCTCTAGTAGCAAACGTTGCTGTCGGACCCATTTGTTTATTTTTCGGAATGATAAGCGACCATCTGAGATCTCTTATCTAAGATCTGTAGTTTCGGGTTTCTAACGGACCGGATCAACTGCTTGATCTGTGAAGTATTTCTTTGCCCTGCAAACTGGACAATCAACGCGCATGCTGGACCAGTCTGCGGATGGCCAAGGTCAACTCTGTAGAGCCCGAAACTGGGTCAATGATATCGCTCCCTCTAGGCATTCTTTAGCGAGCCCTTAATTATGATGGGGGAGATAGGACACCATGGGAACCGGACACATGACGGCTCGGTGAAATGCGAACCGGATTCCCATCTTCCGAAGCATCGGCGTCTCTGACATGAAATCATGTAATCGCATGAACTAAGGAAACCATAAACAGCACAGATCTAAGAAGCTTGTTGATGAAATAGCCCCCAGAAATTCCCAGAACTTTCATAAGAACGAATGGCTGAGTCAATTTGAAAAAAATTAAAAATTGAAAGTGCCTCTCTGTCCTCCCTCCTTAAATTAAATCAAGCAAGCAAAGCACCTTCGATGGTCAAAGGAGCCGATCAAGACTTTTTCCCTTTCATTGTCAAAGTCGCCATCTCTTCCATTTTTTAAACTCCCCCAAAACCCAAGCCCACTTCAAGTTAAACCCATAATTTAATCACCTGATTACAATAAAGAAACAAAAAACCAATCAAGCATTTCATCATCGCGTTCCACAAATCTCTCTCATCCTCATTACTCACCCCTCGCTTTCTGCATTTCCCTTCACAAAAGGAAAGCACCACCCAGGTCACCCCCAAATTCCTCAAGAAAAACACAAAGGGTTGCTGCTTCTTGAAGCTCCTTTGGCCCCGAGTATCGTCCCGCCATGGACAGGCTCGTGAAGCCGGATGTGACTGAGGTCGAGTTGACGTTCAGGAAGGGCCAGAAGTGCGCCAAGACGTTCCGGGTGACCAATCTCATGCACACCATGTCCGTGGCGGTCTCCCTGTCCACCGCCAACCCTTCCCTCTTCAGCTTCAGCCAGCCTTACTCCATCATCCCGCCCCTGTCCTCCACGTCCTACACGCTCGTCTTGGCCCCGTCCGACCGCCCGCCCCTCTCCTCGCCCCCCGATTTCGTCACCGTCCGATCTTCCATGCTCGTCACCGGGAAAGCCCACCAGGACGACCTCCGCCGTCTTTTCTCGCGGCCCGGCCGCCACGTCTTCAAGGACGCCACCATGCCCATTGCCTTCGTGGGCCTCCAGGTGATCGAATTCCTCATCAGACAGAACACCCAGATCAGAGAGACCGCTTCGTTGCTGAAGAAGGCGATTCCTGGGTGTGACAGGTCCCAGCTCACCAGGCTTTTGAATTATGCAATCTCGTGCGGGGACGTGGGAATCGTGGCGAGCCTGATCGACTGCGGTGCCGATGTTAACGACGTGAATCCAGATGGAACATCCTTGATAAGCCTGGCAATTGAAGCTGGAAATCTCGAGATTCTGAAGATCCTGATAGCTTCAGGCTCTTCAGTCGGCAAAAAGAACAAACACGTGGATTGCATCCTCCACAAGGCGGCAGCGATGAACCGGGTTGACCTCATGGAAGTCCTCTTCAAGGCGTTCGGGGACGTCATTGACCCGAACGAGCCCGACCCCGATGGGCGGACCCCGCTGCACGTCGCGGCGGCCAACGGCTTCGTCGACGCGATCAGGTTCTGCGTTGCTGCTGGGGCGGACGCTGACGCGACGGACTCCGCCGGATTGACCCCTCTCCACCTCGCCGCCGCCGCGGGCAACGCCGAGGCCGTCGAGTACCTGGTCAACCACTCGACGTACGCGAGGCACGCGGTGGACGGGGACGGGAAGACGGCATTCGTGCTGGCGGCGGAGAACGGGCACTCGCGGCTGCTCGACTCGCTGCGGCTGCGGGACGTCCTGCTCCGGGCGGCGAGGGTCGACGACGTCCTCGGGATGAAGAGCTGCCTCGAGGGGGGAGCCGACGTGGAGGCGCGGGACCAGAACGGGTGGACGCCGCTGCACCGGGCGGCGTTCAAGGGGCGGGTCGAGAGCGTGAAGGTGTTGCTGAGCCACGGGGCGAGCGTGAACGTCGTGGACGACGCTGGGTACACTCCGCTGCAGTGCGCGGTGGAGGCGGGGCACGCGCACCTCGCGCTGCTGCTGATCGCGCACGGAGCGAGGGCGAGCCCGAAGGCCGTGGCTCCTCTCGCCTCCGACGCGGCGAAGCATCGTCTCAACCGTCCGCGTTTCTTGTATCCTCTGCGCCGCGAGAAGGGGCGAGCTTGAACGGAGGCTCCGCACCACCTGTTCGACGAAATGCCGCAACGAAGAATGGAAGACAAAAACAGAGAGGCCACCACCTGTTTGACAATATGCGTGTTTATACTGGAATCTGTATATAGTTCTGTGATTTGTGATTCACCATGTAGTTGGATAGTGTCGGATGGTCGAATAGAGAGAGAGAGAGAGAGAGAGAGAGAGAGAGAGAGAGAGGATGTATTGCAGTGTTCATTTCCCTCTCCTGGTCCGTTCCAACCTTCAATTTTGGTTGCATCGGAGTCACACTTGTCTGGTGTATACTGGAAACTTTGAGTATAGGAAATAAGAACATGATTGAATCTGCAACTTCTTTAGGGGTTAGAACATTGGATATCTCGGCCCTTGATTGCTGATTTCTTATTGCTTTTCTCGTGCACAAGTTGATTGCAGAAGCAAGGAAATGTTTTCTTCGCCTGTTTGATTGGTTTGCTTCCATTGCAGACAGTTCTGTTGCGTTTAGTTATATGTGCTTCTTTACCAAAGAACCGGTTTCTATTCCCTGAACTCCATTTGTATACGGTTTTGAAAGGCGTTCTTGTGTTGTTGTCTTGAGCACGTGCCTTCGCTATTTGCTTACCCTGTGTGGGAGGAGCAAAAGCGCGGATATGCCGAGCCAGATTAGTGCTTAGCGCTACATATTCGGCAATACGAGCTGATTATTTGGGCATTCCTGATGGGATCTATATGCTGCTTCGGCTGGCCATGGCTTGAGAAGGATGGATGGATTTCTCAAGTGTTATTCGGCTGCCTTGGCCAAGCATGACTAAGACACGCTGTCAGGGTTGCGCAATGAGCTAGCGTGCCGAGAAGCAATGGATACACGCAAGTCATGGGCCATCGCATCGACTTGATATTTCTCAGAATATGGCAATGCTCACACAAGTAGGCAGCGAGCAAGCTAAGGGTGCATTTGGGAAGTCTTTTGGGGAAAGTCTTTAGGAAAATGCAAAGACCTTTTAGTTAAAGGTATTTTCCAAAATGCAAAGTGTGTTTGGTAAATTGTAGTTTAAAAGCCCATTTGAAGTACCTTTGAGCAAAATGGTGTTTGGGGGAATTATATTTACAAAGGGCTTTGGTGATAAAAAAAAAATTATCAAAAAAAAAAAAAAAAAATTAACCGGCAGGACGGTGGCCGCGGATGTCCCGAAGACCTCCGGCGAGGGTCACCGGACGTCGGGCGACCCGAAGACCACCGCGAGGGTCGGCGGACGTCGGGCGACCACTGAAGACCACCGGCGAGGGTCACCGGACATCCGGGGCCGCGAGGTCGCGGCGGGGTCGCCCGATGTCCGGTGACCCTCGCCGGTGGTCTTCAGTGGTCGCCCGACGTCCAGCGACCCTCGCCGGTGGTCTTCAGTGGTCGCCCGACGTCCGGTGACCCTCGCCGGAGGTCTTCAGTGGACATCTGGCGGCCACCTGTCCTTGCCGGTTAATTTTTTTTTTTTTTTTTGATAATTTTTTTTATCACCAAAGCCCTTTGTAAATATAATTCCCCCAAACACCATTTTGCTCAAAGGTACTTCAAATGGGCTTTTAAACTACAATTTACCAAACACACTTTGCATTTTGGAAAATCCCTTTAACTAAAAGGTCTTTGCATTTTCCTAAAGACTTTCCCCAAAAGACTTCCCAAACGCACCCTTAGCTTGCTCGCTGCCTACTTGTGTGAGCATTGCCATATTCTGAGAAATATCAAGTCGATGCGATGGCCCATGACTTGCGTGTATCCATTGCTTCTCGGCACGCTAGCTCATTGCGCAACCCTGACAGCGTGTCTTAGTCATGCTTGGCCAAGGCAGCCGAATAACACTTGAGAAATCCATCCATCCTTCTCAAGCCATGGCCAGCCGAAGCAGCATATAGATCCCATCAGAATGCCCAAATAATCAGCTCGTATTGCCGAATATGTAGCGCTAAGCACTAACTGGCTCTAAGATATCCGCGCTTTGCTCCTCCCACACAGGTAAGCAAATAGCGAAGGCACGTGCTCAAGACAACAACACAAGAACGCCTTTCGTAATCGTATACAAATGGAGTTCGTGGAATAGAAACCGGTTCTTTGGTAAAGAAGCACATATAACTAAACGCAACGTAACCGTCTCGCAATGGAAGCAAACCAATCAAACAGGCGAAGAAAACATTTCCTTGCTTTTGCAATCAACTTGTGCACGAGAAAAGCGAAGAAAACAGGGCGGCGGTTGCACCACTCCCCGGCGACGGTCGCCTGGGCCACCGCGACCATTCCGAGCCGTCGACGGCCGCTCATAGCTTCGAGGAACACGCCGTCGGCCTTCAACGGAGAAGAAGATGAACAGTACAATGATGAGGGCAAAATCGGAAAAATCGAGAGTAGGTGAGGATAGTTTTGGAAGAAAATAAAAAAAGTGAACAGTGCCACTTGTATGCCGAGAAAGCTGAAAGCCCAAGGCACCCCTTCACTTGCCTTGGGCTTTCAGCCTTGAGAAGGCCAGCTTTGGTCTAATGGGAATTTTAAAGTTGTTCCCAAACACCCCAGCTTTAGCCCAAGTATCTTTAGAAGTCCAAAGTCCTTTGCAAAGTTGATTCCAAACGCACCCTAAGTACCATTTTCGGATGAACCCAGGATGAGAAATGCGCTCAGATGCTTACGCTTATCACGAAACTGTGGGCGTCGGTGTGACTAGATAATGATGAGAGCATTGCCTAGTGAGTTCTCGTCGGACCACAATATCGAGTAGCATAAAGTGTCGATGATCCGAGCATCGGATCAGTACACACGATGCTTGATATGATATGTCAAGCTCGAGCAGCGGACCTGAATTCAGAAGCGTGAATCTTGGGGAGTCAAACGAGCAAGAAGGGTTGGACCATAAACAAGGGAGTCTCCATATTCGGTACAATGCTTCTTTAGATTCCGTGCAGCATGCCAACTTTTTTTATCTGGAGAATATTCAATGACAGCGCATGCGAACGCCGAACGGCCAATCGCCTCGTGATTTCAGAGACGACGCTTCTCGCACGAGCACGAGCAATCCAATGAAATAAAGCGGCTACGTAAGACCCCGTGAAGAATTTGGAAAGGAAAATTTTATTTGTGCTTAAGGAACAGAAAACTATATTGACGAATCACTGAAAACATGTTATATTAAAAAAAGGGAAAATGCCCCACATTGTCCTTAAACTTTTACTCAATATGCAACGTGGTCCGTGAATTTTTAATTTATTTAATAATATGGTCCCTAAATTGTCACTAAATATGCAATGTGATTCTCGAACTTTTAATTTGTTCAATATAATCCTTAAACTTTTGATATATGTTCAATTTAGTTCATAAATTATATGAAAATAATCAATATTGTCCCTTAACTTGAATTGATATAAGAACAATATTGAATATTATCATATAATTTAAGGACTAAATTGAACATGTATCAAAAGTTTATGTATTATATTGAACAAATTAAAAGTTCAGGAACAATATTGCACATTTAATAAAATTTCAAGAATTACATTGAACAAATTAAAAATTCAGGGGTCACATCTTTGGATCAAAATTCAAGGATCATTTATATCATCATCCCTAAACAAAAATTGACATTCTTTACCTGCTGGAAAATTCCAAGCGGTTGAAGTTAAGTTGACAATTTTGACCCCAAAAAAGAAAAGTCAAGTTGACATTGTGGGTACTCTCTTCATTTGATTAAGTTTAACAAGGCATGCCTCCTTGATTTCTATATATTATGTTTTGATTGGCAATATAATTCATTAAAAAAGGCTAAGTTAATGCGGTTTTGTGATTGGTATCCATCACTTTTTACCCCCTCGCCCACAATTGCCACCACCAGGTTAAGTGGACCACATTTCACAATGTCATGTTCTCATTAGCTCTTCGTGGCCGTGTCACTCGACATCACAATCATCTCTTGTATGCTTTCGAGCTCTAATTCTGAACGACAAAGTTATTGCGAGTGATCTTGGCGGTCAGGTCTGATCCACAAAATTTTGGCCTCGATTCTCCACAGTGACCGACGGGATATAATGTCAATCATTGAATATGATCACATTGAACTTGTCATTGGTAAGGTCGCGACATGTTAGAAAAGCCTTCTTGTTCGAGTCCTAAGAAATTGTTCGATTTTGTCAGCATGCCTTGTTTCTAATGATATGTAGACCCGAATTCTTTGATTTGGATCTACAGGTTGGCTCTAGTGTAATCTATCTTGCAAAAGGAATTGGCGTGGGACTTGGAACGGAGAAAAATTATTTTGGGTTCGAGGTATGTTGTTTCGATGGTGGTTTAGTAAGATTTTATTTCAAATTTGAATTGCTTTTTAAAAAAAAAAAATGATTGGATGATAGTTTTTAATTTATTGTGAAAATAATAATATAATCGACCACAAAAAATCAAACAATAAGTAGTTTGTTTATTTTAGAATTTGTGCCTTATAATAAACTGTTAATCTCACAATAATTCAAGGGTTATTGTGCTAGCGAAACCCTTTTTATTTTATGTTATCAAATGATAGAGGGTGAGAGGTACTTTTCGAGCTTATGATGAATTTCAAAGTTACCGATTTTCCAAGGGACCATTGATGTCTTTGCTAGGTTGGGACCCTTACATGTTGGGATTGATTTAAAATTGGTACCAACGGTACCTCTAAATGCAACCCGAGAGAATGGCGGGAGTAGGTCAAGGATGAGGGAGAAGATAAGACCCGTGGCTTTTGCTCATTTGCATTGGTGTCGGTTCTCCTATGCAAACAAGAGTGTGGGTCGAGAATAGTGATATGGACGGACATCGATAATTTAATGATGCGTTTATTTCATGAAAAATGAATGATTTGAATTTTAAAAAAATAATCGTTTGTATTGCTTATAAAAATGGATAAAAGGAAATATCTTTTTATTGCCTGTGAAAATATTTAAACATAAATTATTGTCGTCGATAAAAATATTTTTCATCGATTAATTATTTTAAGCGATATAAATTTTTTGGAAAATATTTTGGACAACCCCAAGTGATCATATCTTCGTCGCAGGTCCACTGGAGAGCAATTCTAAGAAACTCCACGTAATTGGATGAGTCAGATCGAGAGAGATGTTTGAAAATGAGGCTTCTTTGACGAAAAGTAGCAGGATTATAAGTTCTCTAGAAGCTGACCAATTGAATGGTCAAGTTACCATTCCTTTTTCTTCATGATTTTCAATCTATTTCTCTAGCAACGTCATTTGTTCGAATTCAATTACGAGATGAAATGGTCATGATCGAGAGGCGCATGATGTCTCAATCAGAGGCTCTTTTTCATACGAATTTTTCAATCAATAGAAAAATGTTGCGTGCGTCAAAATTGAAGGCCTACGAGAGGAATCCAAGTGGGGATTAATTAAATTATAGAAGCAACTGTCATTTTCTTTTAAAACATGCGAACCAAAAAAAAAAGGAAAAAAAGGAAGAAAAGAAGGAAATCCCCCTAAGACTTGGCCAAAAAGGCTGGAAAAGATCGGGAAATAGCCTAAGAACGGCGTCCCTCTCCGTTGACCATTGACTCTCCTCCCCCCCCCCCTCTCTCTCTCTCTCTAGAAATCCTTTCTTTCTTTTAATTTTTTTTAAATTTTATTTCTAATTCTTTTCTCCTTCTCCTCTTTTTCCCATTCATCGTCTCTGACTGCGACTCTCTCTCTCTCTCTCTCTCTACCCACTCGACGTTTGACTGGTTGCAGCACCACCCGGCGCAGCCCCGATTCCTCCACCCTCTCTCCCGAATTCCCACATCCATCGCCGCCGCCGCCGCCGCCGCCATTGATTCGTCCCTCCCCAAATCAAGAAGCTTCGGCTGCCGGGGGTCCCTCGGAGCCTCCCCGAGCCCTCCGCGATCTCGCTTCCTGTCGGGGGGTTCGGGTTCGGGTTCGGGCTCGGGGCTCGGGTTTGATCCTTTTTCGGATCGGCTGAATTTCGAGGTCGGGCCTGCGGTGGCGGAAAGGGGAAGCTCCCGTGCGCTCTCTCGCGGCTCCCATGGGGTCGAAGCCATGGCTGTACCCGGCGCCGAGCTATCGGAACCTGGAGACCTACTGGGACGCCGACGAGGACGCCCCCCTCCCCCGCGTCGGCCACACCCTCACCGCCGTCGCCGCCACCAAGTCCCACGGCCCCCGCCTGATCCTCTTCGGCGGCGCCACCGCCATCGAGGGCGGCGCCGCCTCCTCCGCCCCCGGCATCAGTGAGTACCGTCGTGTCGCTTCGAGTGTGGTTCCGCGATTTTTGTTCGCTCTTGATGACTCTGCTAAATTTCTCGATCAGTCCGTTTTGGATTAGTTCGGCTGTTTTCACCTTTTCAATTCTCTCTCTCTCTCTCCCGCTCTCTGAAATGCTGGTTGCTGTTGTGCTAGGATTAGCCGGAGTCACGAATTCAGTGCATTCTTACGATATTCTCACCAGGAAATGGACAAGGCAACTGCTTTCCCTCATTTCCTTTCCTCTTTTTCCAGTTTTGAGTAGTAGTGGTGGATCTTGATTAGTAACTGCTGTTTGTTTGCCTCTGTATGATTGATGAATTCAGGATGAAACCCGCGGGCGATCCGCCATCTCCTAGGGCAGCACACGCGGCTGCTGCGGTGGGCACTATGGTCGTCTTTCAGGTAATTGTGGTGTGGAAATATGTGGCCATGAATGGCTAGTGGTGTCTTTGTTGGTTTAAATTTACGCGTGAAGTGTCTCCATTGATAGGGTGGCATAGGCCCTGCTGGGCATTCCACGGATGATCTTTACGTGCTAGACTTGACTAACGACAAGTTCAAGTGGCACAGGTGAACTTCTGCTGCCAAATCATGAGAAGTAATTTCTGCACAGAGAGGGATTTCTGATTAATATTAGTATTCGGTCTCAATATGTAGGGTGTTGGTGCAAGGGCAGGGTCCAGGGCCTCGATATGGTCATGTAATGGACTTGGTTGCTCAGAGATATCTTGTCACCGTCAGTGGTAATGATGGTAAGTGTTTTCAATTGTTTTTGGTTTTTCTTGAAGATATGCTACTAGAAGTGATCAACTTGTCATTCATATTGGTAACCGCTGCAAATTTAGGGGAGATGCTTTATGATCATTGCTCTTTGCTCATACCTTCTCTTTGATTAGATGAGATGGCTATAAGACATGCTTTGTGCTGAATCTATTTGCTTCTCTAGTTTTGTTTGGAAAAGATTTCTAACTTTAAAGTAGATGTGTATATATACTGTGAGCAAAATGCTGCAGCTAGTTTCAAATGTGTTGGGCTTGAACCATTATGGTGTTATTCATCCTCAGCAACTCGTTTGAATGGTTATTGCGATGCTATTTTGATGATGCATCAAAATGTTTTTTTTTTTTCCTTTTTAGAGTATGTTCATGATGATATTATACAAGTAGCCTACATGGCTTGTCTTTAAAATTTTCTGGGGACCTCATATACTTGTAGTCTCCATCAACATAATGGCTTAAGCATTAGGAGTGAACTTTCTAACACGGTATCATAGCCTAGTTTCACTTTCTTCACCGAACTAATAGGTCATTTCCCATGCGGTTCTTGTTTATGTTGTAATGTGCTTCGTACAGTTTCTTTCCTAAATTGCACTTGAGAGGAGGTGTGAAGTGATTCATATTGTTTGTTTGGGGATTTATTTGGATCATATATGCATGGAGTCTCCATCGCCATGATAGCTTTGGATCGAACTTTCTAAAGGATATTATCTGGCAAAGTATTCTTTTCAATTGTGGACACGTGGTGTTTGCTCATTTATTATGATGCCTTATATTGCCTTTGCAATACAATGCAATGATTTTTGTTTTCTTCATTTTATTTCTAGAATTGTCGGTTGGTCAAGCCATTATTCTTGCTTGTAGGTCTTTTTGTATTTTCGATGAAGGCATTGTTGGAAGGCTAATGATAACGTGTCCATGGGAAATATTCTTTTATAGGAAAAAGAGTTCTTTCGGATGCTTGGGTACTAGATACTGCCCAGAAACCTTATGTTTGGCGCAGGCTCAACCCAGAAGGTGATAGACCTTCTGCAAGAATGTAAGTATATGTTACACAGTTGGGAAAGTCAGTTGCCTCTAATTGCATATTGTTAATGATGGCGATTAGTAATTGCAAATGATTTCTGGTGCATTACCACTTTGTCAATAATTGTACGTAAGGTCTTTTACATTGGAAAAGCAGATGCTATCTATTCATTCTCTCCACATATGAAAAACCAAATCATACATAACTCTACAAAACTTTTGCAGGTATGCAACAGCTTGTGCACGATCAGATGGCATGTTTTTACTTTGCGGTGGAAGAGACTCCTTAGGAGCAGTAAGATCTATTTTCACTAAAGAACTACTTTCAATAGTATTGCTGACATGTAATTTGGATGGTTTCCTCTTCCACTTGGCTTTGGTTATTGAGCTTTGTTCTTCCTAAGTTAGTTTCTACTTGATTAGTATGTGGATGAAGATATTGAATCACGTGAATTTAGTTTCTCCCTAATCAAAGGAGTGACCTTTTCATCTAGGCAGCCCTATATAAGGCACTTGGAAAAGCCTCGTGCTTCCCCTTTAAAATTTAGGATTTTGTGTTGGCATTTACAAATTGATACATCCAATACACCCTCTTGTGATGGATTACTGGTTCTCTTCGGGGGCAGTAAGATCTATTTTCACTGAAGAACTATTTTTGATGGTACTTCTAGTGTGAAATTTGGATGGTTTGCCCTTCCACTTGGCTTTGGTTCTTCAGCTTTTTCCTTCCTATGATTATTTCCACTTGATTAGTATGTGGATGAAGATGTTGAATCATGCATGAGTTTAGTTTTTATCTGATCGAAGGAATGACCCGTGTGTTTCAGCAGTTCTTTATGAGGCACTCAAAAAATGCTTCATGCTTCTGCTTCAAAATTATGAGTTATTGTGTTGGCATTTTCAAATTGATACATCCCTTGTACCCTCTGTGATGTTTTGTTGGACCACATACATTGGGCCTCTTCAGGGCTGTAAGATCTGTACCTTCAATGGTATTACTGGCATGCCATTTAGATGGTTAGCTCTTCCACTTGGCTTTGGTTCTTGAGCTTTTTCCTTCCTAAGTTTGTTTCCACTTGATTAGTATGTGGATGAAGATGTTGAATCTTGTGTGAGTTTAGTTTTTCTGATTTAAAGAATGATCTTCGCATTTAGGCAGCAATTTATAAGGCACTTAGTAATGCCTCATGCTTCCCTTGAAAATTTTGAGATATTGTGTTGGCATTCCAAATTGATACATCCAATGTAACGTCTGATGGTTTGTTGGACCACATACGTTGGACCTTAATTTACAGCTGTTCCTCCTTCAGCCTCGAGAACATTAAAATTCAACTGTCAGAATCTGTGGGACTAGGTCTAACTCGTGATTTTCGTTACACAAATGCTCTCAATATCCTACAGTCGAAATGTTTAATGATGGATCTTTTTGTGTTAATTTCAATAAGGAGGAAAGGACAAAGATGGCAAATCCCTTAGTACTACAGCAAGAGGGTAGTAATACTACAGTATGCAGTTGGATGTTGAGGATGGAGAGTTTTCAAGCATAGACCTCTTATTTAGAACTTCACTCTCACCTGCACATGGAGGTGTGCGGCCCAGAAAGAAAGCAAAAAAAAAAATAAAATAAAAGAAATCAAATTACCAAGATCTCCTGTATCTGATAATATACGTTTTTGGTCTTTTCGTACTATATCTCTTAAACTATTAATCTGCCTGGCATTCACAGCCACTGGCCGATGCTTATGGCCTGCTTATGCATAGGAATGGTCAATGGGAGTGGACTCTTGCTCCTGGGGTATCTCCTTCGCCAAGGTACCAACATGCTGCGGTAAGTATATGCTTTTTCTTGTTCCCACTTTGCTTAGTGAACTTGAAGAGCAGTCGTGCAGTCTTTGAGAGGACTGGGTTTGGATATGCATATTACAGCTTATTACCCGATGAACCAAAATGTTTGTGTGGTTGTAGGTCTTTGTTGGTGCTCGGTTGCATGTCACAGGAGGTGTCCTCAAAGGAGGACGTGCTGTTGAAGGCGAAGCAGCTATAGCAGGTAATCTCTTTAATCTACGATGTATATGCAAACTACTTTTGGTATAATATCTTATTTTCCAATATCATCACTATACTATGCAAATATCTGTTTTTACAACCTTTGTTATGTTTTGATAGTTTTGGACACCGCTGCTGGAGTCTGGCTGGATAGAAATGGACTCGTGACTTCGTCTCGCACTAGCAAGGATCACTCTCAGTATGATCCTGCATTGGAGCTTATGCGCCGTTGCCGCCATGCAGCTGCTGCTGTTGGTGTTCGCATATATGTCTACGGTGGTCTTAGAGGAGGTAAAGAAATTAATTTGGAAAGGATCTAGCAAAGGATCTTATACTATACCTAGTAGTTTCAATTACACAGTAATCAGATCATTAATGTTTTTTTAGTGCAATGACATGAACAATAAGAAAAGCAATAATAAAATGGGTCCAAATGTAGCATGATTTGAATTGTAAACTTTGAACTTGTGGTTTGTCCTTTTGAAAATTTTGGAGATGAAAAAGAAAATCATGAAGAGCACTATTTTTGGGACGCCGGTTATCTAATGGAATAGACAAAGTAAAGTGTATGACCTATGTACCTTTCTTCACCTGCTTATCGGAGTTCATCAGAATTATTTTACCAACAAGATATGAACTGTACATTCTCTATTAAAGAATGGTACAGGTTATGAGCCATTGGCGAAAAAGTTAGGCACAATTAATTAGGCGTCTGCAGGAGAACTTGTGCAGTTTGCAGACTTTAGGGAACTAGCATAGTTGGGAAGGTTCCAGGGTGGGTATTAGAGCTTGTAATGTAGGTTCTCAAGTTCCGAAAATTTGGGATTGGTGAGTACAAGGTAGGTTCTAGGGTTTGGGTTATACATTCCTGTACCCACCTTGGACCCTCTGCCTTGTACCCTGTAGATTATTGCTTAATTAATTATGTTTGCTTTTAAATACTTATGACTTTCTTAGTGTCAGTATGAAATCTTCACATTTCAATGGATGAAGGCCCTAACTGATTAACTATCTGCAATCCAATTTTACCCCACTTGTGATGAGCTTGGTTATGTCTACGACTTTTTATCTTAGTTCATGCTTTTGGTAGAGTGCGAAATATTTTGTATAAACTCATAGATTTAAAAGATTGGTGGAACCTGATTTATTTCTTTATTTTTTCTGATGTTACTGTTATTTTAGAATTATGTTACAGCTAGACATGAACATTTTTATGCTGAATGATCAATCGTATAACTATAAATGTGACAATTTTTTATTCAAAAAAATTTATCTTAGAAAAATATGGGGTAGTACAGGGTACACTGGAACCTCTGTAACTGACAGGTTCGGGTTTAGGGTGGTTCCAAGAGACTACGGGGTACATTCTAAGTTCCAAAAATTTGGAGCTGGTACCTTCTGGGTAGTTCTAGAGTAGGGTAAATTCTCTACTTACCTTGGAACCTGCACACCAATTTGAAAATGTATGTGGAGATACTCTTTGTGGATCAACGAGTTACCAAGTCCTGCTATTTGTCTTCCAAAAACAGTTTATTTATTTAAAAAACACACAAATGGATTCCTGATCAATCTAATCTGAAAATGAGGATATAAGTCATTTTTGCATGAGGAGTTAGATAGATCTCTCCAATCAAATGGATACTTTAACTTATATATAGCACCTACATATAAAGACAATCCATAATTTTAATGGTGCGCTTACTTTTGCATAGTGAAACTATAGAGCCTGAGGGTGAGCGCCTTTTTTTTTTTCCTCTCTTCAGGGGGGCGCTTGGGGAAATTTCATATCATCGATGTCAAAGCTATTGTGCCATTAAATAAGTGTCGTACAATCTCAAACTAACTTGACACATCTTAAAGTCATGTGGGTGCGACGTGTAGATGAGCCGACTATAGCTCACAAATTATTCTAGTGGTGAACCTGATTTGGGTTGTCCAGAGTGGATATGTTGGAAGTTGGATTATTTCCACATCATCCGTGTTTGAATAGATGTATTTTGACAAGTAATTTTTGCGCATTTGTAAACTAGCACGACTCATTTAAAAGTCATATGATTTTGGGTGAGCCATAAAGCGGGCAATACGGTCCTTGTGCTGGGCCTAGATGAGCGAAGATGCAGCTGCATCATTGTTACATGCATGTTAATTTCATTTTGCATAACTTATATCTATTGATTCACTGGTGCATGGCATGGTACTGGGCTAGTTGTATTTGGAAGCTCAATATCTACTCTCACCAAGTTTGCTATTTACGGCTTTATTAAGGAAGACAAACTGCTATTCTATCCACCATTATCATGTTGTGTATTAAAAGGCATGTTATTCCTCAGAATCAATATCGATTTATTGTAGCACTTGGTGGATGGCAATTCTAGATTTAAAAAAGGCCGATTAAAGAAGAGTTTGTTTATAGTAATCAGATATTTCTTCTTTTGGGTAATGCTTAAGTTGGAACTGTATCAGAAACTTTATAGAAACCACAATCTTTAGCAATTGTTCTTGAAGAATATTCTGTCCCGCTCAACTGTCTCTTATTAGACTTCTGTCATCAGAGACTTCTGGTTACGGTCCTTGGAGGAGACCTATTGCAGATCATGTTAATGTTAGGTCCAACAACCCTGGCACAGAGGCTGTTACTTTTTTGGTTGCATATATAATTTCTGATGGCTTCACACACAGCTCAGAGTGAAGTAGATGTTTTGCTTGTCTAAAATAATTGGGTATATTATGACAACACCTGTACAAAGTGAAAGAATGTTTATTTATTTTCAAATGAAAAAGTGATGCTTTATCAGGACTAGTTGGTAATATCTGGTATAACAGTATCTGAGTTGGTATAGCCTCTGAGACAGGGATGTCAGGTCTCTAACAGATGTTATCTTGGAGGTTAAAGCTCTAACAAAAATAGCTATAGCTGAACAAAGAATGAACTTCCCTACGTCTTAAGATTCCAAAATTTTGTCAAGTAAAAGCTTGCTTACATGTCATTTGATCATGTAGACCAAAATGCCAAACACTATAATATTAAAGTTTATATACATAAACTGACTTTTTTCAGTTTAAATTGTATTATCAACACTAATTTTACCGGTGCAATAATGATCTTTGACAAGAATTAAAAATAAAATGGGAATCACGGTCCACATGGAACTGGAACTCTTTTTTGTGGTTCTTGTCCTGTAATCTTCTCATTTTTAGTGTTCACTGGCTCGACCGTGGTTCATATGTGAGAGTGAGACTCATACAACAGAATGGGAATGGCCATCCATATCATTTGTCTCATGTTTTACTTTCGCTATGGGTTTAGTTGAATGTTATTCTGTTGAAAAGAGGAATGTTTTCAAATTTCCAATAAGCAGACATATTATGAGTTATTATATGGACAAACTGGTTAGATTAAGAGCTTTATAATGTTCATTCATGCAGCATACTACGCTGATTTATGATCTGGTCAGATATTTTGATGAAGTTTCATTTGTGTCCATCTAATTGTTTGTTTAGTTCAGAAGGCTTTTCCAGCGATTGCATGACATGTGTTCTTCTCATTTGGTCATCTATTTGTTCCCTTAATATAATTTAAATTATTTGGTGCAGATATACTGCTTGATGATCTTTTGGTTGCCGAAAATTCGCTGTTCCAGTCGGATAGTGATTCACCCATGTTAACATCGGAGAGAACCTCACCTATCAGTAGTCCAAAATTAAATGCGTCTAGAGTTGTTTCTGCAACATCTCCAACTTCAGATAGTGAACTAGATAATTCATCTGGTGGCATGGGGTATTATACTTTCTTCCCCATTTCTCCTGACCTTTCTTTTCTCAAGTACAAGTCTGGAATTTGTTGTGCCTGCAGTGACATACAATTGTTTCTTTTTGCCCCCAATCTTGTGTCCCCTCTCTGCCTCCCTCCTTTTCTAGCCACTAGGCCGTGTGCCTACAGGCACTTGTTGTGATGCAGACACGCCCAAGCATTTTAGTTAGCATCTTATCTGCGTGTTTCTTAATGATGTGTATATAACAGTTCTAGCATGGACAAAAACTCGATGGAAAAACTCAGGGAGGCTTCAGCTGCTGAAGCTGAGGCGGCTAATGCTGTCTGGCAAGCTGTTCAATCGGCATCTTCTGTCCCTGCAGAAGAAACATCAGTATCAGAGGAAAACTCTCCAGCAACTGAAACTGCTTCAGATGGTAGTGACACTGAGGGAGACGTTCGTCTTCATCCTAGAGCTGTAAGTCTGTGAACTTATGTCATGGTCTCACATCAAAGGGTGTTTTAGTCTCTGTTCTTCGTGCTTACATTGTTGTCCTACAGGTGGTAGTTGCTAAAGAGGCTGTAGGTAACCTTGGTGGAATGGTAAGACAGCTATCACTGGATCAATTTGAAAATGAGAGCAGACGGATGGTTCCAATGAATAATGAGCTGTCATATCCTACAAAAAAGTTCACCAGACAGAAATCTCCTCAAGGCTTGCATAAGAAGGTCAGTGATACAGAAGTCAATGCCATCATCCTCATTAGAACTTTTGCCAGGCTTAACTAGCTCTTCTCTTTTCAGATTATAACCACTTTGCTTCGGCCTCGAAATTGGAAAGCTCCTGCTAATAGGAGGTTTTTCCTGGATTCTTACGAAGTTGGGGAGCTCTGTTATGCTGCAGAACAGCTTTTCATGCATGAGCCAACAGTTCTTCAGTTAAAAGCTCCAGTTAAAGTATTTGGTGACCTACATGGTCAATTTGGCGATCTCATGCGTTTGTTCGATGAATATGGTTTTCCTTCCACTGCAGGAGATATAACGTATGTTCGATATGGTTTTAATCATTTCTTCTAAGTTCTATACTTGTAGTAAATGTCCTAGGCATGCTGGTCTTCGCTGAGAAACAGCATGACAACAGGAGAGAAGATCCAAGTGTCACACGTTTAAAAACAGTAGCGAAATGATAACTGCAATAGGCACTGGGGCTGATGGTGGCTGCTTCATAGTCATAATATAATTTGTTCAAAGTTTCACAACATTAAGGTGATTATGTATAAGTTTTTGTTCAGAAATTCAATCACAAGTTTAAACTGTAGACTATTGTTATGATTTCGGTTTATTCAAAGGAAGGCTTGGAAATGTCAAATCTGGCATTCCCTACTATTGTGAGGTTCAGTTTATGGTGGTGACTTTTCTTCATGTTGCTTAAAGGGCCACACATTTTCTGAATCTCTGATAATAGTAAAATTTAGTGAATTGATTCTTCTGGGGAGGAAGTTTTCCCCATATATATATATATATATATATATTTTTTTTTTTATGTTATGCGAAAATGAAACTTAAATGTCCATCTGATAATCTCTTTATGCGTTGACACAGCTATATTGACTATTTGTTTTTGGGAGATTATGTTGATCGGGGACAGCACAGTTTGGAGACTATAACTTTGCTTCTTGCTCTTAAGGCACGTTTCTGCTTTTGAAAGAGATGGTTATATATACAAATGCAATGCAATGTTTATGTTGTTTTACCAACTTGGGCTGTGGTTACCTTTTTGTAGATTGAATACCCAGAAAATGTTCACTTGATACGAGGAAACCACGAGGCAGCTGACATAAATGCACTCTTCGGTTTTCGTCTTGAATGCATTGAGCGAATGGTGAGTGCAAGTGTTCAGTCATTTGTTCTCTTTTCCAAGGCATGTTATCTCAATTTGCTTTTGTATAGGGAGAGAATGATGGAATATGGGCATGGACACGGTTTAATCAACTTTTCAACTATCTTCCGCTTGCTGCTCTCATAGAGAAAAAGATAATCTGTATGCATGGTGGCATAGGAAGGTCAATACATTCTGTAGAACAAATTGAGAAGCTTGAAAGGCCAATAACAATGGATGCCGGATCCGTTATATTGATGGACCTTTTGTGGTATGATAAATGTATTCATTTTTTTCCATTTCAAAGTGGACCTTTTGTGCATTTTTATATTGACAGTTTCTTGAACAGGTCTGATCCGACAGAAAATGACAGTGTAGAAGGTTTGAGGCCAAATGCTAGAGGGCCAGGCCTTGTCACATTTGGGGTATGCCATGCTAGTTTTTCTAATTGAGATATGCTTTTCTTTGTACTCTTTGCCTTTCAGTATATGTGCCCTCCCTTATCTCTGTTTTTATGTGATGCTCAATTGTCTCTACAAAGTTCTAAGCTGAGTAGTGTCTTGTGTATGCTTGAGGCCTAGCTAGTGGATAATCGATAGACCTTCAGGTAATCAGAATTTTCAGAAATAAATCATTAGAGTTTTTTCTGGGGTTAAATTTTGAATGCGGAAAACCTATATGCAATAATCCCTCCAGTGGGAGGACACTAGAATGGCTGCCTAATAGGCTGCTTTTGACAATGAAACTTGATCTTAATCCCTTTGAGTGTGAGCGTTAAGGGACTGTTATATCCAGCTTGCTCAACAAAGCAAGAATGGTTGGTGGTAAAAATAAAATGCTGAGCCTAGCAAAAAATCTGCTTGACATTTTTAGTCGTATCGCATTATTTTCCTTATCTTTGTCCTTTGTCTCATTATTTCACGTCTGTCTAAGAACCTCCCAGCCTCCACTCCTCTGCAATAGAACCAGTTTGAAGCTGCTCCCAATCTCATTAGTTGTGCTATCGCCACTTCATTTCTCAAGATATTTTATTTTGACTGGACGCTAAAAAATTAGAGTACTTCGTAGCTGAGGTCTTTAAAAGTCACTGCAGTAATTTTCTTCCAAAGAAGAAGGTTGTTTTGGAATAAGCCTGATCATTGCTTTGTTGAGTATTGACTCTTGTTTACTTCAGCCCGACAGGGTCACAGACTTCTGCAAGAAAAACAAATTACAACTTATCATAAGGGCCCATGAATGTGTTATGGATGGGTTTGAGCGGTTTGCTCAGGGACAGTTGATTACCCTCTTTTCTGCAACTAACTATTGTGGTAAGCAAATGAAGTCCTGAGCTTTTGACTGACCCCTACATCGTGCATTTGCAATTCTAATTTTCTCTATGTTTTTAGGAACTGCAAACAATGCTGGAGCAATATTAGTTGTTGGAAGGGGTTTGGTCATCGTGCCCAAGTTGATACATCCACTGCCACCTCCCCTTCAATCACCTGAGACATCTCCGGAGCGTGTCATTGAGGACACCTGGATGCAGGCAAGCCCTGTTTGTCATTTCCTGATTTTTTTTTTTTCCTTCTTGTCAAAGTCTTAAATCGTTTATAAGCCACAAATTCTTCTAAATTTCTGGTATAATACAGGAGCTCAACATTCAAAGACCACCGACACCTACCAGGGGTCGCCCACAGCCTGACCTAGACCGTAGCTCCCTTGCATATATCTGAGTTCGACTAAATAGTGTGGAGACGCTGAATCTTCGTTCCTGGATTGGCGGGCTTAATTTTTAGCTCGTCATGGTCACGCAGACCATTCGCCACCCGAGAGCACGCGGCATAGTTGTCTACTGTGGAATATGATAGTTGGGCTTGTTTGTTGCATAGGTGTATACATAGTTTGAGAGGCAGTAAATTTTACCAGTTATTTGTGAGCGTCTCTCTTTTCTTCCCCACCCTCTTTTTTCCCTCCCGCATTGAGATTACTACATGTACATGTATATTAGGTCTTTGTAAGAGATGAGGAAGATAAAGCTTAATACAGGGTTAGTCGTGCCAGTGGTATTTACTAATGTAATGTAAATGTTTCTCTGATTTTTGATTATTTAATTCTAAAATCATATCTTTTGTGAAATTTAGTTTGGATCATTGGAAATTTCGAGTGGCACAGATTTGTCAGATTCTCGCAAGGGGCAACAACTCCCACAAAGCTCTTAAGGCTTTGTCCGTTTGTGAAATTATTACTGTCGTTTGAGCTCGCGTCACAGGATTAAATCAGTTGGTAGTTGTTCTCCAATTTCTTCTCGCCCTCTTGCTCCTCAATTGATGTTTATTCTGACAAATTTAAAGTAAGATTTTTTTTTTTTCAAGGGACAGAAAATTGTTAATATTTCTTGATTAGGAGCGAGGGAAATTACAAATTCGGTGTATTTTCCTTCCCAATTTTCTTCGCCCTTGCTCCCAAACGTAGCCTTATAGCTAAGCATCTCGAAATGATCCATGTGATCTTTAAGAAAATATCTGGACGACAATCAATAGGATAGTCGAAGATACCATTACATACGTTAATGGGATCGGCCCGTGGTTGAAGAAAATGTCCCTAATTCCACCAAAATATTGTAATGCACTTCAAATGGTCCTAAGGTTGGTTGCACCCATTAGTAGTAATTTGATTTCATAGGCATAATATGTTTGTAGCGACAACTCGATTGCACTTATAATTAGTAATTTGCATTGATGGATGGTAATTTGACCACAGAATTTGTAATAAGAAAATGTCAACAGTCAGTAATTAATTAATGGAACAGAAAAATATATCGAATTATCGTAAGTGACGCCACTTATACTTAGTAATTGTCCTGAACAATATATATTTTGGAGAAAACTATGGGAGCCAAACTCATTCTTTTGGTCAACAAGCAGAACTCAATCATTGGAATTGAGAAGTATCATTTCACAGATGACAATCGGAATCCAAACTTCAAAGTCTCCCACAAAGACATGACCAAATTATTGCAGCACTCTATGCAGCAGAAAGTTAGTACCCGCCAAATCTGTACCTACGATACCACCCTGCTGTCCCAGCCAGTTTGCTATGAAATGAAGCATGCAAGTTTGTGCCAATGAAATGGGCGTAATCATCGGAATGCTTTAACTCAATGAGGCTTTGAAATGCATTGCGAGGTTGGACTAGGCTACAATCAACGTTTAGGATTTTCTTTCCCTTGCAACAGATAAGACAGATAATCCCAGCCGGCATTACCTGTATTTCAATGCATCCATCACCTACTGTGCAACATATTAGACTCATGAAAAAGAAGGCAGACGAACAAGGTTATGCCTGGACGGAAGTCACCATTACAAACAAAAAGACTTTCGTTTTTTTCACAACTTGGCATTCTTAATAGTAGGATCCTTCAAATGCAAGGTTATAGAAGCAGTGATGAAAGGCTTCTCAACAGTCATGAAATCAATATAATGACCCTCACAAACTTGCAGGAACAAAACTCCAACGTAAATTGAGTGCTTTTCTGAAACAAAAACAAACCTAAAAGCAAGGCTTCTTTTGGTTTTGGTCAAGGAAAAAACTGTACGTGAGTAAGGAGATATGCTTGTCTATTTGTTGCAACCAGTAACAGCAGCATACAAAACAAATTCACCATCAAAGCATCGGAGGGAAAATACGTGAGTAAGGAGATATAACAGCTTCCTGTACATACTTTTTAGAATTGTTTGGATCGGGAACCCACTGTATCTCACTTATGTTGGGAGTCTCGACATAAGTCATGGTGAATTCGCCCGCCTTCTCGATGCTCCCTCTCTTCCCTGCTCTCAACAGAAGATGGTTCCTGTTGTAAGAGAAAATTCCATTGGTCAAACGGATAATATCCCCGGGCTTGAACAGGTCGCACTCCTCACCCCAGAACTGAAAATGCACGGCCGCAGTCTCATCTGCCACAAGTGCCAAGCATGTCTTGCTCTGTCCTTCTGTGGCAACCCTGCCTTTGTCCAATAGAATGAATTGTGTGGTTATGTTGTTCTGTGCTGCAGGTGATATGTCTTTGATAGAGAGCATACTGGTGTAACCTTAAAAAGAGAAGAAACACAGTCACTGAAACTATATGACCAAGAAGTTAAAAGAAAACTACAATACGAAGGCAACCTTATAATACTCACTTTGGAATGAACTTGTCATAAGCACAAACTAGGGAGTTCTATGCCATATAGATGAGTTTTAGCTCTAGAAGAACAGAACAACAAACTATTTCTCACAGCAGACAGGCTTCTTTCAGTCTAAACTCAACCTCAGATGACCAGCTGCCTTAGAGATATATAATTTCATCTAGAGGGATATCTTATTTGTCGTCTATCATAGTAAAACCCAAATGGCCACATTCAATTTGCATCTTCGTCCCCAATCACAGTAACAGTCTCGTTGTGTCATTGTTAGATGCTTCATCATGATCACCATTAACTTGAGCAAACATTTTTAACAATTAAAAATAACAATAACGAAGGGCGTTTGTAACCAAGGTCCTTATCAGAATCCGTAATATATACTCTTCACAGTAAAGCCCTGCTATAGATACTATGTAGAAGAACAAAGGAACTACCAAGCCACTTGTCATGATATAGACGGGCAACGTGCTCGTTCCTCTACCAACACAGTATTATGTGCTCCACATGCAGATTAGAAGAAGACAATAAGCATGTTTATGATCAGCAAGCATGTAATAATCCCTTATTTCACCAGAATATCACAGAAGTGTATCTTCGAAACTCGCAAGGTTATAACATAATTATAAAAGTCAAAATGAGGGGCCGGAAGTGGTGCCCTGTAGAGACGGTCTGGATGTCCTAGCTTTCAGCTCACTCAGCACAAATATGAATTTTGGGAGAAAGAAAAGATGTATATTTACGAGCACCAACATCTCTCGTGCATTTACACATGGGTAATGCACCCTAATGGAAGGACCACAAATATTCCCGTTCTTCTGGCTTGCTGGGACATTTTAACAAACATCTTCCGTGCAACTAAGCGGAAAACTGCGCACTTCTATGGCAATCATACCCACCACTCACATGCATCGTTCAATCGCTAAAACGGACAGACAGAAAAACCCAGTTAGGGACGACCTTGGGCATCAACTGGGTAACGTCAAATTTCGAAATTAAGGAGGTGAAGCACCATAAAGATGAAGGTTCTATGAAATAGCGGGTACAAGATAAAACTTGCTGGAGTATGCACGTCACCGTCGTCCCTCCTCTGGCCACGTTCTGATATATCGGCTGCTCGAAACCTTCCCTTTGCCATGGAGATTTTTCAAGAATTATTACACGAAAATGGAAATATCAATTGATGGATGATCTCAAGAAACTAAAGGGTTACACCTTAGCACCTCAATTGATGTTCGTGTGCCTAAAAAGTCCGATAATCTTGATTATCGCTTAAGTTTCGCTTTATCTGAAGCAAGTACGCATTATTGGAATTATATATCAAATTTTGTTTATTGGTCGAGCCGTTTTGGAACGAAACATTCAAGCTTGGCTTTATAAGCTTTTTGAGAAATTTAATGGGGCCAAAACTTAATTTTTTAGGTTGGAATTATAGAGCATTGCTCAAAAGGCCTTACTTCTTTAAACAAACTATAGGAAAATGACCGCCCCCGGGGGGATCTTATAAAGTCCGTCCATTCTTGTCGCCTCGAAAATTTATACACATGCTTAGAACCAATTACCGCAAGGAGGGCACGAGCCGAGGCTGCTCGGCTCGGCCTCGACCTCGCGTAACTAGGCAAGTGCCCAAGCTGAAATTCAACCCGTCCCAAACAACCGTTACATTGCATAGCCACACGTGGGGCTTGAAAGCACCTTACTACCAAGCTGCCTTCATTTTCCTCTAAAGCGTCCGGGTGGGCCCGTCGGCTTCATTGCGGGAATCAGGCCCGGGGGTTAACCATTACTAGTGAAATTTCCCCCGGCTGGTTATCATTACCCATTTTACGTTTGGGGTTGACTCCGATAAACGACTCAGTTTAAGGTCATGAGTTGGACCTAGGTGGCCCGCTCATTGATCAGGCCTAAAAAATTTGGCATAGACTAAACAAGCGAGCTCACAAAAAGTAGCCAAGCCCATATCGGGCGAGTGGCCAGCTACCCATTAATTACCTCTAAACAAAAATAGCATAACTCCAGTTTTGCTAATTATTTTGGGATAAGTGTACAGACATTCTTAAAATTTTTCATGAAGGTGTAATTGAACTATAAAAATTTTAAAATGTATAATTAAGCTCTAAAACTCTAGTGCAAACGAGTCCATTTATTAGCTCTGATTTAGCTAATCGAAAAATGTTAAGGTGACATCATTTTAATGTTTTTACAAACGTATTGGCGCCCATAGCATAAAAGAGGATTAAATTTTAAAAGAAGAACGGATATAGATAGAGACGCAAAAAGAGGATAAAAGAATTTTGAGAAAGGGATAAACGACTAAAGAAAAAAGGAAGAACAGATGAAAAGTAATTACTACTTAGTGGAATATTAGGCAATCCGAAACTTTATTTGAATCACTACAAGACTTGATTCAAATGCTCATTTTTAGGAATGAGTGATTGCCCTCCCCTGGGCTTAGCTGGTGATCCATGTTGTTTCCCTCTCGATGTTTAACAAAAACATAGGTCTTAGCAAAGTCAGAAAGACCATATATGGGGGTTAAAACAAAAATTGAAACAAAGAAGAAAAAAGAGAGAAGTTGTGCTGAGTTTATAATTTAAACCACTCTCCTTCCGCGCACTCTCTGTGTGGAAAAAGTATCTAACAAATCATTGACGAAAGGTAAATATGTCACATATTTACAAATTTGAGGTTTTTTATGTCATAAGAAAAAATCAAGGTAAATGTGGCACAATAGATATAGTTTGGGATTTTTAATGTGACAAAAAAAAATTTAAGGTAAATGCATCACAGTGGACATTGTTTGATATATATATTTATTTATTTATAACTCTTCCCTTTTCTAAAATTCTATGGATCCACTTATTTTATCAAAAACTTATTGTTGCTGGAAAGTACTTATCGGAAATTAAATTTTAGAGAAAATAAATCAATTTGTGATTGTTTTTTTTTATGCTGAAAACAAGTTGAAAAAATTAATTTTATAATATTTGATAAGCAGTTTGTATCGTTAAAAGTGGCATGTAATGACTAACAAACTAGAATCAACCTCTTCTCTGTTTATTTTATAATCCGTCAAAATAACCATAATTACAAAGAAATTCATATATAATTATGAAAACATATTTGTAGAGTATTATATATGATAGTGTTTTTTTTGGGAATGCAAAAGAATATGAGCATTAATGAGACATATTCAGAAAATTATAGACAAGATTTACGAACAAATAGACGAGATAAAAAAAATAAGATATTAATGAGAGATAGAAAAGAGATATAGAAGTATCTATTCTTCGCGCGTTCTCCACACGCCCGAAGCCATTTTTATTTACTATTTCTCCATTTTTTTTTTCACTTTTTCTGCATTATTATTATTATTATTTTTCCTTTCCTACGCCTATCTTCTTCCTTCTTCCTCGACGACTCCCCTCTCTTCACCGAACACTCACCTGCAGCTCTCCTGCCCGAACCAACGCCACCGCAACGACGAGCCCCTCACCGGCCTTGAGTCCACGATGGACTCATCTCCTGAACAGCAGCTTCTCTTCCACGCCCGAGCATCCACCAAGCCCCACCGCCTAGACCAGCCGAGAAGCATTACCGGCGCCCCGACCTCCACGTCCGACAACCTCGGCCGTCGCCGGAACCCCCTTGCCCTCGCTGGCCTCCCCTCACGGGGGAGCCAAACTTTGCCCCGAACGGCCAAACCGAGACCCAATCCAAGGTTTCGACACACCCCTACCGTCCGAAAACCACGCCTCAGCGACGCTTGCCTCCGTCGGCTCGATCAAAGAAAGGGGCAACGACGGCCACAGACGAAACGACACGACGAGAACGAATATTCCCCACACAAACTTTCAGATCCAGTTCAGGCATTATATCAAACAATTGGGGCGCGCTACTATAACGAGGGATTTTTGGGTCAACCGAAGCTCGACCCGCACTGGGACTCTAGACACGCGACGAACAAGACATCGGAAACAAAACGCGGGGCGACGCCGGCCGGAGCTCGTTGGAGCCGGACGGCCGGGAGCTCCGGCTCGGCACGCCCAAAACAGGGCAAGAGCAGGGGCGAGCTTACCTGTTCAGCTTACGGGCGTCGCCAAGAAGGTCGTCGGACGGGTCTTTGCGCGGCCGAGGCGTTGGCCGAGGCTCCCTCTCTCTCTCAGTCGCTCGGATCTGTCACTCTCTGCTTCCCCCCGGTCTCTAGCTCCCTCCTTCTCCCTCCAAACGAGCCAGCCTCCCTCCGCTTCCTTTTCTTCTCTGCCCTCTCTGTCCTTTCGTGCGGCAAGGACGCCCCAGCTGGCTCTGCTGGCCTGCTCCCCGACCACCAGCTCCAGTCGAGCGTTCCCCCTGCCTCCTCTGCCTCTGTCCTTGCTGCTGTCTTCTTTCTTTTTCTGCAGGTCCCGCGCGGAGCTCGTCCGGAGGGAGAAGGCAAGTTGGGATGGGCCGGGCCGAAGGGGAAAAGGGCCGGGCCCACGCGGGGATGGGAAGGAGAGGCGGGCCGGGCCAAGGTCGGATCCGGCCCGACCCGGCCTCTCTCGCCTTTTTTATTATTATAAAAATTATGTATTTTAAAAAATAAATTATGTGTCAACAATAATACATTTTTCACAATTTATTCAATCGATCACTTGAATGCTAAAGTTTCCACACAACGTTCATTTGAGTATTATAACTTTTCAATCGATCATTTCAATACCATTATTGTGTGGCATGGTGCTCATGATGAACGTTTGTCAAAAGTTATATCACTTCCACAATAAATTGAAAAGTTAAGAAAATCAAGTGAAATTCTTTTAAAGTCATGAACTCAAGTGATCGATTGAAAAGTTAGAATACTCATTTAAATACCGTATGGAAATTATGATACTTAAAATGTCTTTATTTTCATAAATATATCAAATTAATTTGGACCATGAAATTCTAGGACCTTTTTGCCTCAAAGCATTTCAAGCACCTCAAACCGTCGATTTCACATAGGGCCATAATACATGTGTAACTTGATTATGGTCAGAAGTTGTATACACATTAATCCCATGATCAAGTGAAATTATTTTAAAGTCATGACACTTAAGTGATCAATGGAAAAGTTAGAGTGCTCCTTTAAATACCGTATGAAATTTATGATACTTATAATACTCTTATTTCCATGATTAGATCAAATTTGTTTGGACCATGAAATTCTAGGACCTCTCCGTCTTAAAGCATTTCAAGCCGTCCGAACTGTCCATTTCGCATAAGGCCATAATACTCGAGTAACTCGATCCGGGTCAGAAGTTGTATAAAGTTTAATCCCACAAATGGCAGTTTCAGTATCCATTAATACACCTCATCTTGCAGGAGACCAATGCGGAGAAGAATCCTGAACACCGTTGGCTTGTTGTAAAATTTCGAGAATGGCAAACTGGAAATGAAAGAGTTGAGAATGGCCGAGGCGTGTAACGGCCATCCTCAAAAGTAAATTCCACCGTTCACAAAGTACAGAAGGTGTGTCGCGGCTATCTTTGGGAATTGATAGACCTTGTAAATAGTGTACCCCACACCATTTAGGTAAAGAAGGAATAACACATGAAATGCATAACCATCGAAGAGCAAAAGAAACAAGTATTTCGTGCGTGAAAATTTTCAGGTGCATAGATTTGGGCATATCAAATAACGAACAAAGTGGTTGGTATTTGTAGAAGAAAGACGGGGGTATATAGGCATCAGCTAGTTTGACTAAGAATAAATGTCACCACGGCTTGGGAAATAACTAAGCAATGGCTAGCACATCAAATTAACATAGGCCAGTAGAAGGTCAGCAATGGTCGAAGGTCACATCTATGCGTATTAGATTTAGTGCAAATAGACATTTTGAAATACACTTCACATAACAATCTCCCACATACTTCAAAAGTTATCCTGAAAAGGTATCCTGAAGAAGAGAAAGAACAAATGCTGGTTTCATAGTGGAGTGCAATACAATCTGGTGTCTTTTGGTCTATGAACCAGACTTAGAAATAATGCGACTTACCTTACAGAACCAATGATGAAGCTTATGCCTTCTATGAACCAAGGTTGTAGGTTAAGAGTCCTCACTCATCACTCTACACCCTCACAATATTTGCCGTCCAACTTGAGTATGTGCTAATAGGCTGTTCGCACAGCTGGTTACTCATGAGTGCTATAATGATTCAGCAAAGTGAACCCATTCCACACTCATATAGGTGTTCCCGTCAAGTGCACAATTCAATACATACACTACCCATAACATTTTGGAATTCATTAAGAAGTTAACCCATTCTCACTTAATATGCAATTTAGCACCAATCACATACATCATAGGAAGGAGGGACTTTGAAACATTTTTGGTTCTATAAGATCAACAAAAAGGCCCGTTATAAGCCATATGCACCTACTTCAAGGGATCTCCACTACATTACCCATATATTAGTTGGGTTACCGCCATCATAGATATCTCAAATTGACATGAATCTCATTCATATCGATATTTCAATTATTTGTTTTCTTCTAGAAATTTGTCAGAAAATTGGCCAAATTTCCTTTCGACTTCAACTAATCGATCAATCTAAATCCCTGCTAAAGCAACTGCTTCAAGAAATGATGTTTCAATGGAATGTGTCTTCTCTTGTCATTGTGTGCTTTATCTTTAGCAACGGCTATTGTAGTTTGGCAATTAGAGCGCATGGACACATATGTTGTTGGTTTCATGCACAATAAAAGTTCTGCTAGGAAATCCCTCGACCACTCGTTCTCACTATTTCCCCACTCCAGCTCTAAATTCCGAGTCAAAAGTGGATTTTGAAAGATTATATTGTTCAGCTGATTTCCAAGACACTACACCACCACCAAGGGTGAATCATAACCGCTAATAGCTTCATCTCATTTGAACTTGAGAGCGAAATAGCATCACCGTATCCTTCTAACTTAACACAAAGCCCCTTATTATACCAAGTATGATAACTACATCATGAATGTGTGAAAACTAGCTAGTGACTCATCCCCAATTATATACCAAGTACGATAACTATATGATTTTGGAGGCATGACTACATGCTATATGTTCCCCGCTCTATAGGATGCGTCATGACATAGTTTTCACATGCCTCCAATCACAATTGTAACAATAATTTTATCTTGATAAATGAGGAATCCCTAATTATATGGCTAAAGCCCCTATCATATGCAAACATGCATTATGTCACAACGAGTCATTTAATATACATTTACATCAGATCAAACATATATATATATATATATATATATATAATTTCATATATAAATAAATATTTAATTAAATATATATGGTCATTTTACGTTGTAAAACAAACAAGCCTAATCATGCACTTTTCTAAGTTCATATACTATCTTCAATTTGGCAATAAATATTTGGCTTTGTTCTCGTAACATATATGTCCAATTTAAGCAAGGTCGGTCTCATTGAAAAGATAAGACGACATATTAAACAAACCAATTCATTCCCAACTTGATGAAAGGTCAGAAATTAGTTAATATTCATCACGAACAATACAACGCGGTACTGTTCCCCTCATGCACTGCCAGCAAAGATTTATATCTCGTTAACTGTAACTCCAAATTGAGAACCATAACTTACTACAGAACGCTAATAAAATCTAGATGAAATATCACAAAAATTGAAACAAGCCTACAGAGATGCCTGTAAATACGATTTTGCCCCTGATAAGTAAATACCTCAATTGCTTGACATTTCCACTTCAATTATGTGGGGTAGTAGAGATTGAGAGACCCATGAAATTCCACTTGCTAATCTGGCATGCCACATATCAACTGAGTAAATCAAGTGATGATGTTTCTGTAGTTCATTTGTGTACCTCTTTCAGTGCTGGTTTTCTTGCGCCAAATCAACTATGGAAGTCATTTCCTTTGACTTCATTGCGTGTGGCTTCTTGCTGATGGCGTTTACAAGATGATGTGTTAGCTTCGAAGATGTTGGTGTCTTTTGATTACCAAAAACTCAATTTTGAAGATGTTCAGTAAAGCCTTTGTGTACGGCATGGTCGGGACGATAGGCACAGCAGTAGCAACAGAGGATGATGGCACCACAGCATCGGTATTGGGTCAACAGCTCCAGTAGGAAGGGGGACGTCAGTTCCAGCAGCAACATCTAAAGAGAGCAAATTTTGTCCTTGAGATTGTTTTGAAATTTCAAAGAAGGCAAATTGGAAATGTGGAAATTGAAAATGTCTGAGGGGTGCAAGCACCATCCTCAAAGATAAGTTGTGCCCTTTGCAAAGTGTGTTGTGGCTCTCTTTCAGAATTCAACAGACCTTCTATATAATGTGCACCTCACTATTCAGATGGCATACGATCAACATGAATTGCGAAACATTTAGGGAGCAAAAGCAAAGGGTATTCACGCAAGCAAATGTTTGGGCGCATAAATTTGGGCAAATCGAAGAAAGAAGTAATTGGTATTTATAGAGGAAAGAAGGTGTACATGGGAAAGGGCAAGTTCGACTAAGGATAAATACTGCAAGGGCTAGTGAAGTAACTCAAGCAACGACTAGCTCATTCAATAAGGAACGACCAGTAGAAAGTCAACAATGGTCAAAAGTCACTTGTATGTACATTTGATTTTATTGTATATAGACTTTTTGAAATGCATATGCAACATGACTACAGTTAAGTTATAAGAAAAATGGAGAAACATTATGTCATTATACTAGAGAATTTCTTCGACAAAAGGAGTGAGTGGGATGCAAATGATCATGCCACAAAAAAAGAGATTTTTCATCGGCAATGAGATGGTTTATACATGAAGAGTCCAGCAATGTTCTTCAAGTCTTGGATAAATTGAAAATGAAAGAAGCATTAGATGGAACAAATGGAGTCTAGGAGGATTTATCCTTCAAATTGTCGCAATTTAGCCATAAACCCCAAATAGAAACAGCTTGAGTATATGACATAAGCTTTATTCCATCATATAACCCTTCTAAGACCAAGTATTCAATTTGAAATCCCAGAGGAAAATAGCTCTGTTTGATTTGGTTAATTCTAAAACCAGATATAGCTTTGAAACTTGCTGAAAGTAGACGGGACTTATAAAGAATGTACATCACCATTCAGAAACATCACGAGGTCCCTAGCAAAAAGCATAAGCACCTAAAGTGAATTTCACAGCAATAGACTGAAACTTCAAACTCCCTCCAGTAGCAGTTGCTCTAACAACTTTGATAGGACCCCAATAGCAATCACCGACAAAAAAGGCGAGAGAAGGTCATCTTGTCAAATATTTTTTTCTATAATCCAGGAGTACAGGTGTGAACGCTTGGCTATCGGAAAGCCTATGAAACATCTTGTAGGCCTATAAGGGGCTAGGTTAAGGTTTTTGGTTTATGTAGATGGAATAGTTTTGACGCAATTGGTGGGATTTGAATGGATGATCTCTAGTTGTTGAGCTAGAAATCCTTTAATGCCACAAACAATTGCGGTATGCTAGCTTTTCTTTTTCCAGAAGAATTAGTGGCTAACTCACTATATACACTGACTGAGAATACACACATTTTTCTTTTGAAGCTATGAATTGAGGGGAGCTCCAATGGCATGAAAAATTATTAAGAATAAGCTACCGGTTATTGAAGGCATTTGTACCTGACATGAAAGTACAACTAATAACCGCATGCATGTGACATTGTTGTGGTTCATTTTCACATAACTATAGAGTTCCAGATAATCAATTCATTACATCCACTATTGCCTGTCCAAACACGATATTTGAGAGCATCGCTCGCTTAAGCTTGAAGGTAGTCGTGAATTCTGGAAAAATGATTTTTTGGAAATAGTCCTCCCGATCTATATATCTTAGATCAAAGCGGAAGACACTTTCCAAGTCCACTCCATTCTCTATGACTGTGCCTTTTAAAGCTTTTATATTCGTATCATGGAACCTGGGTTGGTTTAGAAAAGGAAAGAGAAAACAAAAATGAGATTTCGGCGACTAAAATTTTCATTTTGTATGGTTGCTACTTTATTTATTTGCCATGATTTTATGTGAATTTATCAATGAGTTGATCACAAAACTAAGGCTTACATGCCCTTGAACTATGCGTAACGTGCCGCTCGCATTGCGTTGTGGATATTCCTTTTTAGGTCGGCTTGCAAGCTGTGGAAACCATTTTGCTCCTGCAAAATGCGACAAAAAATGTTAACAAACTCATTTATATCGATAGGTATATGGTGCGAACATAAGATCTTTCACTGTGACTATGCCTTTGACTTTTTAAGCCACGTCGCACTACAAAGATAAAATTACTATTATTATTATTTTCTTTTTGGCCGACAAATGTTCATAATCCACACGTGATCCAACGACAGCGTGAAATATGGTGAGAGAAACAAACTTTGTAGATAAAAGCAACATCTTCACGTCTGTGAAGCTTTTTGCATCAAACACTAGGCGGACCTTTAAATGTTGCAAAAAGTGTATGTACGTACAATGTCTCGGCAATGCTATTTAGTCATAAAGCTCGACATTTGTCTATATATATATATATATTAATCATGGATAGACCTAGTTAATAAACTAGGGCTGACCTAATGAGTAATAGGATTTTATGACCGATAGATGACTACGTCATAAAGTCACTCTGATTGAATAATTATTTGACTGAAACATAAATTGATTATTTGAGAACTGCAGTCCGACAACGTTTCCTCAAGGAAAAGAGCAGTGAGACAATAGCACAGTGCAGTTGTGCACCTACTTTTTGCTATTTAAAATCCCACCAACCTTCTGACCAAAAGAAAAAAAGAAATCCCATCAACCCTGACACAGGTCCACGTAATAGATACCGAACTAATAGTTAGGGGTGAGCGATTCCAGGTTCTGAAACCTGCCCTCGGGTATAGGTTTCTCATTTTTTGAAACCTGGAACCTACCCATCAAAATCTAGGACCTGGAACCTACCCTGTCACAAGTTTTAGGGTTGGTTCTAGGTTTTTTTTTTTTTTTCAATAGCAAAGGACAAATGAATCAAATATCCATTGATATTATATGCAAATATTGGTCTTCATTAATGATTGGAACAGCCAACGTCTTTCTCCAATACTAATAATAAAATCTAAAAGAGATATTTTTCAAGGTTTATTTTCAGGAAATAAAATCAAATAACTTCTTATGTTGAACTAGGAGCAAGTAGATAATCAATAGTAACTAAGAGGCAAAGAACTTGTTGAAGGCACTTCTTGAGCTATAGTCTGAAAGATCTGATCCTCCGCTTTTCATATCCAAAGAGAACCCTCACATAAAATAGAGCCTTCCTTCCAAACTCCAATAGCCCATCCATACCAACTCACAATTAACATAAAAAAAGCCTACATTGATAAATCATGTAATCATTAGTATATAATACCTGCTATGTGTCAAAGCTCACATCCATTGGAAAAAAAATTATATTTAGGGCTCGAATTAGTAGCTGCCCGCTAAGTGACATCCACTAATTGGTGCTTTTGAGTGAGGACATGCACACCCCATCACATGATATAATTTGTCACAACAAGAAAAAAAAATCCAACTTTAAGCCTAAAACCTCATTTTCTTTCTCCTCCCTCTAACTCCTTCACGTGCCACCTACCCGAGTTAGCCTCCGGCACCAGAAGCCACGTCATCACTCGCTCGCCACCATTGTTGAACCATTACTAGTACCTGTGGCTGTTATTGTTGTAAGCCGAACCCTCACATAAAATAGAGCCTTCCTTCCAAACTCCAATAGCCCATCCATACAAACTCACAATTAACATGCAAAAAAGCCTACATTGATAAATCATGTAACCGTTAGTATATAATACCTGCTGTGTGTCAAAGCTCACATCCATTGCAAAAAATTTCTATTTAGGGCTCAAATTAGTAGTTGCCCGCTAAGTGACATCCACTAATTGGTGCTTTTGAGTGAGGACATGCACACCCCATCACATGATATAATTTGTCACAGCAAGAAAAAAAACCCAACTTTAAGCCTAAAACCTAATTTTCTTTCTCCTCCCTCTAACTCCTTCACGTGCCACCTACTCGAGTCAGCCTCTGGCAACAGAAGTCACGTCATCACTCACTCGCCACCATTGTTGAACCATTACTAGTACCTGTGGCCGTTATTGTTGTAAGCCGACATCCCTCCCTCGCCCCCCCTCTTTCGCCCCCACGGGTTCCCCCCTTCTCGACTTTTTTGGCTCGTCGTAGGGCCTCATCCATGGCAGACAACCTCAGCTCCTCCTTGTCCACGGTCGCGACCAAATTTTCGGGTGCACTACCTAAAATTAGGATAATGGATTGCTAAGCCTAAACTTAGCTCGGGCTCTCCCAAGCCCATACCAATTCACGACTTAGGTTCAAATATTTAACATGCAAAATGGAGTTGCCACTAATCAATTTACGGTAGGTCGATTAGACACCTAAGTAAAATAATGGGAGAATTATTTTACTTCTACGAACCAGAGATTTTGGGTACGAGGACTTGATTACGTTAGATTTCTCTAACGCCCTTTCGATACCTTTCTCTTTTTTGAAAAATGTTTGACAAGCAGTTTGAATTGATTTTAATTTACTTCCCTAACATATGAGATTATCATGCAAGTGCGCAAACCACCAATTAAACACCCAAGTAAAGCAATAAATAAATTGCAGAACTTACCTCAAAGCAACGAAAGCATCTGCGTTGTTAGATCAGAATTTACATTAATAGTCCTAGATATGATTTCTAATTAACATGCAATCACTCAATTTTTAGTTTTCACTTTATTTAATGAAAATCTAATTATATGCAATGCAATGTTACCAATCCAACATGAAATGATATGACATGACAATATGACCTAAACTATATGACATAAGTAAAATAATTTCCAAAGAAATGCAATAATTAAATGTGCAATCTAAATTAATCAAATAACCTAACTCTAATGACAAGGAAGTTCTAATTAAATGGACCTAGCAATCACTAAATGACGTGCATTTCATGAACCTAATTCTATATGACGTGCACATGACATTTTTTATTTTTCTTAAAAAAATGCAATCAATTCCTAGAGAATGAAATGAATTTATTCTAAGACAATTTTTTTTTTGGTTTTTCATGAAATTCGAAATTAAGAAAAATGCAAAAATTATCTATCTAGATTAAGATTCTATTTAGCTTATATTAAGGATAAGGTCAGACTAAATCCTAATTTAAATTAAGATATTATCTTAATCTAGCAATTTTTAACCTAAGATGCAATCTATCTAGAAAATCAATCTAAACTTAAAATGAAACATGCAATTTTATCTTAATATGCCATGACGTACAAAAAATGCCCTAATTCTACATGATATATGCATGATGAATTTTTTTTTTTGTGTTTTTATTTTATAAAATTCGAAATTAAAATTGCCAAATAATTAAACATGCAATTCAAATTTAAAACTAACATCCTAAATGAATGCATTTTTTTTTTTTTTTTTTTGGACTTTCGAAATAATAAACCTTCCAATTCTAGATATGCAATATAACCCTAAGGCAAAGAATATTCTAAAACAAACCTAATCTAACTCAGATTTTTTTTGGATTTTTCTTTTTTAAAAACTAAAATTGATTCAACCAACATGACGGCAAATCATATAAGATAGGATCGATATCCACAAATTGACGAACCATATCTCGCGCATGAGATCGGGTTGGTCAATTTTAAATAAACCGCGAATTGAATCTTGAGTGTGAGATCGGATAGAGGCAATTTCATGCCGAGAACTTCAATCTTACATTAAGGAATAATTATACTAAAAAAGAACAAATAAAGTAAAATAAAATGAAATAATAAAATAGAACAAACTACCTAATGTGATTTTTTTTTTCCTTTTTTGCTTCCAAGCAAGGCTTGAGCTCGTGCGGCTTGTGGTGGGGTCACAGTCGGTCACCAGTCGTGGTCGTCGGATCTTCGGCGAGGTCCAGCGAAGGTGGACGCGTGAGCGAGATGGAGCGGCTCGGAAAGGGCGGGGCGAAGCTAGGTGGGCTCGGGCGGCGGCTCGCGACGGCGAGCGGTGGCGTCGGGGTTCGGGCGGAGACTATGAACGGTGAGCGGGAAAGTCCGGCTTCGCAGGGGCCGCAGCAAGGTGCGACAGGACGGCTTCCGGTGCTGCGAGCCGCTATGGCGGCGGGCGGAGGACTCGGTAGCGAGCTTTGGCGTCGCAGATCAGCAACAGTGGTGGTGCTCAGATGGAAGGCAACTCGACGGCGGGGGCGGAGCAAGGCGTCGTGGGCGAGCTGCCGGGCGGAGGAGCAACAGCAAGCGAGCAAACGCAGATATATGCGTTAGTGGCGCGGGGGGGCAGTGCTGGCTGTAGGGGCGGCAGAGACCGGTGGAGGAAATCTCGGTGGCAAGGGGCGGAGCTTTAGGTCGTCGCGGGTTCGGCACGGCTGGGCGAGCAGATCACGGACGAGTGAGGCAGCGACGGGTTCGCCGGGATCTCGTTGGTTGCAAGTGAGGTGGAGCGCGATGGTGGCTGGTGGAAGGGCGATGCGGCGTTCGACGAGTAGGGCCGTCTGGTCACGGTGAGGGCTCCTGTGGGTCAATCGGAGACACGACGAGATGGGCTTGCGGACGGGCAAATAGAGGCGTTGGCGGGCGCGGCGGTGGCTGGTGACCGGGCGTGGGCTGTGCGAGGCGCAGGGGCAGCAACAACGGCTTGGTGGCACGGAAGAGGAGGGCAGCAGGGACACCGGACGGGAACTCATGAAGAAGATGAACAGTTGTTCATCTTTTTTTTTTTTTTCACCTCTCTCTCTCTCACGTCACTTTCACTCTGCACCCTCTCTGCAGAAGCCAAAGCTTCCGTTGACTTTTCCCCCTCTTTGCTTTTTTGTATTGCTTTTCCCAAAGAAGAAGAACTAAGAACAAATCCCCTCCCCCAAAAACCCTAAAAACGAAATAAGAAATTTTTCTCTTTGTCTTCAATTTTTTACCTAGAAAATCAAGAAAAACTCATGTGACTGTATATTCAATGTGTGGCCTTCGAAAAATCCTATGTGTTTTACCCTTTTTATAGGCCACCAATTAGGGTTTTTAATTTTTCAAAATCGATATCCACGAAGATCTTTTTTTTTTTTTTTTTTTTTTTTTTTTAAACGCAATATTCACTTTTCCGAATGCAATATTTGTTTCATATCTTCCCTATCTAAAAAATTCATCATATCTCGAAAAAATTTCAAATCTCTACTTTTCACGAGATAATTTTTGATCATTAAAGAAAATGGGCTTAAGCCAATTGGCCCGCTTCGTGGGCTTAGTTTGGCCTGCCAAGTCAAAGCTCAAAACCACTAATTAGAACTCATACACTACCAGTCCAATAAATAAATGCAAAAAATTCAAATTAAAAATGAATGCACCTAAATCTATATGTTATGCAATTAATTATTTTTTCGGGGATAAAATTAATCCCTAATTTTCTATGCAATAAATAAATGACCGGATCGCCAAAATTTAGGTGTCAATAGCTGCCCCTCTTTGAAGGTGAGCTCGTAGAGGTTGCCTTCAAAGACAAATTGAAACCTAAATTTTGACCATGCAAATGCACTTAATGATTTTTTTTTTTGTTGGAAAATGAATTCCATTTTGAAATACGATTTAGATGATGCATGAAAATGCTAATGCAAATGATAAAGGAACCTACCTGGAATAACTTACCTTCAAGGAGGGTAAAGTAATTCAAGATAGTTGATGTTACATATCCAAGACCCGTACCTTTCTACGGTCGCTTATAATAGTAACGATGATTTGTACGGAGACTGCTTTCCTAGGACCTATACATTTCTACGGTCGCCCAGTATGGCAGAAAGATTTTGTAAGAAACTGCTTTTTCAGGACCCGTACCTTTTTACGGTCGCCTAGTATAGTAGTGTTTGGTTGTGTCTACGACCCGTACCATTCTACGGTCGCCTGAATGGGGATGTTGTCTAGGACCCGTACCATTCTACGGTCGCTTAAACGACGATTCACCTTCCAGGACTCGTACCATTCTACGGTCACTTGAATGGGGAAATAGATGTTGTTTAGGACCCGTACCATTCTACGATCGCCTAAATGGGGATTCACTTTTCAGGACCCGTACCATTTTACGGTCGCCTGAATAGGGAAATAGATGTTGTCTAGGACCCGTACCATTCTAGAGTCGCCTAAACGGGGATTCACTTTCCAGGACCCGTACTATTCTACGGTCGCCTAAATAGGGAAATATATGTTGTCTAGGACCCGTACCATTCTACGGTCGCCTGAATAGGGAAATAGATGTTGTCTAGGACCCATACCATTCTACGATCGCCTAAACGGGGATTCATTTTCCAGGACCCATATCATTCTACGGTGGCCTGAATAGGGAAATAGATGTTGTTTATGACTCGTACCATTCTACGGTCGCCTAAACAGGGATTCATTTTCCAGGACCCGTACCATTCTACGGTCGCCTAAATGGGGTTTTGCTTGGCCAAGACCCAAACCTTTCTTCGGTTGCCTTAATTAGACTAAATCTGGAGAAAATCTTTGGGGTACAACTCAATCGAGTGTTGGTGTAAAGGACTCTGGGCTACGAAAGTACGCCAGGTCAATAAAAGAAAACCAAGCTACGAAAGCACGTTGGTTCAATAAAAGGGACTCTGGGCTACGAAAGTCCGCCAAGTCAATATAAATGGACACCCGGCTATGAAAGCACGCCGGGTCGATAAAGAGGGACTCTAGGCTACAAAAGCACGCCAGATCAAGAACTCCGGGCTACGAAAGCACGCCGAGTCAATGAAAAGAGACACTAGGCTACAAAAGCACACTAGGTCAAGAACTCCGGGCTACAGAAGCACGCCGATTCGATAAAAGGGACTCTGGGCTACTAAAGCACGCCAGATCAATATAAAGGACAGCTTGACCGAGTCAAGTGTCGATGCACTTGAGAGGGAATACCTGCACAATGACAAGTATATGGGCAGAGATATACTTACCTGGTGATATCTCCGATTCTTGGGGATGTCTTCTGGAATTTAGATATCTATAGAGGTCTCTCACCTCCTGGTAGAAATAAATTTTGGAATATCAAGGATGCACCTTGAATGTTCGTGAAGGCTTCTCATCTCCTAATATGACGAGGTGTTCTAAAAGGAACCTAAATGTCAGGAGCTCTTGGGTCTTTGAGAAAGCATTACCTGTCAGACATGATTAGAGCAAAAGTGCATTCACCAAAGAAATAAGCAATTAAAGTTATTCTAGAATGCACATTTCAAAATCCACTAAAGTTTTTATCAATTCAATCAAGGTTCATGCATAATGACTTTTGCATAATTGCATCACCCAAATTTCCACAAGAGAGAATTGTCGTTCAAGACAATGGCATGGATTTCTTGAGAATACTAAATGAGAGACTTTCAATTAGAAAGGACTTTCAATCACTCTCATTTAAAATTGCTATTTTATGAGAATCACTCCATCTCACCATCATCATATCGACAATGGTCCAAGTATTCTCGCAAACGGTACGACCTTACCGATCTAAGAGGTCTTTAACAAAGACCGTAATGTGGGCTTGGTCAACGGCTTAACAAAGGGACTCTTTGAGTCAAGGCTATTGAAAGAATAATTTCGTAATCATCTCCGGGTTTACAAGTCAAGAATCCTGCAAAATGAAAAAGAAATAATCTTGCTCGCACTTCTTCGAGTGATGCTTAAAACATGTGAACCCTTATGCTAATTCAAGTGCCCTAATCTGAAGAGACTTTGTAAATGACGTAACATAGGCTGGGTTTATGGGTTGAGAAACGAAAGGATCATTAGGCTCAAAATATGTGTGAAGGGTGAGAGTTGGTGATCATCTTGGTATTGCCACAGTTTTCTTTTTCACCATCGGGGATTGTCTTCATAAGGTGCCCCACTGATTGTAAAAACTCAGCATTTGAGTTCTTTGAGTATTGCTTCATTGGAATTCAATTCTTGCAATTGATAGTCACCTATCTTGACTCTCTCTTTTCATCTATGGGCATTGGCCTTACTTTTACCAAGCACACCGCTTTTTCATGCCTCTAGTTCTCATTCATTTTTTCTTTACTTCTTTTTCATGGGCATTGGCCTTACTTTTACCAGGCACACTACTTTTTCATGTCCCTTAGTTCTATTTTGAATTCAATTTTTGCGCACAATGCATGCATCAAGCAATTACACTTTGAATGACACTCGGACTTTTCAAGAGTCTTCATCTGCCTTTTGCCTTGCCCCAATGTGGGGGATGATCACCAACTGGGTTTAAAGAAATGAAATTGCAGGCTCAAGTGGGCTATGCAAAGGATACAAGTGTATATGATAGTGAAAGAAATGTTATTCATCATCCTAAGGCACTTAAATTACCACATGAATTCAATGTAATAGCATGACTAGAAGATTGATGCAAGTGAGAGAAAGAAAATTTCAATCCATTTTCTTCACTTTATGGTGCTATCTTACCTTCTAATTTGCTTCGATGTGGGGTGGTTCTTGACAAGGATAATTTGAAAAGAATTTTCATAAGTGTATGAAGCTTCAAAGGGATTAAGCAATGGATCACCTGTAGTGTTTAGGATAGAGAAATGAATTGCCCCTCATCATTTCAGTTATCGTACCTTTCACGAGAGAATTCTTTACCTTGCGGATATGGAACTTCCTACACTCATCTCACAAGTGTATAAGTAAAGGACTGTGTATAGGATAGGGCTTGCCTTTCATTATCCTGATACGTCTCATTCAGCATTCTTAAGCATTGATGTCACTCCATTGAGTTGTCTATCTTGACAAATCTCCATATGAAATTGGTGAGCTAAATCACTATGAAAATTCTCTTTTCAAAAGATTCCAGCAACTTTAAGCATGAAAAACTTTCATGACTTCAAAATAAACAATTTATCGCACTCAAAACATGGTTTTAAGCATTCATTCAGGGGATTGCTCCACAAAGGGATTACCTCAGCAATGGATGTCCTTGGATTGTCTCTATCAATCAAAAGGGAAAATCCGCTTTTGCCCCTGCACAAGAGAACGTGCATGAATAGGATACCATGCAACATCAAAGTAAATTCAAATTGCACATCCATTTTGGCTCGGATTGAGATTTTATCCTAGTCAAGTCATTACCAAAATCTGCCATGCCCCCAATTTGTCATTTGATGCGCCCTTTTCATATGCTTTCTCATCAGGGCAAGAAAGTAATGTTCTGAAGCATGAAGTAAATGAGTCAGAAAATTAAACAAGGCCAACCTAATGCATGCTTTTGGAAATGGCTTGAAAAATGATTTGATTTTTTTTGGGGAATATTTTGGACGAGGAAGCATGAAGAAGCCCAGTCCTCAGAATTTCTCCATGGATGATATGCTCTTTTCATTGTTGGATATCGTCACTGGGTTGATTTGGTGTACCCCATCATGTCCTCAAAACAAAACTTGTAATTTTATTGATATTCATCAATCGAATTGCATTTATTGGAATGTGATGTTCAAGCACAGAAGAAATTGAAATCAATCCCTAAAAAGCGATAAAAATTCCCACGTAAGGGAAGGTGCATGCCCCAATTAAATGAGGAAATGGAACTACTTAGGACCATGAATCATGTGTACTTGAATTCTTCATCCTCCTTGATCTTGTGATGTGAACCCTTCAGGTAAGATATTTTTCCTTCTAGATATGTCACTAATCTCTTCATGGTGGCATCAAATTCGACTATCTCAGGAAAATGAGACGGTTCAAAAGTCCTCTTGGCTCTTTTCTTCGAGTCGCAATTTCTCACTGAAGATTAGATCATATCACTTTTGCTTGACGAGATAAAGCTCTTCTTGATCGTCATTTTAGCTCTTGATGAGCGGGATTGCTCCATAATCACCTAATTCAAATGAATGGGAACATGTAAGCATGAGGTGTGAATAGAAAGTCAATCCATGACAATGATCTAATCAATTTTTTCATTTATTCACGGAAAGTTCATACAAGAAGGGCATGGACTAGGAAAATAAAGATAGACACCCTAGCGAAGACCAAATTTCCTAGATATGAATTGAAAATAAATTCTCTAAATTTTTTTTTTAAATGATTTATTGCATGGCAATTTCCTCATTTCATTTCTAATTGACAAATGAATTAAATCAAATGACTAATCTAGATTGTCATGAACGGACCAAAAGTATGACAAAGTAAGTAAATTGTATAGTATAAGGATAGAAGACTTACTTCACCAAGGAAAATCAATGGCAATCACACATACATGCGTATGGTAAGTGGCTCAATTTCTAATCTATAAGGCTTATCAAAGTGGAGCTACAAGGATGATCGGACTAGCCACGGGCGTGTGGACTACGTCGAGTCCTTATGACTCCGGCTTGGTCAAGAGCCAACCTGGGTCGCGGGCATGCGGACCAAGGTTGGTACTCTTGACACCAAAAAAGAAATTTCGGGATTGAGATGGGTGACTTGTACCGCGGGTATGCGGTCGGAGTGGTATCCATCACAATACCATCCTAGATGATCCTATGCGGCCCAGGTCCGGCGGCAGGTTGTGTGTGCAATAGTGTAGTGCTAAATGCAAGGCATGCGCAACAGTTTAAATCAAACAACACTTCAAAATAAACCATATATTCCTAACTCCGACCTACAGGACAAGAGTTGCAATCACTTATACCTCCCAATCTGCAAGAACATTTAACACCTTAAATGTTAGGGACGTACCTGGGATCCTCGCTGCCAAACAAAAACATTTTTTCAAATTGAAGAGAAAATTGGCTTAAGTCCACTAAGAGTTTTAACTCAAGTCCCTAGCGGAGTCGCCAAGCTGTCGCGACCAAATTTTCGGGTGCACCATATAAAATTAGGCTAATGGATTGCTAAGTCTAAACTTAGCTCGGGTTCTCCCAAGCCCATACCAATTCACAACTTAGATTCAAATATTTAACATGCAAAAGGGAGTCGCCACTAATCAATTTACGGTAGGTTGATTAGACACCTAAGTAAAATAATGTGAGAATTATTTTACTTCTACGAACCAGAGATTTTGGGTACGGGGACTTGATTATGTTAGATTTTCTAACGCCATTTCGGTACCTTTCTCGTTTTTGAAAAATGTTTGGCAAGCAGTTTGAATTGATTTTAATTTATTTCCCTAACATATGAGGTTATCATGCGAGTGCGGAAACCGCCAATTAAACACCCAAGTAAAGCAATAAATAAATTGCAGAACTTACCTCGAAGCAACGAAAGCATCTGCGTTGTTAGATCAGAATTCACATCAACAGTCCTAGATATGATTTCTAATTAATATGCAATCACTCAATTTTTTGTTTTCACTTTATTTAATGAAAATCTAATCTATATGCAATGCAATGTTACTAATCTAACATGAAATGATATGACATGACAATATGACCTAAACTATATGACATAAGTAAAATAATTTCCAAAGAGATGCAATAATTAAATGTGCAATCTAAATTAATCAAATAACCTAACTCTAATGATAAGGAAGTTCTAATTAAATGGACCTAGCAATCACTAAATGACGTGCATTTCATGAATCTAATTCTATATGACGTGCACATGACATTTTTTATTTTTCTTAAAAAAATGCAATCTATCCTAGAGAATGAAATGAATTTATTCTAAGACAATTTTTGCGTGTGTGTTTTTCATGAAATTCGAAATTAAGAAAAATGCAAAAATTATCTATGTAGATTAAGATTCTATTTAGCTTATATTAATGATCGGATCAGACTAAATCATAATTTAAATTAAGATATTATCTTAACCTAGCAATCTTTAACCTAAGATGCAATCTATCTAGAAAATCAATCAAAACTTAAAATAAAACATGCAATTTCATCCTAATATTTCATGACGTACAAAGAATGCCCTAAGTCTACATGATATATGCATGATGATTTTTTTGTGTGTTTTTTTTATTTATAAAATTCGAAATTAAAATTGCCAAATGATTAAACACGCAATTCAAATTTAAAACTAACATCCTAAATGAATGTATTTTTTTTTTTGGATTTTCGAAATAATAAACCTTCCAATTCTAGATATGCAATATAACGCTAAGGCAAAGAATATTCTAAAACAAACCTAATCTAACTTAGATTTTTTTTGGATTTTTTCTTTTTAAAAAATAAAATTGATTCAACCAACATGAAGGCAAATCAGATAAGATAGGATCGATATCCACAAATTGACAAACCATATCTTGCACAAGAGATCGGGTTGGTCAATTTAAATAAACCGCGAATCGAATCTTGAGCATGAGATCGGATTGGCGATTTTCCAAGCGATTGCGAGTCGGATTTCGGGCGCAAAAATTGGACTGTTAATCCCGAATTTCAGAGGGAATTTCATGTCGGGAACTTCAATCTTACATTAAGGAATAATTATACTAAAAAAGAACAAATAAAGTAAAATAAAATGAAATAATAAAATAGAACAAACTACCTAATGTGATTTTTTTTTTCCTTTTTGGCTTCCGAGCAAGGCTTGAGCTCGTGCGGCTTGTGGTGGGGTCACCGTCGGTCACAGGTCGTGGTCGTTGGATCTCCGGCGCCGGGGTTCTGGCGAGGTCCGGCGAAGGTGGACAGGCAGCGAGGAGGACGGAGCAGCTCGGAAAGGGGCAGCTGGCGAATCTAGGTGGGCTCGGGCGGTTGCTGCGACGGTGAGCAGTGGCGTCGGGGTCCAGGCGGAGACTATGGACAGTGAGCAGGAAAGTCCGGCTTCGCAGGGACCACAACAAGGCGCGACAGGGCAGCTTCCGGCACGGCGAGCCGCTGTGGTGGTGGGCAGAGGACTCGGCAGCAGGCTCTGGCGTCGTAGATCAGCAGCAGTGGTGGTGCTCAGATGGAAGGCAACTCGACAGTAGGGGCGGAGCAGGGCGTCGTGGACAGAGCTGTCGAGCGGAGGAGCAACAATAGGCGAGCAAACGCGGATGTAGGTGCTAGCGGCGCGAGGGGGCAGTGTTGGCTGCAGGGGTAGCAGAGACTGGCGGAGGAAATCTCAGCGGCGAGGGGCGGAGCTTCAGGTCGTCGCGGGTTTGGCACGGCTGGGCGAGCAGATCACGGACAGAGTGAGGCAACAATAGGTTCGTCGGGATCTCGCGGGTTGCAAGTGAGGCGGAGTGCGACGGCGGCTGGCGGAAGGGCGATGCGGCGTCCGACGAGCAGGGGCGTCGGGTCGCGGTGCGGGCTCCTGTGGGTCAATCTAAGACACGGCGAGATGGGCTTGCGACGGGTGAACAGAGCCGTCGGCGAGCGCGGCGGTGGCTGGTGACCGGGCGTGGGCTGTGCGGGGTGCGGGGGCGGCAGCAACGGCTTGGTGGTGCGGAAGAGGCGGGCAGCAGGGACACCAGACGGGAACTCATGAAGAAGATGAACAGTTTTTCATCTCTTTGCTTTTTGCTTTTTTTTTTTTTTTTCCTGTTCTCACCTCTCTCTCTCACGTCACTTTCACTCTGCACTCTCTCTGCAAAAGCCAAAGCTTCCGTTGACTTTTCCCCCTCTTTGCTTTTTGTATTGCTTTTCCCAAAGAAGAAGAACGAAGAACAAATCCCCTCTCCCAAAAACCCTAAAAACGAAATAAGAAATTTTTCTCCCCGTCTTCAATTTTTGACCTAGAAAATCGAGAAAAACCCATGTGGCCGTATATTTAACGTGTGGTCTTCAAAAAATCCTATGCGTTTTACCTTTTTTATAGGTCACTGATTAGGGTTTTTAATTTTTCAAAATCGATATCCACGAATGTCTTTTTTTTTTAAACGCAATATTCACTTTTCCGAACGCAATATTTGTTTCATATATGCCCTATTAAAAAATTCATCATATCTCAGAAAAATTTCAAATATCTACTTTTCACGAGATAATTTTCGATCATTAAAGAAAACGGGCTTAGGCCAATTGGCCCGCTTCATGGGCTTAGTTCGCCCCGCCAAGTTAAAGCTCAAAATCATTAATTAGAACCCATCCGCTACCGGTCCAATAAATAAATGCAAAAAATGCAAATTAAAAATGAATGCACCTAAATCTATATGTTATGCAATTAATTATTTTTTCGGGAATAAAATTAACCCCTAATTTTCTATGCAATAAATAAATGACCGGATCGCTAAAATTTAGGTGTCAATATCCACCATGGCGAACACCACAAGGGCATCACGTAATGAGCAGCAACTAAACTTAGCCCTTCTATTCATAAAGATAGGCACACACATAGACACATACAAAACACTAAAAGAAATATCTCCTAACATCCCTTGAACGGTTACAACACAAAATCAAAATGACTGAACATACTTTATGATCTCAGCTTTCCGAGAGAGTAAATTTACCCCCTTAAAACGTGAGCAAATCAAAGTGCCTTCTATTCGCTCAAATTTTCAAAGTCACTCATCGAGTGAAAAGCTCTCATACAAGCAAAAAGCACTAAAACAGTGACTTCGAACTAAAAAAAATGAGGGCGACCCCAAAAATTTGGTCGATTCTCACTACTCAACATAAGAATTGAACTATGTCTGGAAATCAAGATTTCATGAATCCTTTTCGAGCACAACAACCACTCCGCAAAGAGATCTAGGAAAGATAAAGATTATTGTGGGAAGATCTATTAAACTCATTGGATTAAGCACCTACTGGACATAATCAAGCATGGAGAGTTATGAATAAGGAGCAAATGAGAGACCAATAGTTCTTGGCCATAAAAAAAAAATGAAACATAATTTAACACCTTAAACTTCGAAAACAACAAAACTTAGCAATTTCAGGAGCATAAGGCGAAATGATGTCCCTCAATTCATCCACTTTATATATCGGAAGAATCGGACTCTGAAAGTTGGAATTTCAATTCCAAACCCGTAATTCTGCTTCCTCTTCAAAGGAGACTCAATTGAAATCCAATTTCTCAAACAATCTGCTAAAGTTAGGCAACAAAGATTCATCTTTACCATTTCTAGCGAGTTATAATCTGATTTTAATCTAACATAAATTCTCTACAAAATAAACAGCAATCAAGAGAATCCAGTCACTTAGTTGAGAGTGATTAGACAATTACCCGTTGCCTAGATGCCATCCGGTCAAATTAGCCGCTTGGCGAAGTGCGTCTCTCCACTTCTTCACTCTCTTTGAACCATCACCATCACCACCACCACCACCACCACCGGCCTTAATCAATTGACGAGATACGAGCACAGAGAGGATTGAAGATGACAGAGCAAACGAACCAAGTTTTAGGACGGATGACGCCTTCTGCTCCTAGAGAGAGACCATCCTCCGATTCACTTCTGTGGCGGCGACTTTATGCAAAATCGGAGACGGAGAGAGAGAGAGAGAGAGAGAGAGAGAGAGAGAGAGAGAGAGAGAGAGAGAGAGAGATGAACTGAACTTGGTTCAAATCAGTGGCTGAGTTGAGTGAGCTCGACTCAAGAGGCTGAGATGCGGTGGCTTGTTAACATGCGAGCGGTTTGTCGTTGAAGTCTGCACAATAGCCACGTCGTCGACGGAAAAATAGCTACGGTGGAACAACAAAGGCGTCGCAGTGGTAGCCCGGTAGCATATTGTCGTTGGGAGGCGGCACACACGACGGCAAGAGTCTTCAGCGTTGTCAAATGGAGTAGCGGCAGCGTCGACGGCGATGTCGTGGGTCATGAGGGTAGCTTCAAGGGCAGCGAGCAAGGAGGACATGGAGGACGGCGAGCAGCATGGGGTTGTCGGGGGCATGGAGAGTTGCAAAGAGGAAATGTAAAGAAAAGGGAAAGTGAAGAAGGCTGAAGATGAAAGAAAAAATTAGGATTTCTATGCTTATTACTTAGGGTCTCGGTTGGAATCGGAACCGAACTGGGAACCGTCGGTTCCGAAAAAAATGGAACCGGGAACTGGAACCTGTCTTCCTAGAACCAGGAACCGAACCGAAACCCTCGGTTCGGTTCTCCGGTTCCCAGTTCTACCCGAGAACTGTGCTCACCCCTACTAACAGCTAATACAATTGATTGAAAAGCCAACTACCTCACTGAATAAATGGGGACGATAGGAACAAACTAATTGATAATGACATTAACAATATGGAGTTCCATCATCTTAATTGCATTGGTCATTTATCTAAAAGGAGGAAAAACTATCATCAATGCCAAAAGCCTAAAAAACTAAGCATGAGTTACCCTATTCCTACAAAATGTTGAAAATGAGGAAGATTGCGTTGAAGGGACAAGGACTTTTAAAATCATTATAGATGTCAATATGTGCAAATGCAATTGCATTTCTCTACCTTTTTATTGGTCAAGAAACATAAAAGGGTATCAATGGAATGCAATCCCCAGTTGTGCAAGATGAAATTAAAGAAAGTTGGGTCAAGGGAGATAGCTGACCTGAAAAATTCCAGATTGAAAAGCTCTAAAGGTATTTGCTAATTAATTGGCGCTAATTACTTCTTTTAACAATAAAAGTGTAATACTCTAGTCTCAAATAAGATGAAAGATGGCTTGTGATGTTATTGCCACTTCAAATGGTTTCCATCTCTCTGACTTAAAAAAAAAAAAAATGGTTTCTATCTCTAGTGGTCAGGTTTGGATACTTCTTTTGATGGGTCACGTTATTTTGTCAGACAGTATTAGGATACAACGTTTTTTGAGCATATATTTGATTCGATCTATTCGATGTGGGGTTCTAGGAAGGATTGAATAGCAGCTGTGCATAATTGTTTTGACGGCGACATTAAATGTGGTGTTCAGTTGGGTCCATATAATAGATATCAAACTAACAATCAATACAATCGTTTGAAATAGCCAACTACTCACTATCAAAATGGGGACAGATCAAGAAACTAATTGATAATGACATTAAATGCGGAGTTCGATCATCTTGAAAATGCATTCACGATCTTTTACCCAAAGTGATGACAAACTATAATCAAGGACCATGCCTAAAAAAACTAGGCATGGGGCAAGGATCTTTAAAATCATTATAGATGTCAACATGCACATGCGAATGCAATTGCAATTCACTTCCTTTTACGTGTGAATTTCCTTGAGTGGTTATCAATAAAATTTGCACATGAAAGGGAATGAAACTGATAAAAGTGAAATAGTGAATGTGTTGATAATTTTATCTATGGTGGACCTTAAGTAGCACCGACACCAACACATGACACGATACGACATGACACGATACGACACGACACGCCGACACGTCGTTTTAAAAAAAGAAGAGAATTCCAACATATTGGGACACATGGTATATTCAATGTATATAAAAATATAAAAATGATAAAATATTATTTTTGATTTTTTAATGAAATTAATTTGATTCAAATTTGACAACTAAATAAATAATAATAAAAAGCCTAGAATGGAGTGGAACCATAAATCGTTTCAACCATATATTGCCTTTGGATCGAGCATAACCATAGACGGTTTCAAAACAAATCAACTAACATTTATTTTATTTTGGCCAGGGTGCATAAAAGTAGAGCTTCACTTTACCCAAATATTAAACCTTCCCAGTCAAATGTTGTATTGGTTACTATACGGAGAATTCTTACCTCCATCTTTTTGAATTATTAGCTCTATTTGTAATGCCGGGGAGTGCCCATAAGCTGCTGTACTTCATATGCTCTATAATACTTACATTTAAACAAAAAAAAAAAAAGAGCTTGGAATGAAATTTATACTAAAAACATTAATCCATCATTTGTTAATATTATTCATTATTTCAATTTAACAAATTCAACTCCATTTCAATAATTCATAAAATTTGGAGGAAAAAAAAATTTGAATTTGACAAATTCAACTTTATTTTAATAATCCATAAAACTTGGAGACAAATTCAACTCCATTTCAATTTGACAAGGTCATCGTTGCAGCTCCACCAACGCTGAAAGAAAAGGCCTCTCTCTACATGAGCACAAGTAGCACTCCTCATGAACCGTCGTCCTGAAGACAAAGCCAGTCTTGCATGGACTGGAAGCGGCATTATTGAGCGAACTCAGTGCTATCAACGGCGGTTGTCTACCAGGGGACATCTATTGGGACTTGATCAATCGTGATAAATACGGACGATATTGTCGAGGCAATTTGCCTAGGTGGAATTGCACCCTTGAACATCGTGAACACACAGGACGACATTATAGCCGTTAAATAATTTCATATGAGATCATGTGGTTGCTAGTTCTCTTTCCGCCGCGTATTGCAATGTCGATGTTGACGAATCAAAAAGTTACGGATAAGGTTGATAGGCATGGTAAAATTGCAGCTACAAATGGAGCCTTTGTGCCTCAGCGCTTCTTAATTCACTCTTCAAGTTCCCCCTAACACTTCTTCCAAGACTCTCTCGTCCATTTCGGTTCCAATATGGGGTTGGATATTGTCCAATTTCTTGAAAACAAGACCATCTTAGTCACGGGAGCCACTGGCTTTCTCGCAAAGAGTACTCTCTCTCTCTCTCTCTCTCTCTTCACGTATGAAGTATACTTAGTCGCCAATTGCCATCAATTGACCATCTTTTTGCTAACTATTATTTATTATGACGGGTTAGTTTTTGTGGAGAAGATCCTTCGGATTCAACCAAATGTCAAGAAAATATACGTCCTTATCAGAGCTATGGACAAACAAGCAGCGATACAGAGGTTGCATGAAGAGGTAGAGAATCAAACTCTAAATTATCCTTGGATGGTTAGATCCACTTTTTGTTCTAAATTGACTAGAAAGAAAAGGCACACATAGATGTGTGTTGAAAAAATAAAAAATAAAAAAAAATTATTAAGGCTCCGTTTGTTTCTCGAAAAATGAATGATTTGGAAAATATTTTCCTACAAATAATTGCTTGTGTCGCTTATGAGAATGAATAAATGAAATATATTTTCATTTTCTGCGAAAATAGAAGACATAAATTGTTATTGAAGATGATTTTTTTTTTCATTGACTAATTTTTTTTTTAAGCTATATAAATGATCATTTTTTGGATAGGTATATTCCACATTATTCGTTCTTCGCTAAATAAATAGAGTCTAAGGGAAGAAAATTAAGAGATTTATGTTTTTTTAGGAAAAGAACTTTAATCGTTACAAGAGTAGCCATATAATGGTCTATCCAATAGATGGTACAATCACTTAGCCGTGTAATTTCGAATTAATTCTACGCTATTTAACATGGAAAATAAAGGCAAAGGAAGGAAAAGAACATGAAAACTAAGATAAAAGACAAAATTCCTTCATAACAACTCTCAATCTTTTCACGTCGCAAACAGCTCATAGAGAAGAAGTTATTCGACATTTTGAGGGAAGAGTGGGCAGAGAATTTCAACTCAATTGTGGAGAAATTGTCTCCGATTCCTGGTGACGTTTCTTGCGAGAATTTGGGAGTACATGATTTTGATTTGAGGTTGGAGATGTGGAGAGAAATAGACATAATTGTTAGTTCGGCCGCGACTACCAAATTCGACGAAAGGTAAGTGATTACAATCTTGCCCTCCCCGCCCAATTTAAAATTAGTTCAGAGAATTCGTGGCTTTTCCCTCATCCTATTTTGAGTTTATTGCCATCTTTCTCCCACAGATATGACATTGCACTAGCCGTCAATGTATTTGGAGCTAAGCATGTTGCTGAATTTGCTGTAAGATGTGTTAACGTAAAGATGCTACTTCACATATCAACTGGTTTGTGTTTTTTCAATTGTTGTTGCTCTTGATATTTTTGCTATGTAAATTAGCAGATGATAGGTTCTATTTCACCACCTACTCATTTAAAAAGTAGTTTGCATTGACAATGTATCTATGGAACCTTTTATTTTCAGCATATGTATGTGGCAATATGACCGGAATTATACGAGAAAAGACATTTAGTATGGGTGAGACGCTCAACGGGTCAAGGAAGTTGGACGTCAATGAAGAGAAACTCTTGGTTGAAGAATTGATGAATGAACTTCGAGAAAAGAACGCTTCAGAAAGAGAAAGCACCATTGCTTTAAAGAATTTGGGCTTGCAAAGGTTTGCTTTTTATTGATTGAATTGTAAACAATGGAATTGATGATTAGTTGAAATTGCATCTTTAATTGTGGCTCTCAAACCTAGGCACCAAGTTAGACCACTACCTCAAGCTCAGCCTACTCAATCATCATTTGTAAAGTTGATGGTAACATATGGCAAAATTACCAAAATTTTTTCAAATTTATTGCAATCGTGTCAATTTAGCTTTAAATCTTTTTTTTTTTTGGCTAATTGAGTCGGAAACCTTTTGTATTTGTGCCAATTTAGTCCATTAAATCAATTTTGGTTGAAAATTGCTGGCATGGATACTACCCTCCTATATGGTTTAGCCAAAGATCGACGCAGACACTTTTTAATATTATTTTTTTATTTTTACTTTTTCTTCTTTTCTTCCCTTCTTCCTCTAGTTGGTTGTCCTTAGCAAGGGCAACCAGCTAGAAGAAGAAGGAAGGACCAAAAATATAAAAAAAGAAAAAAAAAAAAATAAATAATAATTTTAAAAAAATAATATTAAAAATGTAAATAATGGAATTGATGATTAAGTTAGTTAAAAATTACATCTTTAATTGTGGCTTTCAAAGCCAAGCATCAAGTTAGACTGTTACCTCAAGATTGGCTTACTCAATCATCATATCTAATTTTTTTTTTGGTCGAAATTATATCAAAAGTTGATTGTATAATATTGATGCTCTTTTCATGAAAATTTGGGTCGTAAAAAATGTTTTTGGTTGGACTTGAAGTTTTGGTGATAAACTCTTTACAAGGTGCTTGACCATAATATTCAGAACTAAAACATGAGTTAGGTAGTTAAAATATGTCTGATCAGTCAATTCATTTGTATATGGCCGTACTATTATATTATAATCTTCGGCAGTTCTTATGATATTCATTATAATTGATGCGCAGGGCAAGGCTGCATGGTTGGCCAAACACATACACTTTAACGAAGGCAATGGGGGAAATGATGGTGCAGCACCATCTCAAACAAAATATACAACTTGCTGTTATGAGACCCACAATCATAACAAGTACTTATCGAGAACCTTTTGCTGGTTGGATTGAGGGTTTCCCTCCCAGGTTATCCTTCACAAATATCTCTCTCTCTCAACGTGGTTTGACATTGAACTCCTAATTTTAGCAATAACTTCCAAGTATTATAGTTTGCTCATGTTTAGTAGAATCTTATAGAATCACTCATTTTAAATTTCTAGTGTCACCTATAACATTATTTTTTTGGAGTAATATCATATGTGGTCCCTGAACTGTTATTCGGTGTTCAATGCACCTCAGTTTTTAAATTGAATTAAAAAAAGTGGAAGAACTCTATTGAACTCCGAACCAAAGTGAAGGGACTACTCAGGTATTATTATCTCCTGGTTCTTCGCAAAATGCAAGTTGTTACTGAACAAGAAAATCAAGAAACATATCTACATCTGTTTTTTAGTCTAGTTGCTAAATAGCAATACAAGATCATAAAGAAATCAGATAGACTTGCGCGGGCGGGTCTGCTAATGAACGCACCATCTTTTCGAGGAAGTTAAACCTTTAGAGGAGGCTAAACAATGAATAAATGATGTTTGCGATCCTTGATTTTCATAAAGGGCCATAAAAAATTCAAACTCCACAGGGAGGTTGACAGGAGAGTTTGAAAAGAAATTTTTTGAATAGGCAAAAGATCAACGTCTCATAGACAGTTATATTCATCAAATGAACAGAGCAAGTTCTAGGTAAAAGAACACACGCATGGGCATATCTTTTACTGGTTAAAAATGTTGGTTTTAATTGATTGATTATGTAGTGAGACCTTAGTCCTTGACATGTAACGGCGATAAGTATCTCGTTAACTAAGTATTTTGTTGTTTAACATGCTAGTTTTGTCTAATGAACTTTTTTTTTTTCTTTCTTTGGAAACATACAATGGCACAGAACTATGGACAGTATCGCCATACTCTATGGTAGAGGAAGACTGAAATATTACCTGGGCAATCCTAACACGATACTCGACATGGTAACATCTAATCATCTCGACAAGCGTGAACCACCATCCAAATGCCATGATCATAAGCATCCTAAATTTTGCATTTGCTTAATTGATTATGTACTCCTCCTTTGTCAATTGGCCTATGATAATTGATTTGGCAAAATGTTCATAATTATAGATTCCAACCATCACTTTATTGTGCACATTTGAAAATACATAAGGACATACATTTATTCATATACATGTGCATTTGATGCCTTTAAACCTAAGTATGGAATTTCATCTTGAGTAGATACCAGCGGATATGGTGGTAAACGCTATGATTGTGGCCATGGCGGTGCATGCTAATCAGCCCAATTCAAACAAGATTTACCAAGTGGGTTCCTCAAAGAAACATCCTATGTCCTATTCAGATCTTCGACGCATCATTGTGAGTTACTTCAAGGACAGTCCTTGGATCGACGAGGATGGGAAGCCGGTCAAAGTTCGTAAGCCTAGAATTATGGGAAGCACGGCCAGCTTTCACAAGCACACGAGACGTTACATGCTCTTGTCAAAGGTAAGTTCAAAATAACTTAAAAAGTGAAGATCAAATGGTCACTAAAAGTAAATTTAATAAGTTGAAATATGGAGAAAATTAAAGATCCCGAATATCTGAAAATCTTTATGTTATATGAATTTTAAGTAGTCAAGTCAACATATTTCTTTCTTTATTGATATAAGTGATAATAATCTAGAAATTAATAAACATATCTTCAAATAATTAGCTAATTTGTTTGATGTGACAGTTTCTTTTAATATGTTTCAACATTTACCGCTCTCATTTTTTGACTTCCGTTAAACGGGAAGTGGCTGAAACCTTTAGAAATACGTAAGTATAAACACATAAAAATACTGTTATGAAAAATTTAAAGTTTGAATAATACTTTACATTCCAGCAATAATGCATAATTTTTTGCTTTATAAATTCAAAGCATTGGGGCCCTAACATAAGAAAAAAAAAGAGAGCTAGTAATGAAAGCCGAAAAGTCATAGTCAAAAGTCACAGCCACAAAAAAAGATGGAAAAATGTGCTTTCTTTAAACCCTAGGCTCTTGTGTTACATAAGAATCTAATGGGAACTTTATCTAATTAATTGACATGCATATTCCATGATATTAAGAAAAGGGGAAAAGCATCCTTAGTTTTTGTTTAACGCATGAAATTTGAGGATGTGTTATCGCTTAAAATAATTATTCCATGAATAATGTTTTTGTTATCAATAGCAATTTATATCTAAAAATTTTCGTGGATAATGAAAATATTTTTTATTCATTATTTTTGTAAAAAATATAAATTGTTATTTTTAGAATTTTTTATATTATTTATTCTTTGGCAAAACAATCTGAGCTAGTTCTGTATTATTTTGAATGAAGGCGTTGAAAGTTGCTAGCTCAGCATTTGGCGGGTGTTTCCAAGGCTTGCATGCTGACTTGGACAAAAAGGTCAACACTGCCCTGCGATTGGCTGACCTCTACGGACCTTATATATTCTTCAATGGGGTGTAAGCTTCTAAGCTTCTATGCATTGGCCAATATGCGTGCAGAGTGCATTAATTAATCACCTCCTTCCCCTTATATACAAATCTCTGTTCACGTATTTAACTATTAAATCACTTTTTAAATTATAACTTTTGAAACAACCAATTGTGATCTTACATATTTAATATAGAAGTCCTGGGTTTATACTTTTATAAGCCTAAATTTGCCTCTCCTATTATATATTTCCATGCCTTAAAGCTTACGCATGAGGAAGAGTATCAGAATGATTAAATATTACCATGAATTCACTTCCTAACTTAAATTTTTAAAATAGTTCATAGTTATCTACAAAATTATATAATCTCTGATTCTTATTTTTTTTTTATTGACTTAGCTTTGACGATACAAATATGATGGCTTTGAGAGCCACCGCCTTTGACAATGGAGTAAACTTGGAAAGTGTATTCTCCTTTGATCCGAGGTGCATCAATTGGGAGGACTATTTCAAGAGAACTCATTTGCCCACAGTTGTCAAAACCTTCAAGCGCAAGTGAGAAATGATGCAATTAATAAATAGTTTGGGACATGCAATAGTTGGCATTATGAACTCCACCTGTTTCAACCCAAAAAATAAAATAAAATAGAGAGAGAGAACTCCACATGTTCTATTGTATCATACGTGGAAATAAATAAGGTGTTGTAACACAAACATCTGTTGCTATTTTCGGTGTCATGTTAGTTTGAAGTGCCAATTATATTAGAAAAATACATGTACGATCTGTATTCTACCTCATTTGTAACACCTCAAATATTGCAAATTGGAGGTTGCTAGATAAATAGCAATCCAGTTACTAGAATCTTCCCAAATTCTAGGTTCATGTGACACATAATATTTGATATGATAATGTCTCGACCTTCCCAAAGGTGAATCACCAAAGAGAAAGCTAATAGACTACTAAACAGGAGTGAAGGTTCCTCTCATGAGGTAATCATTCACGTATAACACGCTCTTTCAGGCCCTACCAATTACAACTTGGTGTTTAATTTAACATGCATTTTTCTTACCTTTTGGAGCCATTGCTAATCAAATAGATTAGACACTCAAATAAAATGTGAAAGTACATTTACTTCTACGAACAAGAGATTCAATGGATTTGGGGACTTGATTATGCTTGATTAATGTAATGCCATTTCGATACCATTTTTCTTTATTTTCAAAAGAATATTTTGCAAGCGGTCTTAATTGATTTTAACTAAAGCCACTAACATGCAAGAAGTGATCATGTGTGTTGACACCTAAATTTTGTTTAACCATTCAGAATTAATTGTATGCAAAAGTAAGGGCTAACCTTTAGTCCCTAAATAAAAATATTAAAATCAAATTGCATATCATAAAGTTTTAAAGAGCATATGTTAATTGCATTTAAATTGGACCAGCGGTGATGAATAGGCCTGAATTAATCACGTGGATAGGGGCCCACAATAAGTGAAATTCGGCCTAGGCTAGGAGTGTTAGTGGCCGAAATTACAGGAGGAAAAGGAGGGGTCTTGAGCTTTAATTGAACTGGTTCAGCCCATTAAAATTAAAAGGCTTTGAGCTTAATTAGATAAAGGCCCTGGGGATGAAGCGTAATCCAATCAAATATTTGAATGGTAATGCATGTTTCTTAAGATACCAAAAATACCCGTTAAATTAGGAAATTTTCCTCATTTAACAATGTGCATATGGACCGCAATTTGATCTCAACCACGAGATATGATCCCATTTGCATGGACAATCTTCTATTATATCCATTACCACTTGGATACGATTGTTCATTTTATTCATTACCAAAATTGAATAGAGTGGATGTGTTTTGGATGATTTGGTGACTGTTTCTTGCTCTCTCTCTATTTTTTTTTTTGTTGATTTGAGTTAATTTGTTTCCCTATGAAAAAAATACAAAAAAGACTAGGTGGAATTTGAATAGATTTTTATAGATCATGTTGTATGTTTAGAATAGATTCTGACTGCTTTTCCTTAAATAGATTAGGATATTTTGGATAGATAGCATTTATGTCAAATCTAGAAGATTAGGGTAATTTTCTGATTTAAATTAGGGCTTAGAATAATTTATTTCCTAATTTAAATTAGATAGTATCCTGATCTTTATAGTTCATTTATGGTAATATTCAATTTCAAAGTTTTATGAAAAATACCAAAAAATATCATGTACGTGTCATATAGAATTATGGTCATCTAATTGCACGTCATGTGGATTAAATTAATTAGAATGCGTGTCATGTTAGAATAAAATGCTTAGTAATTTTGCCCGTCATTAGAGTTAGGTTATTTAATTTAAATCACATGTTATGTAGTCCGCATGTTAGATTAAAATAATTAAAGTCACATGCCACATTAACGTAGTCACAATTAAATTTTCTTTGTCATTAGAATTAAGCCACCTAGTTAAACATCATCATTTTTCTACATTATTTCATCTAGAGTAAGCTGGTATTGCATACATTATATAAAGCATAGTTTTCATTAAACAAAGTAAAACCCAAAAAAATAGTTAGTTGAAATTGTGTATTAATTAGAAATCATATATAGGCTAGATATGCAATTTTTGTAATTAACATTGTAGGTGCTTATGTTGCTTTGAGATAAGTACCCCTCTTTTTCCTTGCAATTTATTTACTGTTTTGTTTTATTGGATGTTCCATTAATGTTTGCACACCCGCGTAATCACCTCACACGTTAAAAGATAATAAAATGAATCCAAGTTGTATGCTAAATATATTTTTGATAAAATGAGCGGTACCAAAATGACATTAGAAAAACCTAATGTAATTGAGTCTCTATGCTCACAATCTCTAGTTCGTATGAGTAAAATAAGCTTCTCTTAACTTTACTTGGCTTCTTAATTGACTCAATAACAAATAAATTAGTGGTGACTCTTTATTGAAAATTATTTGCATGTTAAGAACTTGAACCTAAATCGCGAATTGGTATAAGTTTAAGAGAGCTCGAACTAAGTTTAGGCTTAGTAATTTATTAGCCGAACCCCTAGGTGATGCACCCAAGTTGATTTTTGGCATTGGCAATAATGCGACATACCTTACAGAACCAATGATGAAGCTTATGCCTTCTATGAACCAAGGTTGTAGGTTAGAGTTCTCACTCATCACTCTACACCCTCACAATATTTGCCATCAAACTTGAGTATGTGCTAATAGGCCATTCGCACAGCTAGTTACTCGTGAGTGCTATAAAGATTCGGCAATAAATCCTTGCAAAAGTGAACCCATTCCACACTCATACAGGTGTTCCCGTCAAGTGCACAATTCAATAAATAAACTACTCATAACATTTTGGAATTCATTAAGAGCTTAACCCATTCTCACTTAATATGCAATTTAGCACCAATCACATACATCATAGGAAGGAGGGACTTTGAAACATTTTTGGTGCTATAAGATCAACAAAAAGGCTTGTTATAAGCCATATGAACCTACTTCAAGGGATCTCCACTATATTACCCATATATTAGTTGGGTTACCGCCATCATAGATATCTCAAATTGGCATGAATCTCATTCCTCTCGATATTTCAATTATTTGTTTTCTTCTAGAAATTTGTCAGAAAATTGGCCAAATTTCCTTTCGACTTCAACTAATCAATCAATCTAAATCCATGCTAAAGCAACTGCTTCAAGAAATAATGTTTCAATGGAATGTGTCTTCTCTTGTCATTGTGTGCTTTATCTTTAGCAACGGCTATTGTAGTTTGGCAATTTGGCGCATGGACACATATGTTGGTTTCACGCACAACAAAAGGTCTGCTAGGAAATCCCTCAACCACTCGTTCTCACTACTTTCCCACTCGAGCTTTAAACTCCTAGTCAAAAGTGGATTTTGAAAGATTGTTCAGCTGATTTCCAAGACACCACACCACCACCAAGGGTGAATCATAACCGCTAATAGCTTCATCTCATTTGAACTTGAGAGCGAAATAGCATCACCGTATCCTTCGAACTTAACACAAAGCCCCTTATTATACCAAGTAAGATAACTATATGATGAATGTGTGAAAACTGGCTAGTGACTCATCCCCAATTATATACCAAGTATGATAACTATATGAGTTTGGAGGCATGACTACATGCTATATGTTCCCCGCTCTATAGGATGCGTCATGACATAGTTTTCACATGCCTCCAATCACAATCGTAACTATAATTTTCTTGATAAATGAGGAATCCCTAATTATATGGCTAAAGCCCATATCATATGCAAACATGCATTATGTCACAATGAGTCATATAATATACATTTACATCAGATCAAACATACATATATATATATATATATTTAATTTTATATATACATGAATATTTAATTAAATATAGATGTTCATTTTACGTTGTAAAACAAACAAGCCCACTCATGCACTTTTCTAAGTTCATATACTATCTTCAATTTGGCAACAAATATTCGGCTTTGTTCTCATAACAGATATTTCCAATTTAAGCAAGGTCGGTCTCATTGAAAAGATAAGATGACATATTAAACAAACCAATTCATTCCCAACTTGATGAAAGGTCAGAAATTAATTAATATTCATCACTAACAATACAACGCGGTACTGTTCCCCTCATGCACCGCCAGCAAAGATTTATATCTCGTTAACTGTAACCCCAAATTGAGAACCATAACTTACTACAGAACGCTAATAAAATCTAGATGAAATATCACAAAAATTGAAACAAGCCTATAGAGATGCCTGTAAATACCTCAATTGCTTGACATTTCCACTTAATTAGGTGGGGTAGTAGAGATTGAGAGACCCGTGAAATTTCACTTGCTAATCTAGCATGCAACATATCAACTGAGTAAATCAAGTGATGATGTTTCTGTAGTTCATTTGTGTACCTCTTTTAGTGCTGGTTTTTCTGCGCCAAATCAACTATGGAAGTCATTTCCTTTGACTTCATTGCGTGTGGCTTCTTGTTGATGTCGTTTTCCAAATGATGTGTTAGCTGTAAGAAGATGGACTACTGTGTAGAAGACAAGAGAGATATGAATAGTTTGTATATTCATTGTCTATTATGTTGTACAATCTTTTGTAATTATAATACATAAATGATACAATAAAGGTAAAAGAATATTTCGTGAAATCACAATAAAATCAGGATCTAATCTAAATCTAAATTCTTGACTAATTTATACACAATCATAATCAAGTGAGATTCCGAGCATATCTCCCAGGATCGGATCCAATGCATATCTTCCAACACTCCCCCTCAAGCTGGTGGCTGGTAGATGTCCAAGATGCCTAGCTTGCTTAACATATATGCATGCTGTCTTTGACATAAGGGATTAGTAAAAATATCGGCTGGTTGCTCTGCTGTTCCAATTCCTCTTGTCTCAATTATCCTTTCTTGAATTTTTTCCCGAGTGAAATGACAATCCACCTCTATATGCTTCGTTCTTTCATGTACTATGGGATTCGCTGCAAGTTTAAGTGCCACATCGTTGTCACAGAACAATCTTGTCAGACCCGTCAAAATTATCCCAAGATCCTGAAGTAATCCCCGTATCCATATGATCTCACAAGTAGTTTTTGCCATGGCTCGATACTCTGCTTCAGCTGAAGATAATGATACGGTTGCCTGTTTCTTGGTCTTCCACGAAAGAAGGGAATCTCCAAGTTTAAGACAAAAGCCTGTAATGGATCTTTGGCTCATAGGACAGGTTGCATAATCTGCATCACAGTATGCCGACATTTCCATATTGCATTTTCTGGATAAGAGAATCCCTAGTCTTGGACACTTTTTCAAGTACTTCACGACCTTTAAAGCAGCATTCCCAAATTTAGCTCAAAATAGAGCTCAATTAAATAAACGGACTGCACCACGATCATCGGCATAAAATCTCGGTCACCAGCCATCCCGAATGAATTTTCGGAAAATAAATAAATAATTAAATTAATTTCAAAAATTAATATTTAATTACTAAAAATCCCATTAGGCCCGAAATGCCTAGTTGAAGCCCGATAAGGGTCGGGCAAAATCCCGAGATGCATTCAATAAATACTATAGGCAATCATCTAGCTAAATGCACTAACCAAAATCTTAATATGCATCACAATTAATTAATAATCACTAATCTACCCTAATCTAACCACCTAATTACACTTAATTAACACTAATCAACCTTTTTGTAAAAAAAACACTAATCAATCTTTAAGTATAATTAGCAAACTAAGAAGGCATTAGTGAGCAAAACTCACCGGAATAACGCGCAAGTCGGATCAAATCGACGGGAACGGTGCGGGGAACAATAAACTCCAAAGCGGACCTCGGGTTCGGGGCCTAGAACACCACAAAACGGGCCAAGGATCACTGTTGGAAACCCATTTTCCAGCTGCTGTTCTTGGCTGAACGAGGCTGGTTCGTTGGCTAAGATGGCGAGGCAAGGCCGGCGGAGGGTGAGCAGGGCTCCGGTGAGGCCGAACAGTGGCCGGACGGAGTTGGACGGCGGCCTGAGGTGGCCAAACAAAGCTGGATGGAGGTAACGGGAGCTGGGCAGCGCTGCTGGGTGGCGAGGATGCGAGGGGGTGAGCGATGGAGCGTGCGGGCGGCGTGCGGTGGAGCAGATGGCGGCGACGGTGCTCTGGCGCGACAACGATGGCAGCTTCGGTCCAAGCTACGATGGCTGCTGCTTATGCTTCTGTTGGTTCGCTCGAACCAGAAGAGAGAGAGAGAGAGAGAGAGACAGAGAGAGAGAGAGAGAGAAAAGAAGAGATAAGAGAGAGTGTGGGTTTGAAAAGTCAAAAAGTAAAAAGGTTGAGGAAGCAAAGTGGAAGACAGCAGGAGGCATTCGGTGGAGGGATTTCACACGAGGGAAAAGAGAGAGAGAGAGAGAGAGAAGAAAAGAAAAAGAAAGAAAGAAAGAGGGAGACAGAAACTTGTGGCAAAAAAGGGGGAAAATGTGTTTAGCCAAAAATGGAAAAAGAAATGGGAAGAAAACTAAAAGAAAAGAATTTCCTCTAATAGAAAATTCTCATCCCATTTTCTTTTGAATAAGCTCATAGATTCCCAAAAGAATTTGAATTAATGTCTCACTTATCAAATTGATTATTTTCCTCATCCAAGATTCCCTCATACTTCTCAATTTCGAAATCAAGAACGGTCCTCTGCAAATTCCGATCGAAAACAGCCCTATCTCAACTTTTTCCCAAAAAGTCTCGATTTTCAGAAAAATCTTCTGAGACTGAGTCGACGTTCCTAGAATTTATTGTGAATGATAGAATCTTCAATTTCTGAAATTGGACTCAGATTGGTGGTTAATTTCACTCTGATGCGTTTTTAGCATGACCTAGGCTACCGGGTAGTTTTTAGAACTTTTTAGGACAAATGACCCGTGGTCGATTTTTTTCGAGCCACGATGAACCCACTCGACACATTGGCGATTCTCAGTTGTCATGAAAATCTCGAGGATTCAAATACGGACACAGGGTACCAAAACGACAGTAAAATCAAATTAGTGTCGGTCGACGAGAATTTTCCAATTTAGTGGAGTCACCCATGATTGGCCACACATCTCAGTCGAACCGACCTATCTCTTATCTTAATTCGATTTTTAATTGTGCCGTAATGATCTCTAAGGATGAGCACGGTCGAGAAGTCGAGTCCTGGTCGAATTCTCAAGTCTATCTGTCCCAAAGTCCTTAATAGCTCACCCAGCTAATCTAGTTATCTCGTGAGTGGCGAACTCAGAGAAAAGCACTGTAGACGCGTCGATGAAATGCCCAATTTATCCAATCGAAATTAGAACATGAAAATCTGGATGTCATAGTTCGATATTCTCCGATATTCGACTCACAGTTCTATGTTTCGGTGAAAGTCTATGAAATGAAACATAAGATGATATTGGGTAGTGGATACCTGGTGAGTTGAGAGATGCACAAACATAATCCTTTGTCCAAGCTGGTGGTCGTGTAGAGCGACCAGATCGTCGAGGGGGATCCACTGGTGCTGGAGTGTAGGACCCTTCTGTAATGCCAATCTCATTGGAAGAGTCTTCAGGCACTGGGAAATTTTCTTGTGTTGTATCCTCAGCAACTTCGGGCATAGAAATCTCAGTGGAGATTGGATTCATTAGTGGAACAAGCTGTGCTGGAGCTCTCGTCTCAAAATATCTCGGAGTCGATTCTTCAATAGATCGGGAATTACCAGAAGTATTTGGTGTTTCTCCTCAAGAATCCTTTTCATTAAAGGGAAACACGTCTTCATGAAAAATAACATCTCTGCTGATGAAGAATTCCAAAGTTGACTGATCAAGGACACGATATCCTTTCTGAAGATTCGGATAACCCATGAAAATGCAAGATCGAGCTCGAGGGCCCATTTTGTCTCGAGTACCCAATACAGTAGCAAAGCACCGGCATCCGAATATCCGTAAATGCCCCAATTCTAGTTTCTTCTTGAAAAGTAACTCGAAAGGAGTTTTTCCATTAAGTACCCGAGTTGGCATCCGGTTGATGAGATAGGCTGCAGTAACTATGCATTCACCCCAATAGTGTTCCGGAATAGACGCTTGAAATCTCAATGCACGTGCAACTTCCAATAAGTGGCGATGTTTACGCTCAACTCCTCCATTCTGTTGTGGAGTATAGACACATGAACTTTCATGGAGAATCCCATGAGAAGATAGGAGAGAATTGCAATCATTGTTGAAGAATTCCTTCCCATTGTATGACCTGATGCGCTGAATAGTAGTCCCAAATTGGTTCTTTGATAGGGTAATAAAAGTTTTCAAATGTGAGAAAACTTGGCCCTTTGACTGCATCAGAAAAATCCAGGTGGCACAGGAATCGTCCACAATTGTCAAGAAATAGCGCGACCCATCATGATGTAAAGTATGATAGGGACCCCAAACATCCACTTGAATCAAGGAAAAAGGTTTTTGGCACGGTTTTTGCTAAAGGGAAAAGGAATGCGTGACTATTTTGCAAGGGGACATATTTGACACTTAGAGTAAGGGAATGAAGCACTATGACCCAATCGTGAATGCATAAGATAGTCTTTATCATTGGTAGTCGTGTTACACAATGATATTTTATTTGAAGGAAATGACGACAAATCAAAATTACTTGGAAAATTTCGCCAAAGAAACAATCCTTTAGAAAGACTACCCAAGCCCTTCACTCTGCCAATCGAAAGGGCCTGAAAGAAGCAAGTGTTAGAGTCAAACAATACAAGACAGAAATTTTCTTCACAGACTTTTGATACAGAAATAAGGTTAAATCGAAATTCTAAGAGATAAAGGACATTTTGGAGTATGATCTGTGGGCTGAGTTTGATGGATCCAGTGGTTGTAACATGAGTGACATTTCCATTAGGTAATTGGACAGTAATAGGAACTTCCAGATTCTCATGTACATATGAAAATAATGCCTTTTCACAAACAATGTGATCACTTGCCTCAGAATCAACTATCCAAGTCTTTCTCGAGATATTATTAATCAGGCAGCGAGAAATTTCCTCCCTTGCTTGAGGTGTCTAATTTCTGTGGAGCCTGCATCAGCTGTTGGTATTGTTCATTTGTTATAGGCCGATCAGCATTAGGACCATTAATTTGATAAGCTGTAGAAATTTCCTTCCTTTTTCCTTTTTCTCCGGGTTTACCATGTAGTTTCCAGCAATTTTCTACTGTATGGTGTGGGCGTCTGCAAAATTCATAGTATAATTTACCTTTTCTTGGGTTAAAATTTTTTGTAGATGCTGAGACAATTCCACCACCGTCGGATCTGTTTCCATTCGGCTCATCTCCATCGTCCGATCCACTCAAGTGGATGGTTGCCTTTGGACCGTCCGATCGGTGCGACAGATCTGAGCTGCCCGTTCCTCCTCTTTTAAAGAAGCGAGAGTCCTCGGGTTATCGAAACCCTAACCCCTCTTCGTGCGCTGTGGCACCCCTCGATGGCCCCCAATTTGTTTGGGTCGCCACAGTCCGCTTGCCACTCTTCCCATTATCTAATGACCTTTTTTTTTTTTTTTTTTTTTTTTTTTTTTTTTTTTTTTTTTTTTTTTTTTGTAAAGGTCCCAGCGCAGTTCATCAGCGGAAGCATAAACAAGTCTCACCATCTCTCCCTCAAAAAATAATAATGTAATGCACACCAACTACACACCAGAAGAAAAGATAAAGCCGATTCACTATTATTTATATTTTCACGATGGATATTTCGGGTCAGTACAACAAAAGACCAAGATTTTTAACTATACTTGGCTATCACTCAAAAGAGGACTCGACCCTACATCGAACATGTATAACCCTCCATCAACAAGCATAGGCTATCTCCAAAAAGTGTCAGCTCCCATCAGCTATCCGAGCCATCACACCCAACCCGGTGCATCGGGCGGCGGCGGCGGTAGCATCCCTAACATCACTCCATCACGCCGGACATGGACAGACAAAAACTCCTGGATAACCGGGCCATCAGCTTGACCAACATCGTACGTCACCAAGACACGGACTCGAACAAATACTAAATCAGGGGCACCGACACAGATGTGCTCTGTACACTCCACATCAACATCAGTAGGTATGCCATAGTAAGTACCGCATGCAACTGGTAGCAAAGGCATCTTTCTAATCTGAAATGTTAATCCCCAAAAGGGGTGAGTACAACCACTCAGCAGTAAAGATCCACCAAACTACACAATGTGTCAAGCAGAACAATCAAGAATAAAACACATATCTTTCATGCTTTCAAGCATACCTTATCTTACAGCCATGCATATCGTCAAGCATCTATGCATATATCGTTATACAACGTACATATATCACCATGCCATCATCATATCACCATGCCATCATCATTGAACAGCCATGCATATATCATTATACAACGTACATATATCACCATGCCATCATCATTGAACAACCATGCATATATCACCATGCCATATGTGCATATACCACCATGCACTTATCATCAAACAATCATGCATATATCACCATGCCATATGTGCATATACCACCATGCACTTATCATCAAACAGTCATGCATATATCACCATGCCATATGTACACATCCATGCGCATGATTTCAATTCTCGATCTTTATATTTCAAATAGATCACATCATTTCCTTCCCAGGGACCAATGTTTGCATCCCACAATTCATTGCTCGCATCCCACCTGGCATCGCGAGGAACCTCCGGCACACACCTCCGGGCATCCGGCACACACACTCCTGGCATCTCGTACCCCAACTAGCATCACGAGGTATCCCCCCAAGCACACACCTCCGAGGCTTCCGGCACACACCTCCGGGCATCCCCACACTCTCGGGGCATCCGGCACACAGACTCCGGGCATCCGGCACACACACTCCGGGCATCCCGACACTCCCGGGGCATCGTCGGCTCACACCTCCGACGGTCTTGTTATTTTCTCAATTTATATTCACACATGTATCTCAATTTCAACATGGCATTTGATGCAATAATATCAAGGGTCTCAACCAACTTTTCATGCCATATAACATGCCATATGTCATCACATATGCAGCAAAATCAACCACTCAAAGTATTACATCACATGGATAAATTCATTTATTTTCCAAAACACATCGATTTTTCGGATAAATCAGAATGCATTCCTCTAGTTAAAATTCCAGAAAAATTAGTAAACGGTATTAATAAATTCTGAAAACTTGACACATTATAAACGAAACCTAAAGGCAGATATCTCATGAATAACTCCATACCAAAAGAACCTCACACAAAAACAGCACGGTCCATGCGTCACAGTTTTTCAAAACTTCAATATCTCAGCTTGCACAGTTTCGGAAGTAATTTACATTAAATACCCAAATGAACTTCAAAAATTCTCAAATTTTGACATGTTATATACAACACCAGAAATTGAATATCTCATGAAGAATACTATACCAAAAGGTCATCACACAAATTAATATGAATCAAACGTTACAGCTTTCAAATTCTCGGCATCACAGTTTGCACAGTTTCAGAAATATTTTCGATTAAATATCCAAATGGACTCTAAAAATTCTGAAAATTTACCAAGTTATAGTTAATACCGAGAGGCAAATATCTCATGAGAAATCGAAACCCAAATCGTTCTAGATTAATAGATATAGACGATCAATTCCCCCTGTTCGCGGTGTTGTCTTTTCCCAGATTATCATCTTTCAAAAGAACTCGTTTCACCGACCTACATATGTTCGTTTCTTCTAAAATTTCAGTATGCTATTCGTCAGAATATTAGCTACAACTTTCATTAAGGACACACGATCTAATTTTAACTGTATGATTTTATAAAAATCACGAAATCGTGCTAGGTCGAGGTAGCGTTTTTCCCAGATCCAGTTTCTTCAAAGAACAACGGTTTCACCGACCTACATATGTTCGTTTCTTCTAAATTTTTTATATGTTCTACCTCAAGAAGTACAATACAACTTTAATTAATAGATCGGAGTGATATTTTTACAAGAAAGCAACCTTACGGACCACGAAATCACTGAAGGTCAGCACAACAATTTCCAGATCTAAGTTCTCAAAAGAAAAATCATTTCACTAACCTATACTTGTTCGTTTTGCCTCAAATTTTAGTATGTTGTTTCTAAAGATGTTTTCTACAACTTTCATGAAGAGATCAAAACAATATTCCAAATAAAAAGTCGCATGCAGCACCCAAACTCATGGATGGTTGGACTGGTTTTTCCAGAAACAGCATGCTAGGCCAACGAATTTCTCCCTATAACTTCGACTTTTCATCACATCTACCGCAACCAACATTCACCATCTTCTACACACACATCACAGCAATGCAAAGGGTATGTTTTAGGACTCTACTTGCCTCAAACTTAAGTACAAACATCAACAAAGATGGCGGGCAAAGTGGCGAACGAATGGCGGCGAGGTAGGCGGACGATCGGCAGACGGTCCTCCTCCTTCCTCTCGCACGCACGGCCTCTCCTTTCTCTCTTCCTTTCTTCCTTTCCTTTCCTTTCTCTCTTTCTCTCCTCTCACTCTCGGACGACGCTCTCTCTTTCTCTCCCTTTCCTCGCTTAATCCGCCCACTTTTCCCCTCTAATTTTCCTTTCCTCCATCATTAGCCATCATTAGTTTTGCATGGCTTGACACTTGGCTAACTTCAAGGGACAAATGGGGAGGCATGCAAACCGGTCTCTCTCCCCCCCCCCTTTCTTCGTGCGATCGACGGCCCCTCATGGGCTCTATGGGCCGGCCATTTTGGCCCATCTTAGGCTCAACACTCTTGGGCCTAAGACCCAAGCTTAAATGACCCAATATTAACCCCTTTAAAAAAAAACAGCTAAATCCCTATTTATACAAAGTACTAAATTACAAATTTAAATGGCTATAATACTTTGTAACATAGATTAATAAAGTCCAACTTATAAAATTCATGGCCAAAGACATAATTTCCTCATCGAATAAATCTGGATCTCACATGGGCATGGAACATGTTTCCAACAAAATATTCACCCATTAGGTGCTCGGCCATAAATTTTATTACACTTCTTTGGTCTAAAGACCATAACATAGGTCAATGATGCGTCCATCACCCTTCCATAGATTGTAAGGCATCTAGAGGTTGCCATGGAATTTTAGGATGCCACATGCGCCCCCTTTTCGTGTGCTAGGGTTTTCAATCCCCAATCTCGCCTCTCGCCGCGACTGGCCAGAGCGAAGCTCTCTCCTCCTTTCGCCGAGTTCGATGAAGTAAGCCGCTGGCTTTCTTCCTGGACGGCTAATTGAAAAATCTGTCCAAGAGGCGGCACCAGTTCCATGGCCAATATCTGTGAATGAAAAGGCAGGTAAGATTCGTTCAAAATTAATAAAAATCAGGTTGCCTTTTCCCTTTCTTTCATCGATCGGTATTGTGTGAGTGTCTCCTCTAGTCCCTCGAGCTTCTCTTCAGCAGCTTTGAGGTCATTCCACAGGGACGACAATTTATTGTAGCAGGCTGAAATTGTCATGTTTCCTTGTTTTAAATCACTGAGTTCCTGCATCAACTAGAAAATTCGTGCCCGATCTAATTTGTTGTACATTTGCTTGATATTCTCCCACATGTTCTTCAAGTCCTCCGTCGGTGGAAGACCGGCTGTGATGTTTGGGGAGTTGCAGTTGCCAATCCATGTTCGGACGAGCTGGTTGCATTTTCTCCAGTGTCGCGCCGGTCGGTCATCGGCAGGAATCGGAACAGTTCTATCTAGAAAACCATCCTTGTCTTTTGTCACCAGCACTCGCTGGAAGTCGCGGGAGCACCTAAAGTAGTTCTCTGGCCTAGTTAACTGCAGGTTGATTAGTCACAACTCAGGGCCGTCCGCTGTCGAGACGTACAGGGGGTCACCGGGCTCCGATCGACCGGTGATGGCTTCGATTGGAAACGGCAAGAAGCCGGGTGGAAAAGTCGGGTAGGGATTTGTCCCTGAACTCGGTTCGCCCGATTCGAATTGATAACTCGCATTAAAGGTTCCCGGGTAGGGATTTGTTCCCATACTCGGTTCTCCCGACCCGCTCAACCCGCTAATCCGCTCCAACCCGTCGGTTGAGCTTGCCCTAGTCATGGTTGGTGGGCTCCCTTTGGGTTGGACGTGGCTTTGGTGGCCCATATGACCAGGCAATGATGAACTTGGGCTTGGCCTAAGATACCATGGGTAAGGTACCCACTGGATTGGTTGGCCCGTAATGGGCTGCCCCAAATTAAACTAAGCCTGTGTGGGCCGCCATTGCACGGGCTGGGCCTGGAGTGATGTCGCAGGAGGACTTTGAATCTGGGCCGGTTGAGATGGATTTTCTCCAGCAGTCTGGTTGTTGGCAGAGAAGCTGGCTTGTGAGGGCGAGGTGGCCATGGTAGCTGTCGGTAAGAAAAAAAAAGTATTGTCTTCTTCTTTTTTAAAATTTTTTATTCCTGATCCAGATGGCAAATCTGTTTGCAGATCAAAGTTCCTCTGGTTCGGTAATTAGAAGCGGAAGCGAAAGAAGACCAGCAGCCTGGAGGCTCTGATACCATGTAAGAAGATGGACTATTGTGTAGAAGATGAGAGAAGTCGAGAGAGATATGAATAGTTTGCATATTCATTGTCTATTTTGTTGTACAATCTTCTGTAATTATAATACAAAATGGATACAATAAAGGTAAAAGAATATTTCGTGAAATCACAATAAAATCAGGATCTAATCTAAATCTAAATTCCTGACTAATTTATACACAATCATAATCAAGTGAGATTCCGAGCATATCTCCCAGGATCGGATCCGATGCATATCTTCCAAGATTAACTTTGAAGATGTTGGTGTCTCTTGATTACCAAACACTCAAATTTGACGATATTCAGTAAAGCCTATGTGTACAGCATGGTCGGGACGATAGGCACAGCAGTAGCAACAGAGGATGATGGCACCACAGCATCAGTATTGGGTCAATAGCTCCAGTAGGAAGGGGGACATCAGTTCCAACAACAACATTTAAAGAGAGCGAATTTTATCCTTGAGATTGTTTTGAAATTTCAAAGAAGGCAAATTGGAAATGTGGAAATTGAAAATATCTGAGGGGTGAAAGCACCATCCTCAAAGATAAGTTGTGCCCTTTGCAAAGTGTGTTGTGGCTCTCTTTCAGAATCCAACAGACCTTCTATATAATGTGCACCTCATTATTCAGATGGCATACGATCAACATGAATTGCGAAACATTTAGGGAGCAAAAGCAAATGGTACTTCACCGAACAAATGTTTGGGCGCATAAATCTGGGCAAATCGAAGAAAGAAGTGGTTGGTATTTATAGAGGAAAGAAGGTGTACTACATGGGTAACGGCAAGTTCGACTAAGGATAAATACTGCAACGGCTAGTGAAGTAACTCAAGCAACGACTAGCACATTCAATAAGCAACGACCAGTAGAAGTCAACAATGGTCAAAAGTCACTTGTATGTACATTTGATTTTATTGGATATAGACTTTTTGAAATGCATATGCAACATGACTACAGTTGAATTATAAGAAAAATGGAGAAACAATATGTCATTATACTAGAGAATTTCTTTGACAAAAGGAGTGAATGGGATGCAAATGATCATGCCACAAAAAGAAGTATTTTCCATCGGCAATAAGATGGTTTATACATGAAGAGTCCAGCAATGTTCTTCAAGTCTTGGATAAATTGAAAATGAAAGAAGCATTAGATGGAACAGTTGGAGTCCAGGAGGATTTATCCTTCAAATTGTTGTAATTTAGCCATAAACCCCAAATAGAAACAGCTTGAGTATATGACATAAGCTTTATTCCATCATATAACCCTTCTAAGACCAAGTATTCGATTTGAAATCCCAGAGGAAAATAGCTCTGTTTGATTTGGTTAATCCTAAAACTAGATATAGCTTTGAAACTTGCCGAAAGTAGACGGAACTTATAAAGAATGTGCATCACTATTCAAAAACATCACGAGGTCCTTAGCAAAAAGCATAAGTGCCTAAAGTGAGTTTCACAGCAACAGACTGAAACTTCAAACTCCCTCCAGTAGCAGTTGCTCTAACAACTTTGATAGGACCCCAATAGCAATCACCGACAAAAAAGGCGAGACAAGGTCATCTTGTCAAAGACTTATTTTTTCTATAATCCAAGAGTATAGGTGTGAAGGCTTGGCTATCGGAAAGCCTATGAAGGGTTAAGTTAAGGTTTTTGGTTAATGTAGATGGAATTGTTTTGACGCAATTGTTGGAGATACAGTTGAAGATTGTGATCGTGGATTGTGATCGTGGCATTGATCCTAATTGCGGGCTGATTGATTTAGTGAATATGTGATAGTTTTAGTAAATAGGAAATTTATAATTCTTTGTATATTATTTCCTTTTTTTCTCTTTCATTCTTGCACTATAAATGAATTAATGTACTTGTATACATATTAATTAATATATAGAGAAATTTCCTCCTTTTCTCTTTTCGTTTCCTGTCATGTGGTATTAGAGCCTATGTTCCCAGCCTAGCTTCCACATATTTAGAATTGCCTTCGGTTTTTCTCGGCTATTGTTGCACATTCTTGTCTTGTAAAACAGACCATCGAATCGATTAGGAATTCAACAATTTTTTTTGATACCATGTCAAAGAACAAGAACATCGAGAGCTCCTCAACAGAAGAGACACCCACCTCACCTCAAAATCAAACCCCATCAGATCCGATTATTCTTTCCGTCGAGGAGCGGTCCTCTATTCAGCAACCAGAAGAGAGTCAAAATCTAGCGAAATTTGTTCCTACATTGGGCCAAATTTCCGCCCCCAGTTCAGTGGCCTCCCACATTTTCGCCAATTAATTGGTATGAGTGGGCTACTAGGCCAGGACAGACGTTGACCCAATATCCATCTGGACACACGCCATTTGTAACTAGTCCAACTAAGGAATTAGCCCAGACGTATCTGGGTCAAGGACTTGGATCTATGTTAGGCCAAGGGACAAATCCTACCTGACATTTCAACCCGGATACATGCCGTTGGCTTTTCTGGTTGGTGGTGGCGGTGGTAGCCAGCCTGAACCTGGCGACCCCCTTTACACATCACCGGCGGACGGCCACGAATTACGCCTTATCAGTCTTCAACTCACCGGACCGGAAAGCTACTCCTCGTGGGCTTGAGATCTCCGACGGGCTCTTGTAACAAAATACAAGGATGGCTTCCTTGACGGAGCAATCCTGTTCCCGACCAACGAGCGCCTCTAGTGACATTGGCGGAAGTACAATCAATTGGTTCGCACTTGGATTGGCAACACGCTCGCCCTCGATGTCACGACTGCGCTACCGCCTACTGAGGATTCTAAGCAAATCTAGGACAACATCAGAGAGATGTATGGCCGGCTCAATCGAGCACGACTCTTCAGCATCACCCAAGCATTGACTGAGTTGAAGCAAGGGAACCTCTCGGTTACCGTTTGCTTCAACTGTCTCTCCTCCCTGTGGAACGAATTGGAGTCAACTGAGGAACGTCTATAGGGACCCGAGGCAACACTGAGACAATACAAAGAGATACAAGAAAGAGAAAAGGCCACGCAATTCTTACTCATCCTCAACGAGTCCTATTCAACCTTCCGATCTCAGATCCTCGCGATGGAACCTCCGTCGCCGCTTGGACGCATTTACTAGCTCTAGCTTGCCATGCAGGAGGAAAGTCAGCGACTTGCCGCGGCTGAACATGCTCGAGTGGGAGAGGGCCTAAGTCTTGTGGCCTTCCCGTTCGGCATGGACTCACGAGAAGCGGTGGTCGGAGGTGGCGGAGAAGCCGGGCACTCGGGATACCCAAAAATGGGTAGTGCGGCTGCGGCAAGAAGGAAACTTGATGGAAACCCTAGTCCATTTCGAATGGACGGTTGGGGTTCACGCGGGCAATCTAACGGCTTGGATTCACACGGGCCATTGGATGGTTAAGATCAACGCAGGGCATTGGACGACCTGGATCAACGCGCTGCAACGGACGGCTATAAATCATCCATCATCTTGGCCGGATCTGAGGGCCATTATCAAGCCACGTTAGCCCTTGCTTATAGAGGATCCTACAACTCACGTGGTGCCACATCATTAGGGAAAGTTAATGGGCAAAATAGTAAATTCAAAAATAAATATTGTGAATATTGCAAACGTCCACACCATACTGTTGATACATGCTGGAAATTGCATGGAAAGCCTATTGATAAAAATAGAAAAGAAAAAGAATCCTCAACTTATTAGGTCTCGACACAAAGAATTGATGAGGTACAACAAACAATTACTCAAGATCAGTATCAGAATATCATACAAAGTTTGAACCAGTTGAAGATGGGCGACAAATGTGCTGGGTTCTCAGGTACTTTCCTTTACAAGGAGAATTCTTTTTCTATCAATGCATGGATAATTGATACAGGGGGTAGTGACCACATAATATGTAATGAGCATCTCATTTCCCATGTTGAAAAAGCATCATCACAATCTCCTATATTAGTACGTCTTCCAAATGGAAATGTCACTCAAGTTACCAAGATTGGTACTGTTCATGTTGGTCCACATTTTGTCCTCAGAAATGTCCTATACATTTCTGATTTTGAATTCAACCTACTCTCTGTCTCAAAGGTCTACATAGATAGTTCCTGACGTGCAATATTCAATTCCAACAATTGTTTCTTTCAGGACCATTCGACTGGCAAAGTGATGGGCTTAAGTAGTGTTGCACAAGGACTATATTACTGGATTGATTCCCTAGGAGATCTAGAATTACTAAATAAATGCATTTCTTGTAATGCTATCAGTCGAAATAAAAATCTCCTTTTTCATAAGAGATTGGGTCATAGTGCACGTTTCCATCATCCTAAATGCCTAGTATGTCCCTTGGCCAAACAATCTTGAGCATCTTTTCTAGAGAGTACATCTCGAGCAAATAGAATTTTTTCTTCATATGATGTGCATGTTTGATACTGAGTAGTGATAATATGCAATTGCTCATTATAATATATAACCATAAATTAAACGTGGATAGAGATATACATCGTTAATTGTGTAGCTTTCAGTAATAAGGTGATCCAAAAGACTCATTGTAAGCCGGGAATATTAATAGTTTTTAATGCGCTTATGTTTATTTTAATTCACATAGAGATATAATGGATTAATAAACTGAGTAGGTTTGCTATACCTAGAGATATGATAGTAAATATATTAGGAAATTCCACTATCACATGTTTGATATCGTTCTTGTACTCACAACAATCTGAAATTTATATCTAGTGGTTGTGGTGAAATCGGATGCTCTAACATATTTATTTGATTGATTTACTGCATTTAGTCTCCAAATTTTGTCTTTAATTTATTCTTAATTATATTTTGATCTGTTAGATAAATTTTAGAATTAATCTATTTTAGTATTTAATTAGTTGATTAATCATTGATCTACATGGGACGATACTCTTTCTTATCATTATATTACTTGTTCGACACGTTCACTTACGTTTAGAATTTTACGAATACATGCCAACTCGTATCCTCGATGAGAAAACTCCTTTTGAAATGCTTTACAATAGACAGCCTAACAATGATCATCTCCGAGTATTTGGTTGTTTATGTTATGCGACAAATGTGGGTCCTTTGGATAAAATGGGCCCCCATGCCACTCAATCTGTATTCATGGGATACCCCCCGCTTCAAAAAGGCTATCGAGTTATGGAGATTTCTACAGGGCATTTCTTCATAAGCAAGGACATCATTTTTCACGAGGATGTATTTCCATTTAAGGATATGATATCCTCATCGACTTCATCATCATCCCAAAGCCATAGGCCTTTTCTATGTGAAGAAGATTTATCCATGGCTTCTCAATATCTATTCGTTGCTCGGGGGCCATTCATTTCTATCTCGAAGGACACCACTATTTCTGAAGACAGTTTACCTTCAGAGTTATTAAAGGATTCTTCTTTTGCATTGGCTCCATCGATGACTACTTCTGAGTCTTTCCCAGCACCTAAACCAATAGTAGCTGAGCAGCCTCAACGTTTTGGACGGCAAACTCGCCCACCCACGTGGACAAAGGACTACATTTGTTCTGCATTGCGTTCTCCAGGTACCAAGTATCCTGTCTCTTCATATGTGTCTTTTAATCGGCTATCACCAGAACATATGTGTTGCATTAGCTGCCTCTCGGAAGAGCAAGAACCCTCTTCTTTCCATGAAGCATAATGTGATCCCCGGTGGCAACGCGCAATGGAATCAGAACTTACTGCCCTGATAGAGAATCATACCTAGGATATTGTCCCACTACCTTCGCACCGGAAACCAATCGGATGTAAATGGGTATATAAAATCAAGTTTCGGGCAGTGGTTCAGTTGAACGATATAAAGCTCGGCTAGTGGCTAAGGGGTTTACTCAAAGAGAAGGTTTTTACTATCATGAGACATTCTCCCCTGCTGCCAAAGAAGTCATCGTCCGTTCCTTCTTATCCTTGTAGCAATCTGAAATTGGTCATTACATCAGATGGATGTTCACAATGCCTTTCTTCACGGCGATCTAGATGAAGAGATCTATATGGAGCTTCCATAGGGATTACGCAGACAGGGGGAGTCTCGGGTATGTCGTCTATGCAAATCCCTGTACGGATTGAAACAGACATCTAGGCAGTGGTACGCCAAGTTCACTGCTGCGCTGACTAATGCAGGATTTCGGCATTCTAAGCATGACTATGCCCTATTTACATGGAATGCAGGTAATTCATCAATCTATTTGCTGATATATGTTGATGATATACTTGTTATGGGAAACAATGACTCTCATGTTGCAAGATTCAAATAATATTTACATTCTACTTTCCATATCAAGGATTTGGGACCACCCAAATATTTTCTTGGCATTGAAATTGCTCGATCCAATAAAGGTATTAGTCTCAGTCTCAGTTAGAGGAAGTTCATCCTAGAAATTGTTAATGAAGCTGAATTATCTTGATGCAAACCAGCTATCATACCAATTGAACAAAATACCAAGTTGACTACTCATGAATATGATTTGAACTCCTCTTCATCTATTGAGGATCCACTATTCAAAGATCCATCGGGATATCAGCGACTTGTTGGTAAATTAATATATCTTACTATGACAAGACCTGATATATGTTATGCAGTGCAGATACTCAGTCAATTTATGCATAGTCCAAAACAATCCTATATGAATGTAGCCTTAAAAGTTGTAAAATATTTGAAAGGATGTCCAGGACTCAGAATTTTTTTATCTCGTGATTGCAATATGAAGATGAAAACTTTCTGTGATACAGATTATGCTACTTGCCCGATGACCAGAAGATCTATTATTGGTTTCTGCATCAAGTCGGGAAAGTCATTAATCTTGTGGAAAATGAAGAAGCAGTCAATTGTGTCATTATCATCAGCCGAATCAGAGTATCGAGCCATGGCAAAAACTACTTGCGAAGTGGTTTGGATTCGAGGATTACTCTTAGATCTTGGGTTACAGGTCAGTGGACCAATTGAATTATTTTGTGACAACGATGCTGCACCCAAATTGGCAGCAAATCCAGTCTTTCACGAAAGAACGAAACTTATAGAAGTTGATTGCCATTTCACACGAGATAAGATCAGAGAAGGAGTCCTCGTAATGAAAGGAATTGGAACAGTGGTACAACCTACAGACATCTTCACTAAGCCACTATGTCAGAGACAATATACTTACCTACTGAGCAAGCTAGGTGTCCTTGATATATATAAGCCACCGGCTTGAGGGGGAGTGTTGGAGATCCAATTGAAGATTGTGATTGTGGATTGTGATTGTGGCATCAGTCCTAATTGCGGGCTGATTGATTTAGTGAATATGTGATAGTTTTAGTAAATAGGGAATTTATAATTCTTTGTATATTATTTCCTTTTTTTTCTCTTTCATTCTTGCACTATAAATGAATTAATGTACTTGAATACATATTAATTAATATAAAGAGAAATTTCCTCCTTTTTTTCTTTTCGTTTCCTGTCAGCAATTGGTGGGATTTTGAACGGATGATCTCTATTTGTTGAGCTAGAAATCCTTTAATGCCACAAACAATTGCCGTATGCTAGCTTTTCTTTTTCCAAAAGAATTAGTGGCTAATTCACTATTTACACTGATTGAGAATACACACATTTTTCTTGCGAAGCAATGAATTGAGGGGGAGCTCCAATGGCACGAAAAATTATTAAGAATAAGCTACTGATTATTGAAGGCATTTGTACCTGACATGAAAGGACAACTAATAACCGCATGCACGTGACATTGTTGTGGTTCATTTTCACATAACTATAGAGTTCCAGATAATCAATTCATTACATCAACTATTGCCTGTCCAAACACGATATTTGAGAGCATCGCTCGCTTAAGCTTGGAGGTAGCGGTGAATCTTGGGGAAATGATTTTTTGGAAATAGTCCTCCCGATCTATATATCTTAGATCAAAGCGGAAGACACTTTCCAAGTCCACTCCATTCTCTATGGCTGTGCCTTTTAAAGCTTTTATATTCGTATCATGGAACCTGGGTTGGTTTAGAAAAAGAAAGAGAAAACAAAAATGAGATTTCGGTGACGACTAAAATTTTCATTTTGTATAGTTGCTACTTTATTTATTTGCCATGATTTTATGTGAATTTACCAATGAGTTGATCACAAAACTAAGGCTTACCTGCCCTTGAACCATGCGTAACGTGCCGCTCGCATTGCGTTGTGGATATTCCTTTTTAGGTCGGCTTGCAAGCTGTGGAAACCATTTTGCTCCTGCAAAATATGACGAAAAATGTTAACAAACTCATTTATATCGATAGGTTTATGGTGCGAACATAAGATCTTTCACTGTGACCATGCCTTTGACTTTTTAAGCCGCATCGCATTACAAAGATAAAATTACTATTATCATTATTTTCTTTTTGGCCGACAAATGTTCATAATCCACACGTGATCCAACGACAGCGTGAAATATGGTGAGAGAAACAAACTTTGTAGATAAAAGCAACATCTTCACGTCTGTGAAGGTTTTTGCGTCAAACACTAGGCGGACTTTTAAATGTTGCAAAAAGTGTATGTACGTACAATGACTCGGCAATGCTATTTAGTCATAAAGCTAGACATTTTTCTACATAATTTTTTTATTTTATTTTATTTTATCATGGATAGACCTAGTTAATAGACTAGGGTTGATCTAATGAGTATACGATTTTATGACCGATAGATGACTATGTCATAAAGTCACTCTGATCGAATAATTTTTTGATTGAAACATAGATCGATTATTTGAGAACTGCAGTCCGACAACGTTTCCTCAAGGAAAAGAGGAGTGAAACAATATCATAGTGCAATTGTGCACCTACTTTTTGCTATTTAAAAATCCCACCAACCTTCTGACTAGAGGTATCAAACGGGTGGGTCGGGTCGGGTTAGGGTCGGGTCATTAATGGGTCGACCCAAATTGACCCATTAACCCATTTATGACCCATTTAAGCTTAATGTAAATTTTCCGGCCCATACCCGACCCGACCCATACCCAACCCATACCCGACCCAACCCATATTAATAATATTTAACCAAAATTTTTAAAAAAATTATTCCTATGTTTTTTTTTTAAGATTATATTACTAAAATACTTCCAAGCTTATTTCTTTTTTATATATATATATATATATATATATATTATTTTTTTTAAAATGGTATTGCTAAAATATTTTTATACAACAAAAATTTAATAGACAAATTTTACAATTTAAAAAAAATAAAATTTTAATTAATTTTTTATTTTCAAAAATAAAATTTTAATTAATTTTAATTAATTTTTAAATATAATTTTTCTTTTTCTTTTTTCTTCTTCTTTGGCTGGCCGCCAGCGGTTGTGGCCGGCGGCCGGCCACAGCGAGCTTCGAGCCTTGCCGGACGTCGGCGAGGCCTCCACCTCGTCGATTCGGCGAGCTCGAGGCTTGCGGCGTCGGGCAAGCTCGAGCCCTCGCGCCAGATCCGGCGAGCTCAAGGCTCACCGGCGTCGGGCGAGCTCGAGCCTCGCCGGACGCCGCCGAGGCCTCCGCCTCGCCGGATGTGGCGAGCTTGAGGCTCGCCGGCGTCGGGCTCGCCTAGCCGGATCTGGGGAGGCTCGAGCCTCGCCCGACGCCGGCAAGTTCGAGTCTTGCCAGATCGGCGAGGCTCGTGTCACTCCCCGACCCTCGGTCACGTGACCATCCTTCATTTTTGGTCGATTTTAAAATGCGATATCCCGGGACTAC